>PITA01000306.1:8240-306939 GCA_004023965.1 Spilogale gracilis
TTTTTTTTTTTTAAAGATTTTATTTATTTGACAGAGAGAAACACAGCCAGAGAGGGAACACAAGCAGGGGGAGTGAGAGAGGGAGAAGCAGGCTTCCCACAGAGCAGGGAGCCCGATGTGGGACTCGATCCCGGATCTCCGGGATCATGCCCTGAGCCGAAGGCAGTCGCCCAACCAACTGAGCCACCCAGGCGTCCCTTATTTCTTCTTTAATTTCCTGGTTGACCCATTCATTCTTTAGTAGGTTGTTCTTTAACCACCATGTATTTGTGGTTTTTTCCAAATTCTTTCTTGTGGTTGACTTTAAGTTTCATAGTGTTGTGGTCAGAAATTATGCATAGTATGATCTCAATCTTTTTGTACTTATTGAGGCCTATTTTATGACCTAGTATGTGATCTGTTTTAGAGAATGTCCCATGTGCACTGAAAAGGAATATGTATTCTGCTGCTTTTGGATGAAATGTTCTAAATATATCTGTTAAGTCCATCTGGTCCAGTGTATTACTCAAAGTCATTGTTTCCTTGTTGATTATCTGATTAGATGATCTCTTCATTGATGCAAGTGGGGTGTTAAAGACCCCTACTATTCTTGTATTATTATTAATGAGTTCCTTTATGTTTTTTATTAATTGTTTTATATGTTTGGGTGCTCCCATGTTGGATGCACAAATACTTATATTTGTTAAATCTTGTTGGATAGTTCCATTTATTTTGATATAGTGCCTTTTCTCATTCCTTGTTATAGTCTGGTTTAAAATGTAATTTTTCTGGGGCGCCTGGGTGGCTCAGTTGGTTGAGCAACTGCCTTCAGCTCAGGTCATGATCCGGGAGACCCGGGATTGAGTCCCACATCGGGCTCCCTGCTCAGCGGGAAGCCTGCTTCTCCCTCTCTCACTCCCCCTGCTTGTGTTCCCTCTCTCGCTATGTTTCTCTCTGTCAAATAAATAAAATCTTTAAAAAAAATAAAATAAAATAAAATGTAATTTTTCTGATATAAGTATTGCTACTCTGGCTTTCTTAATGGCCACTAACATGATAAATGTTTCTCCATCCCCTATGCAGGTCAATCTTCAGGTATCTTTAGGTCTAAAATGAGTTTCTTGTAGGAAGCATATAGATGAGTCTTTTTTTTTTAATCCATCTGATACCCTATGTATTCTGATTGGAGCATTAAGTCCATTTACATTCAGAGTAATTATCGATGGATATGAATTTAGTGTGATTCTGTTAATTGTTTCATCATTTTTTCTGGAGATTTTCTCTGTTCCTTTCTAGTCTTTGTCACTTTTGGTCTTTCTTTCCCATTCAAACAGTCCCCTCTCATAGTTCTTTCTGGTTTAGTGGTCATGAACTCCTTTAGTGTTTATTTGTCTGGGAAATTCTATTTCTTCTTCTATTCTGAATGACACAGACTTGCTGGATAAAGTATTCTTGGCTGCATATTTTTGCCATTTCATCACATTGAATATATCATGTTTATCTCTACTGTCATACCACGTTTCTGTGGATAAATCTGTTGCTGACCTTATTGTCTTTCCTTGTAAGTTAGGGATTTCTTTTATCTTGTTTGTTTGAGGATTTTTTTCTTTATCACTATATTTTGCAAATTTAATTTAACTATGGCTTGATGTTGGCCTGCTTTTGTTGATTTTGATGGGAGTTCTCTGTGCCTCCTGTATTTGGATGTCTGTTTCTTTTTCCAGATAGGGAAGTTTCAGCCATAATTTCCTTATATAAACTTTTTCCCCCCTTCCCCCTCTCTTCTTCTTCTGGGACACCTGTGATATGAGTGTTATTATGCTTTACGGAGCTACTGAGTTCCCTAAGTCTACATTTGTGATCTATTATTTCCCTCTTCTTTTTGGCTTCATTACATCCCATAATTTTATCTTCTATATCACTTTTTCATTCCTCTCCTTCTTCCATCCTTTTGGTCATTACATCCAGTCAGTTTCAAATCTCAGTTACTACATTTTTCATATTGGTTTGACTAGTTTTTAGATCTTTTATCTCTGTGGTAAGGGACCCCCTGGTATCGTCTATGCTTTTCTAAAGCCCAGATAGAATCTTTATGATTGTCATCTTAAACTCTGAATCAGTCATATTACTTATATCTGTTTCAATTCTATCCCTAGCTGTGACCTTTTCTTATTCTTTCTTTGGGAGGAATTCTTCCATCTTTGCATTTTTCTAGGTCTCTGTCTTCTTCTGTGTGTTAGGAAAGCCTTTATGTTGCCTGCTCCTAAGAGTAATGGCTTCATAAAGAAGTGGTCATACACTGTCCAGGGCCTGGTGCTTCAGGAAGTATCTCTGGTGTGTGCTGTGCACACTCTGCTGCTGTGCTTTGGCTGCTTTATCCCTCAGGTCAGTCCTCTGCAAAGTTTCCCCTTGCCTGCAGTGGGGGGGTGCATCTGGACCTTGGCCAGAGTGTGCTGAGTTCTAACTAGGTGTGCTCTGGTCAGCTTGTTGAAAAAGACCTGACACTCTTGCCACTAGAACTGAAACTTTGTAGAACCCTATGGTCAGTAGATGTGGTGCGTGTGGGGAGTTTGTGCTGGTCTTCTGGAGGAAGGACCTACTGCTTTGTTTTTCAGGCACACTTGCCAAAGAAAAGCAGCACCTGCAGAGCATACTGGGGAGGGGGGCTTGGTGTAGGTGGTTTAGGCCACCATTGTTGGTGCTGTGCTGCTTACTGAAGTTAGGTTATACTGAAGGTGAGGAGAGAGATGGCACCAGTTCCTCCCTCCTCCCCTGAGAGGAGAGTACATGCCTTCCTGGGAAGCCCTCCCAGAAGAGCGAACAATCTCCCCTCATGTGTCCCAGACATCCTGCAGATCTCTGCCTTCACCCTGTGTTCCAGCTATCTGCCTCTCAGTAGCACAGTGCACCTGTGTTCTATCCCAGGTAGACTGGCTGAGTTTCAAAACTCCAAATTTAGGGACCAAGTGTGGGGCAGACACACGCTGATTCTCTGGGGAAGGGTCTTGCCAAACTGGGACTGATGCAGGTTTATCCCAGAAGAGCAGTTGTACCAAAGTGCAGGGACTTTGCGTTTAGAATAAAGCATAGCAGAGAGCTGGTGTGTGGGTTAGCTGCCCTCAGCAGATATCTGCATCTATGCTGAGAAGCAGGGGAAGGAAATAGCACCTGCTGGCTCTTTCGTCCCTAGACAGGCAGATAGGTTCCCCCAGATGTGCTCCAAAAAGGGGAGCCATCCCTTCCAGTGGGTCCCAGGGGATCCTCAGATCACAGTGTCTTCCCCCAGATGTCTGCTCACCTTCTCCACAGGAGCACTTCAGTGCCCTCAGAACTCCACATCAGCCACTCCATGGACCTCTAAAACTCTAGTCTTTCAGCCCCACTGCTTGTAAAAACTCACAAAAATCAGCCCCTCTCATTTTTCTAGTCAGTGGCTTTGGGGAGGTGTTTTCCTTGTGCATTCTCTCTCTGTCCTTCTCTCTTTCTCCTTTCTCTCTTTCTCTTTCTTCGTATCTCTGTGACCAGGGTTCCCATGATCCATTTCTCCCCCAAATCACATCTCCACACTTCCTACCTTCCATGATGTGGCCTCTTCTCCCCCTCTAGTTGTGCAGCTTGTTTGGTCAGTCCTCAGATCAATTTCTTGGGTAATCAGAATGATTTCATATTTATATAATGTTCCACGTATGAGGTAAGCCTCTTACTACTCCACCATCTTAGCCAAAATAATGACACTTTAAGACAAAAGAACGCTAAGAGAATTTGTTGCCACTTACCTCCATTAAAAGAAAGGATAAAGCAAAGTCCTTTGTGCTGAAGGGAAATGACAACAGAGGGGAATGTCAGATCTTTAGTAATGAAGGAAGAAAAATGAAAATGGTAAATATATGAAAAAAGTAAAAATACTAGTTTTCTCCTAATTAAAAAAAAACACATAACATTATCAAAGTAAAAATTACGACATTGTCAACAGGTTTATAATGTATATAGATGTAATATATATGACAACTATAGCATAAAGGTCAGAGAATGAGATAAATGTTTCCATATGGTTGCAGGGTTTCTACACTTTATGTGAAGTAGCATGAAGTAGTATTCGCTTCAAGTAGATTGAAAGTTAAAAATGTATATTGTAATTCCTAGAGGAACCACTAAAAAATATAAAAACATAATGAAAAACCAACAGATAAAATGGAATTCAGAGTATATTTAAATACTCCAAAACAAGGGAGAACAGAGGAATAAGAACCAGAAAACTAATAAACAGATAAATAACAAAATGCCAGATATAAATACAACTGTATCAGTAATTACAATAAATGTTAATAGACAGGCATTCCAGTTAAAACTCAGAGATTAGGGTACCTGGGTGGCTCAGTGGGTTAAAGCCCTGCCTTCGGCTCAGTTCATGATCTCAGGGTCCTGGGATCGAGGCCCGCATTGGGCTCTCTGCTCAGCAGGGAGCCTGCTTCATCCTCTCTCTGTGTCTGCCTCTCTGCTTACTTGTGATCTCTCTCTCTCTGTCAAGTAAATAAATAAAAATCTTTTTTAAAAAATCAGAGATCATTAGAATGAATGAAAAAACCAAGTCCCAGTTATGTGCTATTGACAGGAGACAAATGTTGAACATAAAGACAAAGATAGGCTGAATATAAATGGACTGAATAAGATACACCCAAGCAAACAGTCAGCAGAAGAAGATGGAATGGTTAGATTCATAGATAAAACAGACTTTAAGAAAAGAGTATTAACAGAGCTAAAGAGTGATATTTCCTTATAATAAAAGAAATAAGGAAGACATAACAATCATAAATCCATCTATCTATAATAACAGCAGCTCAAAATACATGAAAACTAAACTCATAAAAATAGAGAAGTAGACAATTCCAATTATAGGGGGAGATTTTACCAACCCTTTCTCATAAAATGGTAGAACTGAACAAAAATTTATTAAGATTATAGTTTCTTTGATCAACACTATAAACCTTTATCTATTTGTAGAACAAAGCATGCAATTGCTATAGAATATAATTTCTTATCCAGGAGATGTGTTATCTTCAAAATAGAACCTATGATGGACTATTAGATAATTCTCAAATTCAAAATGATTGAAATCATACAAATTATATTATCTGAACAAAAATTATAAATCAGTAATAATATGTTGTGAATAACTTGGAAATTAAATAACATATTTCAAAATAATGGGTCAAAGAAGAAATAAAAAAACAAATCGGAACCATTTGAAAATTAATAACAATGCAACATAAAAGTTTGTGTAATGCAGCCAAAGAGATACTTTGAAATTTGGCTTTAAAAAGTTACATAAGAAAAGAAAACACCTAATATCAATGAATTAAGATTTTCATCATGAATCTAGAAAAAGAAGAGCAAAGTAAATCCAAGCAGATAGAAGGAAGGTAAAATAAGAGCAAGAAGCAACAAAATAAAAAATAGGCAAACACTACAGAAATTAACAAAACCAAAATGTAGTTCTTTGAAGAAATAAAATTTATCAATCTCTTACTAGGGAAAAAAAGGAAAAAGGGGAATACTAAGCAAAAAAACAAAATAAAAACATTAGGAATGAAAGCATCTTTAAGTACAGATTCTACTAACAAAAAAAAGATGATAAAAGGCTATTTTAAGTAACTTTATGCCAGTAGCATGAAATAAACAAATTTCTTGAAAATATAACTCAATATCTTATTATTATTTAATATCTATTAGATAAATTTATTTTTATCAAAAACCCTCCCACCCATACTACATAGTTTCACTGGTAAACTCTACCAAACCTCCAACAAAGAAGTAACAGCAGTCTTAATATACAGTTCTTCAGAAAACAGAGGAAAAAGAAACACTCTCCAACACAACCTGAAGCCGATGAAGCCACGTGAAGCCAATGTAAACCTGATATCAAAACCTAGCAAGCACATTACTGAAAAAAGGATAGAGGCAAAAATTTTTAACAAAATAATGGCAGATTTAATTCTACAATTTATAAAAAGGCTAATGCATATTGATCAGTTAGTATATATCCCAGTAATGCAAAATTGGTTTAACATTTGAAAATCAAATATTGTAATTCGCTATACTGACAACCTAAAAATAAACAAAACATATGACTGACTAAATACATGCTGAAAAAACATCTGGCAGAATTGGATACCCATTTGTGATTAAGAAAAAAAATCTTAGCCAACTAGGCATAGATGGGAACTTCCTCAGCCTGATAAAGGGCATATCTGAAGCTCCTTCAGTTAACATCATACTTAATTGTTAAAGTATTAAATGCTTTCCCCTAATCTGATGATAAATACAAGTGTGTCTGGTCTCACCACTTCTATTCAACATGATATTGGAAGTCCAAGCCAGGATATTAAGGCAAGAAGAAAAAATAAAAGCATCACAATGGGACATAAATAAAATTACTTCTGTTTGCAGATAACATGATTATTTACAGAGAAAATTCCAGTGAATCAACAAAACAACTAGAACTAATAAGAACATTAAGAAAGCAGCAGGTTATAAAATTAATATACAAAAATAATTGTATTTCTTATACTAGTGGCAAACATCTGGAGAACTAATTTATTTAAAATTCAATTTATGATAACATCAAAAATTACAAAATACTTAAGAATAAGTTTAATAAAATAAGTGTAAACCTTTCACTGAAAACTGTGTAACATTACTGAGAGTATTTTTAATCTAAATAAATGGGGGGATATACCTTGTTCATGGATTGGAAGACTCAATATTGTTACAATGTCACTGTGCCCCAAATTGGTCTATAGATTAAAAAAAAAAAAAAGCAAGATCTCAGCAAGCTTTTCTGTAGAAATTGACAAGATGTTTCTAAAATTGATATGAAAATTAAAAACTAGGATACACAAAGCAATTTTTAAAAACACAGTGGAGGATTTATACTATCTGACTTTAAGACTTACTATCAATACAATAAACAAGGAAGCATGATTTTAGCAAAAGGATAAACATATAGATCAGTAAAACAGGATAAAGATTCTAGAAACAGACTCCAAAAAAATCAATAAATTTTCATCAAAGCTTTCGAAGCAACTCAATGGAAAAGGCAGAGTCTTTTCAACAAATAGTTGAATAACAGGATATCTATTTTTTTCAAAAAGAACATTGTGTCTTACTTAATTAATTTAAAATGGATCATAGACCTACTTGTAAAAGCTCACACCATAAAACTTCTACAAGGAAACACAAGAGAAAATATTTGCAACTGTGTGGTAAACACTAGTTTCTTAGGATATAAAAATTATGAAGGGCACCTGGGTGGCTCAGTGGCTTAAAGCCTCTGCCTTCAGCTCAGGTATGATCTCAGGGTCCTGAGGCCCGCATCAGGCTCTCTGCTCATCAGGGAGCCTGCTTCCTCCTCTCTCTCGCCTGCCTCTCTGCCTACTTGTGATCTCTCTCTCTGTCAAATAAATAAAATCTTCAAAAAAAATTATGAAGCAATAGAAAAATGAAAAGTTGAATTTCATCAAAATAAAAAACTCCCACTCTTAGAAAGACACTATTTTAAAAAGAAGAAGACAAATCAAAGAATGATAGAAAATGTCCTCAATCCATATAACTGACAAATTATTTGTATCCATATTTTATAAATAACTCTTATTTATTTAGACAAACTACCCAATGAAAGATGAGCAAAAGATTTGTACAGGCAAGTAGAGAAGGTCAAGTGTCATATGGTTTCACTTACTTGTGGAGCATAAGGAATAACATGGAGGACAGTAGGAGAAGGAAAGGAAATGTGAACTGGGGTAAATCAGAGAGGGAGATGAAGCATGAGAGACTTTGGACTCTGAGAAACAAACTGAGGGTTTTGGAAGGGAGAGGGTCCAGGGGATGGATGAGCCTGGTGGTGGGTATTAAGGAGGGCACATATTGCATGGAGCACTGGGTGTGGGGCATTAACAATCAATCTTGGAACACTGAAAAAAAGATTTTTGCAGGCACCAAGAAAATATATAAGTAGCGATTCAGTTCATGAAAAGATGATTAATGCCATTAGTCATCAGAAGAAATGCAAATTAAGACCATGAGCTACCACTCTACACTCATTAGAATGATTTAACTAAAGACTGATCTTACAAATATTGATATGGTTTGGAGCAACTAGAACGTTCATACATTCCAATGAGATATATACATGTTACAGCCCAAACATTTGACAGTTCCTTAAAATTTTAGACATGTGCCTGCCATAAAGCCCACTTTCCTAGGTATTTACTCAAGAGAAATTTAAATATATGCTTTCCACAAATGTTCATAACAACTTCATTCACAACAGCCAAAACCTAGAAACAATTGTAAAGTCCATCAACTGGGAAATTAACAAAACCAGAATACAATAAGCAACTAAAAAAAGGGACTTCTGGGGCGCCTGGGTGGCTCAGTTGGTTAAGTGTCTGCTTTTAATGGGGTCATGATCCCCGGGGTCCTGGGATAGAGTCCTACATGGGGCTTCCTGCTCAGCGGGAGTCTGCTTCTCCCTCTCCCTCTGCCTCTCCCCTCTGCTTATGTTTCTCTTTTTTTCTCTCTCTCTCAAATAAATAAAATCTAAAAGAAAAAAAATAAATACGAATAAAAAGGAACTTCTGATACATACAACAACATGGATGAATCTCAAAATAATTATGCTGGTGGGGCACCTGGGTGCCTCAGTCATTGAAGCATCTGCTTTCCACTGGGGTCATGATTCCAGGGTCCTGGGATCGAGCCCCACATTGGCCTCCCTGCTCAGCAGGGAATCTGCTTCTCCCTCTCCCTCTGTCTCTCTCCCCAGCTTGTATTCTTTCTCTGAAATAAATAAATAGATAGATAAATACATAAACAAACAAATAAATAAAATCTTTTAAAAATAATAATTATTATGCTGGTGAAAGAAGCCATAGAGAAGAAAAAGTACATACTATGTGATTCTATTCATATAAAACTCTAGAAAATGCAAATTAATCTCTAATGAAAAAATACAGAGCATTCGTTGTCCAGGGCAGGAGCAGAAGGACGAACAGACTGCAAAGGTTTATGAGGAATATTTTCCAGGATGATGGAAATGTTCTGGTTTTATGGATGTATACAATTACCAAGTGCATCACATTGTATGTTTTAAATTGGTGCAATTTATTGTATATAAAGTATAGCTGTACAAAATAGACATTTATTAAAGTCCATTTCAATAGTACAGGAGAAATAACCCATTTTAACAAGGTTTGAATGGATAGGTTTGTCTATTTGCTGTTAAATGCATATCCCAACTGCTCTGATGTAATCCTGCCCAGGGCTTACTG
The DNA here is from genome assembly GCA_004023965.1 of Spilogale gracilis. Lineage (NCBI taxonomy): Eukaryota > Metazoa > Chordata > Mammalia > Carnivora > Mephitidae > Spilogale > Spilogale gracilis. The sequence goes on from PITA01000306.1 coordinate 17,549, forward strand.
TGCTTTAAACTAGAACCCAAAGCAAAATCGACTTGTTAGATCCCAGACAACCAACTGGGACCCAGTGAGATTAAAGGACTTACCCAAAGTCACAAATCCAGTCACTAGAAGAGCCAGGTCAATAATTTAGGCCCCATACTATCCAGTGCTTTCTGCCATATTACAGAAACTGCTCACAAAGTTTTGACTTACCAAATTGCAAAGATACCAAGAAGTCATAAGCCAGAACAAATAGGCAACACTACATTCCACCAATAAAAGCATCAGCAGTCATCCTTATAGTGCAACTTAGAATTTAGAAACAAATGGCCTTGAGAATAGCATTCAGGAACCTGGAACGACCTGTTCATAAGTAGGATAGCTGAGGTATATTCTATGTGATAGATAATTGTGGTTCTTATTTCAATGTTTTTGACTCCCAAGAGCCATGGGGGATAATTAAAACCCTAACTCATGTACGTATCAATGGCACAGGCAAGTATCCATCATTGTAAATCTTGAAAATCAATTTTTAAAAGGAGACAATTAGTTACTAAGGAAGTATAAAGAACTAACTGCAAGAACTTACCATTAAAATAGATTATTCTTCTATGCTGATTTTATCAGCACTGACAAATATAACATCGAACCCAGCCCCTTTTCACGTTACTTTGGACGAGAGGAATTGGCAAAGCATTTCCTTTGTTGCAATACCTAAGTCTAAGTCATGTTTTCCTTTACTCTATATTAAGCTGTCTAAAATTTTTCTGCGCTAAGGTAACTTTTTCAAACAATGTCAGCAATTTAATCATGTATTTCCTATAAAATAAAATTTAAAACATTTTTCATGTAGTAATCCTCCTTCAACCCAATTTTTTTTTCCTGTTCCGTAGCAGACCCAAGCAATGTTTGTCAAGGTAAACAGGTTTCATTTAGGCCAAACGTGCTTCATCCTCACAAAGCAAACTCAGAACAATGTCTGACTACTTGTCATTGCATCGGTGGAAAATTACTCTTGCCTTTGTTACCACACAGCTGCCTCTTTCCCCTTATTTTTTAGTTATACTCCCTTTCCTGTCCAAGCTGAACTTAGCTGATGAGAAGCTCTGGTAACTGTCTCAGAGCAGACTTGACCAAGAAACGTTACTTCTAACCTTGCTCAGAGGAGTTTAGGGCATGGTAAGCTGTGGCTGCAACATGTCTAGCTCTTCTTTCTCTTTGGGGAAAGAATGAAGCCACAAATAAGAAGAGAATTTCTAAATCTAACAATAATCCATTTCACTTCTTACACGTTACTCTTAGATTTCTCCCTCTAAATTATTCTTTTGCCACAAATACCTGACAAATACTCACTGACATCTACTTTTATGAAATATACACTTTCATACTGAGGAAAAAAACTATTGTTTTTCCAGCCCATGATTCATATGCATGTTTGGCTGAGGAATTATGTGTGGGAAAAATATAATATCTAATCAAATGGCAAACATTTTCTCAGAAATGTTTTGTGAGGTACACAATGTTCTTTTCTCAAACATATGCCTACACTTTTTTTCCCAAGGACATTGCTGTTTTTTAACAAAGAAATAATTATGAATATTAAATGTGGCCAAAACACCCAGACAAGTACTGCTGTTTCCAAAATACAAGACAGAAGAACTTGGCAAGACAGTACAACTCTGTTCTCTGTAATATATTAATATCGTGTACAAAATTTCTATTTTTTCCAGAGGGAATAGAGAATACCCAAATGGCAAGTCAGCATTGTTAGGGCCAAGGTCCTGCCTTCTTGTCTCTGCCCCACCAACTTCCATCATCCCCTGCAGAGAAAATATAGGAAAAGGACAACACAAGGTTGAATTCAGGTAACTATTTGAGAGACGACTCCATGAAATAAGAATCTCATTAATAGGTGCTGAAGCCAGACGCTTTCTCAGAACATTTCTTGCTTGGAGGAATGAAGGGGGAACTTATTGAGAGTAGAACCTCACATAGCATAATTCTTATAGAGTATGCAATAGTCTATCCTGAGTGCCTGGAAAAAAGTTCCCTGTTACTCATTGTTTGTAAAAAAGAAAAAAAAGAAAAAGAAAAAAACTTGCTCAGTGTCCCTTGGATATAGAAAAGCAACTGTAACAACAGCAAGAAACTGGATCATATGTAGACTATAAGAAGCTTCTAGAAAAAAAAGAGACATTCATTCTAGCCCTGACTGCCACTTACCTATTGCATCTTGAACCCCCACTTCTTGAGCTATAACATCTGGCCTACATAAATAGGCCTCAGGGTAGCTATAAGATCAAATGAGATGATTTACATAAAGATATTCTTTACAAAGCTCTTTGTAAATGGCGTTAAAAGATAGAGAAATATGATATCATGTTTGTATTATTATACTTACTGCGCTAGTTCCTCTACTTAATTTTTCTCTAATTCCCATGTAGATGATATCAATGGGATGCAAGACCTAGACGACTTATTTCTGAAATGTGGATTGATTAGGCTGCAGTATTCATCCGCATTTATATTATCTTACACTTCTAATCTTTCACTTTCAACCAGAAAGAACCCTTCTGAAAATATTCCTGGACCGCTGACATACTTAAGGAATTATCTTTGGGGTTCAAATTAACAGTCAACGCTAAAGACAGTTCTTCAGTAAAGACCCAATGGTTCTTAACTGATGGGCCCCAGGAATCTGTATATTTAACAGGAAACCAGTACAATGCCTTTTTGATGCAGGCAGTTCCTGCATATTTATGTCTTCAGCATATTTATTTGCTGGTAACAATTACTCAGAATGCTTAATAAATACACAGATACCAGGCCTCCTCCTGGAAAATCTGACTCAGTAGGTTTGAGTTAAGACCCAGGAATTTGTGTTTTGAGCAGGAACACCAAGTGATTGTTACTTTGGACACAATTCTTTATACTACCTTTACACCTTGAAAAACACTGGTAGAAGGAAACCATTGTTCATTCCAAAAGTAGGGGAACAGTTTGGGACCCTTGTCAGCATTAACCTTTACTAAACAGAGTCTATATTATTACTCATCATTCTTACATGGGTGGTTCAGGAAGAAATAATTTTCCATGAAACGCTTCTTGCCCAACGAGAGATACTGTATACTTAATAGTGGATATAGAAAAACCAGGATTAGACACTGTCCTCAACTTTAGGCATATCTGTCTTATACCAGAATTTTACCTGACACTATCTTTCCTATTGCATGTGGACTCATCCTAATTTGATTTATCCCATTACAGAAATCTCACGAGATCTGGCCTGATTAGCAATCATTGCCTCACAAGGAAGGGTCACATTTTACTTTGGCTTATATATAAAAATGTAATGCCACGTTGGGGTTCATAGTGGCTTATTTGAATGAACCAGGTATAGAAAAAGGGTCAAGAGATAAGAATCTCTTTAAGAGCTGCAAGCTAGGTGATAAAGCTATAAAAGAAGTTCAGCTGCTTCCGGCAGAGGAGGTGGAATTGTTGAAAGGAACTGTAACTCTGAGTCATAGAATGGCTAAATGTATTTTGTGCTACAGGAGAAGAAAATGTTTTTCTGAATGGTATGGAAGGCTCCGATTGGTATAAAAAGTGTGTGCTGTAGGTGCATGGCTCCAACAATTGTTTGAAAGCATATGAGAATAAAAGTATTCTTTGTTTTTAAATATTTTATTTATTTATTTGACAGAGAGAAACACAGCCAGAGAGGGAACACAAGCAGGGGAAGTGCGAGAGGGAGAAGCAGGCTTCCCGCAGAACAGGGAGCCCGATGTGGGGCTGGATCCCGGGTCTCCAATCATGACCTGAGCCGAAGGCAGTTGCCCAACCAACTGAGCCACCCAGGCGCCACCAAATAAAAGTATTCTATGAAAGTCTCTAAACAGTTGTTTGAGGAATGCCTTCAAACCCATCATCTCCTTAGGGATTTTTTGCCCTTAGCAAACCCTCCCACACCTCTGCAGGATCAGGTAGCTATCGCTGACTAACAGCTAGGCTCAGCACCAGAGAGGTAGCCAAATCAGATAGGGAAAGTCACAGCCGGGACAAAAATAGAGAAGCCTCAGCTGGCAGTACAGGTCGTTTTGTTATCTCTAGAGATAGCACTCAATTCTAAAGAACTGGAGGTTGTAAATGGGTCCGCTGACAGATAACAGCTGATAGCAAATCAAGCTGCAACCTAACATTTTAACTCTTGTATTTCCTTAATATATATTTTATATCCTTTTGTCCTATTTTAAAAGCAATATGTAGGTATTGTAAGAAATTTGGAAAACTAAGAAAAGAATAGCACCACTGCAATCATTTATTTTACACCAATAGCTAAAAACAACTGTGTTCAGTGAACTGACAGGAGAAAGATACACACATTCTGAGAGTTGGAGGAAGGAGAAGAGATTGAAAGGTAGTCTAAAGAAGTAAAGAAATTGTGTTCTTAATGTGTTCCTGTCCCTGTATTTCTCTTTTCAACTTCCCTGCTCATTCAACCCTTTCTGCCTCTATTCCCACCCAAAGGCTATCCACTGTGTCCTTCGGAATTCCTAGTCTACATATAGCATGCTCCTCTAAATCCTAAACCAGTGCTTCACCAGCATTAATGTGCATCTGCATCACTTGGAGATCTTGCTAAAATGCAGATTTTGATGCAGGAGGAGGGGTGCAATCTCCCCTTCTCATGGCAATCATCACTAACTTCTTGTCACTCTTCATAATATAAACATTGGCACGAAGTAAGAAGTACGATATGGAAAGACACAATGAGGAATTTTATAAGAATGGCTGAGAATTACTGAAGAAATTCAAAAAATTTGCCTGCCAAATGTACATCATTATAAATTCCTAGTCACTAAAGGAACGCATGGGTTTCTCAGTCAGTTGAGCATCTGACTCTTGGTTTTGGCTCAGGTCCTGATCTCAGGGTTGTGGCATCATGCCTGCATGGAGCCCTGTGTCAAGCCCACATCAAGCCCATGTCAGGCTCCATGCTCAGTGGGGCGTCTGCTTGAGATTCTCTCTCTTCTACTCCCCCCACTTTCATGCTCACTCTCCCTTAAATAAATACATCTTTATAAATAAATAAATAAATTCCTAGCCACTGTGTAAAAGGTGAATAGCCGTTCACCAAAATTTGTTCTGTCCTTTATTGTACAGAGTTTGAAAAAGAGAAAATCAGCTCTGACATCGGAGAGCTGGCCTGGTGCTATTAAGCCTGTTGTGAGGAGCTGGCCGGGCATCACAGCAACATCTTGACGTTCTCTTGTTGAGCATGAGCAATTTCACAGAGCATCAACATCAAACAAGGCTACTCTGTGGCCATGATACGTCAAGACAAAAATATGATCACTCCATAGTTACATGTGAGCACAGGCAAGTTGCAAACACTGCTCACGCCACAAAAATGACCAAGTATCCTTTAACCTGACTAACATGAGTGTTGCTTCTATACCAATTACAGCTTTAGTCTGTGTTTGTTTTTACTCCTCCTAGATATGATTTGCTAAAATACCCAGTCATAAAATTATCCCTGCTTGCTGACAGTCGCCAACCCAGAGCAAAGCCTTGCTTTCTTAAATGGTCTCTCAAATCACCTACTTCAATTCTAAAACCTACAATAAACCATATCTAACACTATCTTCCTAAGAGGCTCCATGGTTTCCGATGGTATGTGTTCTTCCCTGCTGCATGAATAATAAATAAACCCAAATTGTTCAAACTATAGTCATGTTCCTGGTGGTCTCTGGCATTGGCAAGTTGTATCCTAGAAGATGCTGCTCTTCTTAGGTAAGTGTGCCCATGTGGTTAGTTCTTGTCAGAATCACATTTACTGAGAACATAAGTGGAAATAATATATGCCACTTCTGAACTAAAGATTTTGAAGAGGAGATATGCCAACTCCATGCTGTTTCTACTGTCCTTGGCTGGATGAAAATAAACATGGGAAATGTTAGAGTCACACAGTAGAAGAGAGGCCATCTGGAGGGAAGCTACCCGTTAAATTGGAACACCTGTCATGAGGAAGAAGTATGGTCTTTCAGTTGTTGTATATTTGAGGATCTATCATAACAATAGCTTATTTATCTCTTATTGCTGTCATCCCTTCCCAGTTCACTTTCAAACTCTCTTCACTTAGACTCTTCCCTCTACTACTCCATTTCAACATGCATGTCACCAACTACTTTATTTTGGCCAGATCTACTGATTACTTCTCTGTTCTCACTTTAGTTGACTTATCAGGAGTATTCCATGTAATTTTCTAGTTCTCTTGTTCTGAAATACTTTCTTCCCTTGGCTTTCTTGACACCATGCTTTCCTTGTCCTCCAACATGACTGGCCACTCCCCAGTCTCCTTTGAGATTTATTGAAAAGACTGTTCTTTCCCCCATTGAATGGTCTTGGGGTATTCCTATATTTAGAGTTGAGAAGAAGATGATGAAGAACAAGTAAAGAAGAAAAGATATACTATACTTATAAAACACTCAATATCAGAATGATATCAAATCTCTGCAAATTAAGCTATATAGTCAATACAATTTCAATTGAACTCCCACAAGAATGATTTTCTCTGGAATGTGCCAAACTAGCTCTAAAATTATGTGGAAGAGTAAAGATGAACTCAAAAGGAAAGAATAAAGTGAAAGAAGTTCTGTCCGTGACTTTACAACTTACTACAAAACTATACCAAATAAGAAAATTTGCTATCAGTACAAGAGTAGACAAATTAATAGAGAAACCATAAATAGTGCTTCCCACATATGCATACATCTAGAAACTCAATTGATGTGATAGAAATGGCCCAGACGATCTTTTGGGAAAGGATAAAATGTTTACTAATGATGCTGGAACAATTTCCTTTCCATATGAAAAAAAAATGTGTTTCTAGCTCATGCCTTACAAAAAAATCAGTTGCAAATAGTAAAGAATTAAGTGTAGATGGTCAAGTATTAAAATATATGAAAGATGACATTAGCAAGATAGTAGAGTAAGAGGTAAGAGGTCTCCCACTCTTATCTTCCCTAAGCAATAGCAGTTTAGCAGCCATCCACAGACAAAAATACCTTTGTGAAAGCTTTGGGATCCAGGGAGGAGCTTGTGAAATCCTGGTGGAGCCTAAGACCAAAGAAGGCTGTTTTGAGAAGTCAGACCCATGTCCCGGGATCAGGCTTGCCAACTGTGGTCCCATCTAGGAGACTTGAAAACCATCTCACCCCCCCGCCATAGATTCAACTACAGTCTTGTTTGGCCTTAGTCTTGCCACTAACACTACCCACCAAGGGACCTGGTTGGAGTCATGCCCTCCTATAACTTGGGTAACAGGCCCACCAAACTCTATCTCACCTGCAGAACTTATGATGGTTCCAACCAGGGACCTGCCAGGAGACATGAATATCCATGCCCCGAGAGGGAGGCCTGCCAACCTCAGTCCACCTATAGATCCAGAAGTAACCCTGTAAACTGGCTCCAGTCTCTTTCAGCCAGTCTAGGAGTGATCCTACCCACCCAGGAATCTGGAAGGAGACATACCTCTCCATGCCCCCAGAAGCAAGCCTGTGATTTGGTTTCAACCCCACTTAGCTCCTCTGTGGCCAGTACTGCCTGACCAGAGACACATCTAGTGAACTAGCAGAAGCCTTCCTATGAATCCAATGGAATCCCATACCCATCCATGCACCTGGAAACAGGCCCACTCTCTGCAGACCCTGAAATGGATCCTTGTCCCAACACCAGCCCTATAGATCAATTCTAGATGTAGTCCTGCCCACCCAGGGACCATACAGGATCCACACCTGCATGAGCCCCTAGTAAAAAGACCACCAACCATGGACCCCATTGTATATCCAGCAGTAGTCATGTAAGCCAACTCCCAACACCACTCAACTGCAATCTGGAAGATAGTATTATCAACCCAGAGATGCAACAGAAGGTCCTTATCTGCCAAAACCAATCTATAAACACTAGAAAAAGGGTTTTCTCCTTCAAATATACAGAATCATTGCAAGACAACACAGATTGAAAAGAATCAGGATGCCACCAAAAGAAATCAATAAACTTCCAATAACCAACCCCAAAGAAATGAAGACATATGAATTGCCTGGAAAAGATTCAAAATAATAATTTTCTAAAATCTCAATGAGATGCAGGAGAACACCTATAGACAACTAAATAAAATCAGGGTGAGAAAAAGCATGAACAAAATGAAAAGTTTACTCAAGAAATAGAAACCACAAAAAAATATAAACAGAAATTCTGGAGCTGAAGAATATGACTGAACTGAAAAATTCAATAGAGACTTTAATTGAAGACTGACTCCTTTAGAGGGAAGAATCGGCAAACTCAAAAAACAGCTCATTTTTGAAATTAGCCAGTTAGAGGAACAAAAAGAAAAGAGACTGAAAAGGAGTAAAGGAAATATAATGGACATCATAAAAAAATGTACACATTATGGGAGTCCCAGAAGGAGAAGAGAGAGAGAAAGGGGCAGAAAGTTTATTTAAAGAAATAATGACTGAAAAAATACTAAATCTTGGGAGGGATTTAGACACACAGATTCATGAAGCTCAAAGGAGCTCAAGAAGGTCCACTGAAAAACCTGTTTGAACTCATAAACAAATTCGGAAAAGTTGCAATATACAAAATCAGTATACAAAAATTAGTTGCATTTCAATGCACCAACATAAACTATCAGAAAAAGAAATTAAGAAAATCCCATTTAAAATAGCATAAAAAACAGTAAAATGTTAGGAATAAATTTAACCAAGGAAACAAAAGATCTGTACACTGAAATCTATAGCATACTGGTAAAAGAAATTGAAAAGGACACAAATAAAAGAAAAGTAGTCCCATGATCATGGATTGGAAAAATAAATATTGTTAAGATGTCCACACTACCTAAAGCCATCTATGGATTCAATGCAACCCTATAAAAATTCCAATGACATTTTCATAGAAATATCAAAAACCATCCTAAAATTCATATGAAACCACAAGAGATCCTGAATAGCCAAAGAATCTTGAGAAAGAAGAACAAAACAGAAGCATTATACTTCCTGATTTCAAGCTATATTACAAAGCTATAGTAATCAAAACAGCATGGTATTGTCATAAAAATAGACATACTGAACAATAGAACAGCATAGAGAACCCATGTATATATGGTCAACTAGTGTTTGACAGTGGTACCAAGAACACACAATGAGGGAAGGATAGTTTCTTCAATAAATGGTGCTGGGAAAATGAGATATCCACATGCAAAAAGATAAAATTGGACCCTTACACTGCAACAAAAATCAACTCAAAATGGGAAAATGAGATATCCACATGCAAAAAGATAAAATTGGACACTTATCTTACACTGCAATAAAAATCAACTCAAAATGGATTAAAGACTTACATGTAAGACCTAAAACTATAGTCCTAGAAGAAAACATAGGTGGAAACTTCATGACATTGGTCTTGGCAATGATTCCTTGGCTATGACACCAGAAGTACAACCAACAAAAACAAAAATAGAAAAGTGGGATTGCATCAAACTAAAAAGCTCTGCACAGCATAGGTAATCAAAAGTAAAAAGTCAGCCTACAGAGTGGGAGAAAATATCTGCAAAACATACATCTGATAAGTTAAGGAACTCATACAATTCAATAGCAAAACAAGTAACAAATAACACAATTTTAAAATGGGAAAAACACTTGAATAGACATTTCTCAAAAAAAAAAAACATACAAATGGCCAATGAAAAGATGTGCAGAATCCCTAATCATCAGGGAAATTCAAATAAAAACCACAATAAGATATTGTCCCATACCTGTTAGAATGGCTGTTAACAGAAAGATGCAAGATAACAAGTGTTGATTAAGATGTGGAGAAAAAAAAAAAAAAAAAAGATGTGGAGAAAAGGGAATCCTCTCACATTGTTGGTGGGAATGTAAATTGGTATAGCCACTATGGAAAACATTATGGAGGTTCCTCAAAAAACTAAAAGTGGAACTACTATATGATCCAGCAATCTTATGTATATATATATATATATATATATATATATATATGGAAATGAAATCAGTATCTTGAAGAGATAGCTGCACTGCCATGTTTATTTAGCAATATTTACAAGAATCAAGATATGGAAACAACCTAAGTGTATGTTTGTGATAACATATTTGAACCTGGAGGACATTATGCTAAGTGAAATAAAGCCAGACACAGCTAGACAAACACTGTTATGTTCTCACTGATACATGGAATCTAAAACTATCAAACTCACAGAAGCAGAAAGTAGAATGAACTCCCAGAAGCCAAAAGTAGAATGGTGGTTGCCAGGGGTCAGGGTAGGGAAAATGGAGAAATGTTGTCAAATGGTACAAACTTTCCATTAAAAGATGAATAAATTCTGGGGATCTAATGTAAAACGTGGTGACTGTAGTTAATAATAATAAGTTGTATACTTGGAATTTGTTAAGAAAATAGATCTTAAGAGTTCTCACTGCACACACAAAAAATTGGTAACTATGTGAGGTTATGGATGTGTTAATTAGCTTGATTGTGGTAATTATATTGTAATGTATACATATATCAAGTCATTACACTGTACACTTCATGTTTATATAATTTTTATTTGACAATTATATCTTAATAAATCTGGAAAAATAAAAAAATAAAACTTACAGAAGGAAACACAAGAGACTGCTTTTGTAACCTTTGGGAGAGTAGGGATTTGTTGAAATCCCATACACACACACTCATACCATAAACTAGAATATTGAAAAATTCAACTACCTTAATGTTGATTATTTTGGTCCTCAAAATAGCCATTATAAAGAAGGTGAAAAAGTGAGACATTAACTAAAAAATATCTTTACTAGTATCCAAAATATATAAGGAACTACAAAATCAATGGCATAAACAAAAATAACACTTTTAAATGAGCATAAACCAAAGAAATACTCCAAAGAGAGAGTGAGCATGGCCAATAATCATGAAATCCCCTGAACCTCATTAATAATCATGAAAATGCAAATTAAACTCAGGATGATATAGCATTTTATCCCGATAATATGAGCAAAAATTAAGAAGTCTGACAATCCTAGTCGTGGGTTAAAGTTTGATGCAAGAGGAACTAGTACAATACTAGTGCAAGTGTTATATGGAAAACAATATGGCACTCTTTTATAAAATGAAACATGTTCACGGAGCATGACCTAGTGATTCAATTCTTAAGCATACACCCTAGAAAAATTTTTACTATGTTAACCTAGAGATATGTATAAGAGGGTTCATAAACAAGAAAAAAATTATAAACAACTCAAATTTCCATCAACAGTAAAATGGATAAATTGTGACATATTCACACAACAAATTATAGCATGGTGTAAATGTATGACTGCATCCAAATCATCAGCAGATATGCATCCTAAAAATGTAATGTTGAGGTTTTTCTTTAATGAGTTGCATAATGACTACACAGATAGTGTAATGTTGTTTTTTATGAAGCTCAAAAACAAAAAAATATATATTGTTTAGAGATTATACATATATGATAGGGCTACTGTTAAAAAAGAAAGAGCAAAGGAATATTAAAAACAAAATTTAGAATAGTAATGTGGGGAAATGATAGGGGAATGGCACTGGGGAAGAATTTCATAGGTAACATCAAAACCAAAGGGTATTGGTCATCTTCTAGTTTTAAATTGTGTACTAAGTTTAGAGGTATCCATTATTCATTTTATTATCATTATTCCTAACTTCCAAATAAGTTACATATATTTTTGAAATGGAATACATAAATGAAATTAAAATTTTAAAGTATATGTGCATAATATGTGTATATATATGTATATATAAATTTAAATCATGTCACTCTTCTACTTGAAATCTTTCAATGGCTCCTCATTCTGGTCTACATAGCCCCGAGTTATCTAGCTATCTATACTCCTGCATTTTCAGCTTTATTTCATTTCCCCTCCCTTTTTACTACACACTAGCCACCCTTGCTTTCTTTGTGTCTTCAAAGAGGCAAGCTCTTTCCTGCCTCAGAGCCTTTGTGCTTACTATTCTTTCTGCATGGAAGACCCTTCCCCACCATCCACCCACATCACTTTCTGGTTTCAACTTAATCTTATTTTTTCTTAAAGAGATCTTACCTAACCAGTCCCCTCCATCTTCTCTCTTGGATTTAGAGTAATTCCTTTGTTATTTTGAACTTATATATTTATGCAATAATTTCTTTAACATTTGCCTTAGATGCTAAGTTCCATGAAGATAAGAACCACAGTAATTTTTGTTCATCACCGTGTTCACCAGCATGTGAACATTCTGTCTAGAATAGGTATTCAAAAGATATATGTTGGATAAAATAAATAAATGAACATAAAATGAAGGAATATGAATAAATAGCATGAATACTCATTTGCAAGATGGGAAAAATAATCATGAAGCTGGTGTGTATGTGTGTGTGTGTGTGCATGAGTGCACACTCAAATATATTACTGAAGAAGATCCGCAATGTGAGAAGATAGAATGGATGTATGTTCAACATGAGATCAATCAAAACACACATTATATAAATAACAATAACGATTATTAACAGTGCAAAAAAAAAGATGAAACAGAAATACAAAATACTGGTAAATGGTGGCATAAAAGCTCACATATACAAATAAAAGGAAGAAATATGGGCCTGATTGTATCAGCTTGGCAAAGTCATTAACCTTTTTGAACTTTGGTTTATCTGTAAGCACTCGATAAATATTGAAAAATTTTTAACCTATAAAATAGGAGACCTTTCCTTTCCAGGATGAATGTTCTATGCCTTCTTAAGTAAAACTGAAAGTTAGAAATGTTTATCACTCAGTCAGCCTCAAGATTTTCAAATCATTTTTACAGCAAAGATTATTTTCCAATGTTCTTCTCTCAAAGTGTATATAAAAGCATGGCAAAGACCCTGTAAGGGGGAAAAATGTAGAGAAATATTAGCATGGCTAAAGCATCGCATCTTCCAAAATTAAAATCTGTCCATATTTTAAAGGTATTTTTTCCATCTTTAAGGAATCATCACATTTTTTTCTTTAACAAAGAGTGCTGATCCTGGATATTAGCACCTCCTGCATTGCCACTTACAAACAATCATTTCTCTCCCATTTTATTTTCTATGGCTGGGCAGTAAGCAAGCATATCCCGAGGATGGAAGCCTCAGAAATACTGAATGAGCTCGCCCGCCCTATTCTGAGTCAAGTGTGCTTACTACTACCAAACCATGGCCATCTTTCATAATTACCTTCCCTTTGGGCCAATCTACCAGGAGCACCACGATATACTCCCAAGACAGCCCTGGCCTCGGCGAAGTACACAACTTTTTGTCTTGCATATTTTACTTTCTATTCTCTGTGGTTAAAAACTATCATACTATTATTGTCTCTGATAAATATAACCCAGCAGGTATCATGACACCACTTGGAGAGGAACGTTTTTGAAGGATTTATGTCGTAAGAAAACACACTAATAAATACAGCTGAACAGATGGGTCCTGATCACAGATGCAGAAAGGTTGAACACAGCAAGTAGTGAAGATGGATACCTACCTACAAAGCAGCAATCTGGGCTCAGAGAACAGCAGGCTGTTGCAGATATTTGGCATATTTATTGAAGCATTAAAAGAGTTTTGCAGTCCTCCTAATTATTATACCTACCTCTGGTTACATAGAGCTAGCCTATAGTGAGTTTTCCACTGATTTATTTAACTCTTAAATACCATAAACTTCTAAGCAATACCTATGTTCATGCCGAGACAATAAATTTTCTGCCATGCTATTAAACATTGTTTGCACTTTCAAAATGTCAGTGATATTTGCAGTTCTAAACACTATGTTTTATGCCATTTTAAAGGTGCAGTTGTTAGAGCCAAAAATATTCATGTTTTAAAAACTTCTTTTATATAAATGGCTCAGGGTCAAAAGACATGAAAAATCTCCATTTCATCTTAAGTCTGTTCAAATGTTTTATATAAAAGAATGTCAGGAAGAAAATAAATCCTGGAAGATTTGCCTGCTTTGCAAAATGAAAAGAAGCTTTAGATTCATCTCAATTCCCATTTACAGTTTGGAAAAGTGTTTCTCAACTAACAAGTTTCAACACATCACTAAAATCACTCCATTCACTCTATTTAGCTAAACACTGAAGATAACATTGTGGTTTTGATTAATGGCAATAAGAAAATGTCCTCTTCCCTGGAAACAGAAGATGCCATTTTGTGAATGTTAAGACATGCCCTCACCTCCTGAATTTGTGCCTTCCACGTAAATCCCACAACCTTTAAAGAAATCATGCAAATCAGAGCTGCTCAGCAAGTCCAAAAATCCAATGTGGTTTCCAGAAGCCCCACTGCCCAAGCTCACCCAAGTCACTGGAGCCTAGCCTCTTGTCAATGTTTACTGTATTTCACTAACCAAAATAATTAAAAACAATTATTCATTCACTCAATATTTTTTTGAGCAGCTACTCAGTGCCAAATATAACATTAGGCACTGAGGAGAGAGCTATGAAGAAGAGGGGCAAAGCCCCAACACCTACAAAGTTCACAGTCTGCTAGTTAAGGTAAACATTAAACAAAAATGTTAAGTGGGATTCATGCTAATAAACAAATCAAGATTATTTTTAGAGTAAATTATAAAGAAGCTTTACCTGGCTTGAGGGGTCAGAGTAGGCCTCCTCAAGACAGTAGCATTTGAATGGTGAGCTCATGGAAGAAATGCAATCAGCCATATTTAGAGAAGCTCTACTGGCCTTGGTTCCAATAAATTTGCAAGGTACTCTCATCCTAGAAAATAAGATCCCCCATTGTAGCTATTCCAACTACTAAACCACAGGCTTATATAGAAGAGAAGGTAATAAATTCTTCTATCCCCCAGGTAAGAGACTATGGCTTGCCAAATAATGATCTTATTTCTGTTGTGATAAATGGAGCTACATTTAACCCAGGAGGAAGGTGACATATTGTCCCAGGGAAACAAAGGAGCCAAAATGTCTGGCCTCTAAGTTCAAAAGCCAGGGGTTCAAGTGTAATGCAGCAAGATGCAGACACACTTTGGGACAATCCATTCTCTTCAACGCTTCACACTCACCAGAAAAACCCTTTGAGAAGTATCACAGTGTGACAGAATACCAAGGAAGTCATGCCTATGGGTGACATAGACATAAAGAGGGTTCAACACACTCCTGCAGTTTCTGCGTCTCCAAAATTTCCATAAGTGCCCAGTGAGGGCATCGAAGTTGTCAGAGAGAGGTAGTGGGGATGCCCATTGTCCCAGGGTTATGATGTAAGAACAGGCCAAAAAGGATACAGGAGCAAGGACAGTTTCACCCATCCCATCACCCAAGACCATTCTCTGGAAATGGGAGAAGACATAGTTGCATAACAGTTGTGTGTCACTGTGAGAATTGACATTAGCAGTTTAATCCATGGACACACTGCATAAAAGATACGCAGAGGGGCACCTGGATGGCTCAGTTGGTTAAGCATTTGCCTTCAGCTCAGGTCATGGTCCCGGACACCCAGGATTGAGCCCCACATCGGGCTCCCTGCTCAGCAGGACGCCTGCTTCTCCCTCTCTCACTCCCCCTGCTTCTGTTCCCTCTCTAGCTGTGTTTCTCTCTGTCAAATAAATAAATAAAATATTTTTTAAAAAAAGATATGCAGACTCCAACTAGCTGCCATTACACTCTAAGAATTGGGAATATAGCAAAAAAAAAGTCCTGAATTCACTCAGGCAGTAGGCATTCACTCAAGGAAGTCTTCTATGAACTTGGGTGAGGGGGCAGTTTGAAGACTAGTCTTCTATTGACTATTGACTATTTCATGTATTCAAATTAGGTAACGATGATGGAAGACTGGTTTCAGGGTGTAATGTGAATTCATAAGAACAACCCCAGCTGAAGGACATGGATCCAAGTTTCCCCGTGGCCATAGTGATTTAGAAAGGAGCCCAGTTTACACACCTGCACACAATAGACTCTCCATGGAACATTATTATTTCTGGTACTGCATCCCACTCCCACATCTCTGACTCGTAAGTGATCTCAGTTCACTTGTAATGGCAAGCACAGCTTAACTGACCTGAAGTGATGTACAATTCCCCTTAGGACGAAGTCTTTTTAAAATCTTAGGAAGGTTTGGAATAAAATATAGAGATAATAAAGTGAACCACCTCCGTAGTATTAATACCAATATGTGAAGTTCAGAATAATGCTTCTGCACGTGATATTTAGTGTGCTATGTGGAAGAGACTGGCATATTTTAGAATGACAGTCTAAGCAGAGAACAGATTCCAATTTTAAAATTTCATTGATTTGTGGTTTTTATTAGAGTATTAAGTCATGCTTATATTTATTTTTTAAAATACTAGAATGATTAAAAGAACTTGATATTCTTTATAAGTTTAACCTACTAAATATATAAAAGTTTTCCAAGCACTTACTAAGATTTTGCTTTTTGGTATCATAAATTAGCCTGGTCAGGTAGGACACCTAGGTGGTTCAGTTGGTCTGCCTTCTGCTTAGGTCATGATCCCAGAGTCCCAGGATCAAGCCCGGCATCGTGTTCCCTGCTCAATGGAGAGCCTTCTTCTCCTTCTGCCCCTCACCTCATGCTCGTACTTTATCTCTCTTTCATGTTCTCGCTATTTTAACCTCTCAAATAAATAAAATCTTTTTAAAAAATTAATAAATTCACTTGGTCAGGTATTTGAAGTACTTAAAAAGAAAATCAGATATATCAGACTTAAATATGCACTTTGAAATGTTGAAGAGAATTGAGGCACCTAAGTTCACAAATTATTATTCACTTAATTAAGCAGAATTTAGCCTGTTCAGCCTGAGCTGATCTAACATTAATCGAATGTTTCTTGAAAGTGATTGAAAAAATATACTAGATTTATGGAATTGACTAATTTTTTAAATTGAATTTAAAAGCCAGGAGAAAATTACTTTTTAATTTATAATTTTAAAAAATTAATATAAAACCAAGTAACTGCAAATGGTGTTTCCCACACACAAAGGGACCACTTCAACAGCAAAAAATTCAGTGATAGAACCTAGTCATTCTCCCACAGACCATCTCAGTCATGATCTCAGGGAGTACCATGTATTTCCTGTCTCAAGAACCAACTAGTAGTGGTAGAAACTGAAGGCTGGCCACTCAAGATGTCATTCTCAACTCTATCTCCCTTGCTTGTATCTCATGACAGAAGTGGAAACCCAGAAAGTCACTTTCCCTGGCTTCTTCACAGCAAGTGATAGCCTGTGACTCACTTCTGCTAAGAGCAAGTTTTTGAGGACCTCCTGCTCTCCTGATAAAAGAGGTATATACAAGTTGCATCTACTTATTAACGATGGTTCTCCCCGCCTTTTTTTTTCTCCTTGCAACACTTGTATGCCACAGGATGTGCAGTGGCCATTTTGTGACCATGAAGTAAAAAACACAAAATTGAAAAGCCAACATGCAAAGAATGGTGGAGCGGAAAGATAGCAAAAGCCTTCATCACTGAACTGTCAAAACAACCTTGAAGCCACTTGCAGCTGGATTTTCTTATTACTAAATAATAAAAAGCCTTGGGTTTTAAGGTGCTGTTAGTTGGTTTTCTGTTACTTTCGGGCTGAGGCCTTCCTAATGGTTATACCAGAGATCAGCTGGAGTAGGAGGATTTCCTAGGATCAAGACAGAAGAGGTTTGAGAAGAGAGCCTTTTGAAACTGCAAGGAAGTAGAGGCAAGAGAGAAAAAAGTGAGATGTTTTAAATCTGAACGTGGCTGAATTATTAACTTGTATTAACTACAACATCACAAATTTGGATGCAGTTTTCCTGGCAGCAATTAGATTAAGGTTCGTATTGTTATTGTTTTGGTTGTGGTTGCTGCTGTTTCCTTTGACTATAAGATAGACTAGGCATTGGAGAAAGAACATGCATTCACTAAGAGAAAAATGAAGCAAGCTATATTTTTGCATGTTTAAGTCTGTGGCTATGAAATTCACACGTGTATTTCCTCTCTCGCTCAGATCTTACGGGGCTACCTGGCATGGAACAGGAGAGATGAATTTGCAAATGAAAATGCTTACAAAAGATATTTATCCTACTACATTAAATTAAAGCATAAATTGAGTCCTCACTATACATCTGGCTCCGCTCAAGTTTGCTTTTGCTAATTCAAGTACCCCCTGAAAAGAAATCAAGCACTGGTCCAAAAAGATGAAAAACAGATTTCTCCTTTCTCTCTTTTCCATTCTTGGAACTGTAAAGATTTTGCCTCTTTTCATATTGATCTCATCTATGATTTCTTAACTGTCTGAAAGGTAGACTAAATATTGAAATGTTGTATTTTTCCATGATCCAGTTGAACCCAATGAACTTTTCTGTCTATGTTCTGTGATACACACTTGGAATATAAGAAAGCACTATGGATGGAAAAGGTTATTTTGGATGTTGTAGGAGTAGGAAACATGAGAAAGCAACTCAACAAATCTGATTTACCAAAAAGGAGAAATAGAAGCCCACGAAGTCTAGCCCAATGAGGCCTTATTGTTTTTAAATTTGACTAAAAGAAAATTATCTGATTTAATCATCTTCATCAATATCATCATCTAAGAGAGGAAGCATGAAAATATAAATACTGATTTTGCTTTGACTTTATAAGTGAATTGCACACTGTTGTTTATCTAAGCATTTTCAAAAAGTGGTGGCACCTGGGTGGCTCAGTTGGTTGGGTGACTGCTTTCATCTCAGGTCATGATCCCGGAGACCCAGGATCGAGCCCCACATCGGCCTGCCTACTCGGCCAGAAGCCTGCTTCTCCCTCTCTCACTCCCCCTGCTTGTGTTCCCTCTCTGGCTGTGTTTCCTCTCTGTCAAATAAATAAATAAAATCTTAAAAAAAAAACTATATCAGTAAGCAAAATGGAATATAAACCATTTTACATTTGGATTCAGCTCATTCATTAACTTTGATAAGAGTATATCGTATTTAGGTTTCAGCCAGAAATTCATTCAAAAGCGGGTCAATAAACAGAGCAGACAGCAATGAATGGATGCATATTATTGTAAAAATAAAGAAATGGCTACTTCCAGTTGTTGCCAAGCAGTTTATTAGTCGGTTGTCGGTTAAGTCACATTTCAATCATTAATTCGAGATTTCGAGATGGTCTGGTCTGTGGGAGAATGACTAGATTCTATCACTGAATTTTTTGCTGTTGAAGTGGGCCCTTGGTGTGTGGGAAACACCCTTATCAGTTGAGTGTCTCCTTACCAGAGGACACTTCTTGCCCATCTCTTACAAGAGCTCATTCCTCTCCATCCATGCTTCCTACCTATTCCTCTGTCAACAGATGCTGTAGTTTTTCTTCTGTAGGAATGGAGGTTGTCTTGCCTTCCACTACATGGCCTGCATGAAACTAATTTTCAGTCAATCCACAACAACAACTCCTCAAGGGGACTGTCAGTATCTGTAAGCCCTCAGCAGAGAGATATGCCCTCAGGGAAAAAAGTCTTTTTAATAAAGAGTATCTTCCAACCTCCTTATAATAATTTTCCCTACATCATATTTATCTTTCAAGTCATTCTTAAGCATTTTTTAAAGTACATATAAAATGTGTGGTAAAACTTATCTTTTACTCTATCCTAGGGAATAAAAGGAGTAATTGTGGTAAGGGGGCCTGCTGACATTAGAAACATGTTTAGTATAAAGATGGAAATATAGAGATATAGATGTATGTTACATGATATACATATCTGGATATATATACACAGAAAAATTAACTAGCATACACATCTACTGTACTTTATATCTTAAAAACATCTTTCACAAAAACAGTGTTAGTCATTCATTTACTCAAAGTATGTATTGATAACCTTCTATGCTAGGCACTGTTATTGATAAGTGATATAAATAAGTAAATAACAAAACATTCAAAGATCTCTATCCTTGTAAAGCCCAATAAAGGGAGACATATAAATTTTTTTAACCATCATAAATTACTAAGTCCCAGTTTATACCTGCTACAGGTATACTTTAATTGTACTCACTTCTGCTCTTAAAAATTTCCCAGTTGGCACAGAATTGTATGGCCACTGTATAAACAAGTATGTATTATATTAAGCAATGAATAGTGCTATGGAAAAGAAAAAATAACTAATTGAGCAGAGAAAGGGGGACTGAAATGTGAGAAAGGTGGTTGCCATTTTTAATAAGATGGGCTCCATAGACTCCATTAAGAAAGTGGCATTCAAGAAGAGACTTGAAGGAAATATAAGCATTAGCCATGTAGCTCTCTGCCCAAATAATGTTCCTGAAAGAGGCATAAACAAGCAAAAACCTGAGTTGAGACTGTAGTTAGTGTGATTGAGGAATACCAAGTAAACCAGTGAGGCTGGAGGAGAGTGAAGGAGAGCACTAGATAGGAAGAGGTCAGCATAGTAACATAGGTGGGCAAACCAGGAGGGACATGTAGGCCAATATTATGTCTTTGGCTTTGATTCCAAGTGAATTATTAAACCACTGTAGGATTTGGAACAGAACACTAAGTCCCACTGAGCTCAGTCTTGCTTTTAGCAGGATCACTCTTGCTCCATTCAGAATGGAGTTGACAGGTGGAGTGGAACAAGAAGACCAATTGGCCTGCCATTACAGTAATCCAGGAAAGAAATATTGCTGGTTGGACCAGAGTGGTAGCAGAGAAGATAGTGAGGAGTAGTTGGATTCATGATATACTTTGAAGGTAGAGATATTTTAATTAGATATTCACAATACCTCTGAGATATAAACAAGAAAGATAGTATTATTCCCATTTTACAGTTGAAGAAACTGGAACTCAGGTTGTAACTTGCTTAAGTTTACACACTAATTGAATGGAAGAAAGTGCATAGAAACTAAGTCTTCCTTTAGTCTCAGAATTTGTGTATGTTACACAACGATTTCCAAACATAACACAGACTATACAATAAGCATGCATTTTTCCTCATGAAAGACCCCAAAGGAGTTTTCTCAAGCACAAAAGGATGAAAATGCCTTTATCAGCATCAGCTTGGGGTTCTATCCAGAACACAGGTTAAGAATTATGTCCCCTTTCAGATGTGACAACTTTGACTGAAATGATTAATGGCTTGTGCATATATGGATATGAGCTAATATCCTCTAAAGGAGCAGTATCATATAATGGGAAGAGGAAAGGAAGAGATACATTTGGGTTTAAATCCTACGTGGACATGTGGAAGCTATGAATTTAGCACAAGTTTCCCAGAATGCCTTCTGAGACTGTTGAGAACATTAAATTTTAAAAAGTCTAAAAAAAAAACTATTTGCTCAAATGATACCTCCTCTGAAAACCCTTGCCTGACCGCCTAGCTTCATTTTCTAAAGAACACTTATTACTATATTCTGTTAAATTAATATTAAGTTATGCATTTATAGTCTCTCTTACCAACTATAAAGTAGTTCCATAAGGACAAGGCCTTTTTTTTCATTATCATAATATCCCCAATACCTAGAACAGTTCCTTATACACAATGGGCCCCAGAATATTTGATGAAGAAATGAGTCTTATGTCCCTTTCCTGCTCACTTCTTCAGTCAGTGGGAGACATTGGTCTCTTCTCAATGCTCTGGGCTCTTTCCCATTTAAAAGGCTTTGCATCTAGAGTTCTCTACCTGGCACACTCTTTTTCTTACTCTGTGTCTATTGAATCTCTACTCATTCTTCCGATCTTGGCCAAAATGGACATTTCCTTAGAGTGGGCTTCCCTTATCCTGGACTATGTCAGTTCTCCCTATTATAAGCTCTAAGAGCACAATGCACTTTTCCTTCACAGCACTTATCACAGTTCTTAATCATTTATTTACTTGGTCGATTAATTACTTAAGATCTGTCCCCACCACTGGGGTATCTATGAGTTCATTGCTGTTTATATCTAGCACCAAACACATAGTAGACACTCAATGAGTATATACAAAATGGATAAAGGAAGAAAGGCATGCATGTGCAGAAAACTCAGCAATCCTATAGAACATTTCCTTGTTTATTAAAAACCCAAAGGATTGGTTTTGGAGAAAGAAAGATTCATTTCAGGGAAATTATAAATGTAAGGCTGTAAATTGGGAACATGCTTCCCCTTGCAGAAGCAGGAAGGATCCACTGGCAAGAAGGTAAAGGTGTTCCAGTCACATGAGTAAGTATCTAATCCAAAGGTCATTTCAAAATATTGTCCAGTGGGAACACAAACAATTTCCCCTGAAATTGTTTTTTCTGTTGATCCTATTTTCTTTCAAAAAATCAACCAACTCTCTATGTAACTTCTTATAAACAAGTATGTGGTTCATTGACTCCCAATTCTAAAAACTGCTCCAATTTCATTGTGAGGCTGCAGAGTGAATATAATGGTTAGCTTAGATAGCTATGCTTCCAGCTCGAGAACAAACTTCATTAAGAATTGGTATCTTTGAGTCATGGGTCTTCTGTTTGGACCTTCTACCCTTCAGTAGGAGAGGATATGAAGAACCACATAGTTCACTTGACATTTATATGTACACTTGACATTTGTAAGTATACATGACATTTAAGTTTAGAATCTAGCCCTTGGCACTAAATTGACTTAAAAAATGAGAGATACTGAGAGAGGGGAGCATTTTTCCAAAGTAAGGAGTGAGCCAACACAATCAAACTTTATAATCCAAATGCTTGCTTTCTTTAGAAGAAAAAGAACAGAACTCAGTGCTTGCTGGATTTCTCTCCAAAGCCAATAGTGATAGAGGCAACATATATTCATTTTGTCTTGATTATGTAACTTGTCCTTTGTTAAAGAGTAAAATATTAAAACTATTGTATAATTCACTCCTATGTACATAAGTCAAGTTGTACCAAACCATCCTATCTCCTTCAAGCATCTCAGGCCCCCTAATTTGTGACTCACCACCTCCCCAATTTTTCTCCTATGGCATCCTTGCACAGTGGAGAATATCAGGGGAGACAAAAAGAAGATATTAAGAAATCAGGATTACTGGGGCGCCTGGGTGGCTCAGTTGGTTAAGCGACTGCTTTCGGCTCAGGTCATGATCCCGGAGACCCGGGATCGAGTCCCACATCGGGCTCCCTGCTCCCTGCTCGGCGGGAAGCCTGCTTCTCCCTCTCTCACTCCCCTGCTTGTGTTCCCTCTCTGGCTGTGTTTCTCTCTGTCCAATAAATAAAATCTTTAAAAAGAAAAAAAAAGAAATCAGGATTATCGAAAATGTAGAGGATACAATGATTTGGACAGCTGTTCCCACTTTGCAAGGTTGTGACTGATCTACTTTATTTCTCTGATTTTTACAGCTTATTATCAAATCAAGTTAGTCAATTGAGTTGATGCTTGTCCCCTAGACTAGGTGCTAAGAACCTACAACTTGCCTGCAGGACAAATCTGGCCCTCCAGCTGTTTTTGTCAATAAAGTTTGTTGGAACATGGCCATGCCTACCCATTTATGCAGTGTCTGTGGCTGGTTTTATGATACAGTGGCAGAGTCCAGTAGGTTTCCCTAACTATCCAAAAGTAGAGAACAAAGAAAAAATTGAGCAGAGTAGGGGAGGGCTGAAATGTGAGAAAGGTGGTTGCTATTTTAAATAGGCTGGGTACATTGGGTTCCATTAAGAAAGCAGCATTTGAATACTTTGTCAAGGAAATGCGAGCATTATCCGTGTAGCTCAGAAAACTTTAATATGCCAAAATGGCATAAAGCAAAGCAAAGAAGCAATTACTATTAATTTACATGGAAACATTTGTGAGCGTTCCCGGACCCCTAAAAATAATCTCTCTTGGGCTTTTTCTGATACCTTAGGACACATCTTGCTAAATAAACCAAGGTTAAAAAAAAAAAAAAAACACGCATGCTCACAGACCCAGTTCAAGCTCTGGCCCCTTGATGCTGAAATGCCGAGTGCGGTTCCTGGAGAAGGCGCTAGGAGGCGCCACTCTCGCGTTTCAGGGAGCACAACAGCCCAACAGCTGGCTGGCCGCAACACAAACGCTCAGTGCTCTTTTTGCTTTTGATCTTTTTTTCATAAAAGCGAAAATTGTCTTCGAATTTCTTTCAGTTAGAGAAAACAGGTACTAATGTAGGTCTTTCCTAAAAGCTAAGTGGCTTCATGGGAACTTTCAGTCGGGGCTATCTAGAGTTGCAACAGAGACCATCTATCTGTCCCACAGGGCCTAAAATACTCACTCTATCCTTCTTTACAGAAGAAGTTTATTGACCCCTCACCTTAGACTATGGTCACCTGACAACTGAAAAAAAAATCTGGACAATTTAAGATATCCAATTATGTTAACAAATGAAATACGGTAATGTCTTCTCTCTGTTGGTCAGTCTTTCAACGACTAAAAGCCTTTAACTTTTAAGCAATAAATTGTTTCTATTTTTGCTTCATCATAAAATTTAACCACATTGTCCTCATTCCACTCTAAAATGTGTTACACATTAAGTAGAAGGTACTGAGCATAACTTAATAATGCAATATAACAGAATAAGCCTGGGCTCTGGAGTCCAACCACAGATTTTACCGGATTTGTGCTAATTCCATTAACAAACAGCCCAGTGGGTGTTTAGATAAGGACTTAAGAGTTCTAAGCCCTGTCAGATAGTTCTGTTTTGTGTTCCTCTATCTTGAACAGCTGTACGTTCCCAAGAACTTGTCAGCCATCGGTCCTTTGTGCAAAAGGAAAAATTGAGGTCACATCCTCCATTTAGTGGCAATTTGCTCACCTAACCTGCTGACCTTTCTCTGTGTTCTCCGTGCTCACCGGCACTGATTTAATCTAGACCAAATTTCCCAGTGCCTAATAAAAGCCAATCAACATCAAAATCAGAAGTATTGCCCTGCTCTGAGCAACACTAGGACAGAAACAGAAGTTACAGGAGACATTACAAAAAACTAAATAGTGATTATAAACTAACAGTCAGGGGGGGCCTTGTTGGCTCAGTCAGGCATCCAACTCTTAACTTTGGCTCGGGCCATGATCTCAGGTTTGTGAGATCGAGCCCCACGTTGGGTTCCATGCTAGGCATGGAGTCTGCTGAGATTCTCTCCTTCTGCCCCTCCCCGTACTTACTCTCTCTCAAAAAATGAACCTTAATTAACTAATTAGCTAATTAATTAACTAACAGCAGAATTTTACCAATTTACTTAACCATCTCCAGTAATGACTGTCTTTACAACAACAAAACATCTAGAGTGTGGCTATTTACTATAGGCATTGGAAGGGTCAGGAGACAGTTTTGCCTCATTGAGCTTTTGCAAATGATGATAAATGAGATTTCTGACTTTGCCACAAAAGAGGGATCCTTTACTCCTAGATCTCCAGAAACAGTTTGAATTAATGGCCCTGGAACATTCAAAAGATACTTTTTTTTCTTTTTTTTTCTTTAAATTCAATTTGCAAACATATAATACATCTTTGATTTTTATTGTATTTTCTTTTTTTATTATTATCATGTTCAGTTAGCCAACATATAGTACATCTGTAGTTTTTGATGTAGTGTTCAAGGATTCATTAGTTGTGTATAACACCTAGTGCTCATCACAACACATGCCTTCCTTAATACCCATCACCCGGTTACCCCCTCCCTCTACCCTTCTCCCTTTGGTAACCTTCAGTTTGGTTCCCGGAGTCCTGAGTCCCTCGAGTCCCTCGTGGTTTACATCCCTCTCTGATTTCTTCCCATTCACTTTTCCCTCCCTTCCCCTGGTCCTTTGCGCTATTCCTTATGTTCCACATATGAGTGAAACCATATGATAAAGACTTTCTGATTTTTCTTTCCTGTTTTATTTCTGTTCTTAGCTTTGTTTAGGGAGAGGGGAATAGAGCAAGTTGTAAAGGTACATCTATCTGCTGACTTGAGCACTTAGAACGCATTTGGTTTCTCGGTCATCTATACAGAACCAATAAAAATATAAGCTATTCTAGCAATTTCTTGGTTCTCTAAAAAAATAATGCTCTCCTGCAGAAAAGCCTATGAAGCTCCATAACTATTGACATTATACTCTTTACCCACTCAGCCACACCAGACCCAAAACTTTCCTGCCTCAGATGCTAGACTGGGAGCAGCTCCTTTGAAACCTTTCACCAGGCCTCCCATCATCAGGAATACTTTTCTGCCACAAAATGCCCAGTGTTATATGAAGGAGGCACTCCCGTCTGAGTGTTAGAAGGCTACTAGAGGCCATCTTGGCTTGGTCCTGAAGAAGACTTAGAAGTGAAAACCTAATGACTGTGCTCCTGTGCTTCACAGGGTGATTCCCTAGGGACCCTGGCTCCATCTCAGTTCTTATGGAAGTAGCAGGTATGTTTACGCAGAAGATGTCATCACCATGTTTTCCAGAGAATGATCCTGGAAACAGTTTTACTATACTTTCTCCCTGGTAGGCAGCACATGCAATGGCTTTTTTTTTTTTTTTAGGCAAGTAGGTTCTGGAAGAAGACCTCCACTTTGCATTACTCCAGAAGGCATTATTGAAATTGCAATCTGTGTGAGTGCTGTCCCCTTAGAACTGTGTTGTGCACAACTTACACAACCACACTGTGGTAGGCAGAATAATGGTCCCAAAGATATCCATGAACTAATTCCTGGGAATGACAATATGTTATCTGTCAGGGTAAAATTAGGTTGAAGATGGAAAGAAGACCACTAATCTACTGACCCTGAGAGAGGAAATTACAATGTGTGATGGGTAATTTTAAGTGTCAGCCTGGCTGGGTCACAGTGCCTAGTTATTTGATCAAACGTTATTTTGGGTTTTTCTGTAGAGGTATTTTGGGGTGAGAAGAACATTTAAATCAGTGAACTTTGAGTAAGGCAGATTGCCCTCCAAAATGAGATTGGGCCTCATCCAATTAGCTGAAGGCCTTAATAAAACAAAACACTGACTCTCCTTAGCAAGAAAGAATCCTCCAGCAGATGGCCTTTGGACTTAAACTGCAACATTGGTGCTTCCCTGGTCCCCAGCCTGTTGGTCTACCCTCCGATTTCTGATTTTCTCACCTCTATATTGGCATTAGCCAATTCCTTAAATCAATCAATCAATCAATATCTCTCTCTCTTTCTCTCTCTCTCTCTCTCTCTCTCTCTCTCTCTCCAAACACACACACACACACCCTATGGGTTCTGTTTCTCTGGAGAACCCTGGTTAGTACATCTTGCTTTATCTGGTTGGACCTGAGGTAATCACAAGAGCACTTTAAATATGGAGGAGGGTGTCAGAAGAGAAGGTCTGAGAGATGGGATATAAGAACTCACCTGCCATTGCTGGCTTTAAAGATAGAGGAAGCGGGGCGCCTGGGTGGCTCAGTTGGTTGGGCGACTGCCTTCGGCTCGGGTCATGATCCCGGAGACGTGGGATCAAGCCCCACATCAGGCTGCCTGCTCGGCGGGAAGCCTGCTTCTCCCTCTCTCACCCCCCCTGCTTGTGTTCCCTCTCTCATTGTGTTTCTCTCTGTCAAATAAATAAATAAAATATAAAAATAAAATAAAATAAATAAAGATAGAGGAAGGGCTATGAGCTAAGGAATGTGGGCAGTCTCTAGCAGCCGGAAAAGGCAAGAGAATAGATTCTCCCTTATCGTCTCCAGAAGAAACACAGACCTACTGACTCCTTGATTTTAAGCAAAGGAGATCCATTTGGTTTTCTGATATCCAGAACGGTAGGAGAACACATCTTCATGGCTCAGCTGCTCCCTTTGCTGTAACTTGTTGCACAGCAATGGGAACGCTTTACAGCCAGGAAGTGGCCTTTTGCTGGGGTCTGACACCCCTGAGCTCTCACTATCCTCTACTACCTGCCGCAGACCTACAACCCCTTATCTGAAATCCCCGAATCAAAAAAAGCTTCGAAAAGTATGCTTTGTAACTTGTTTGGCAGTAATACCTGGCTTGATCTGGACTGATACGGAGCTGCCTGTAGTCTTTATACCACTAGGTGTGACTGTCCATGTACTCCAGTGGGAAGAAACCTCAGCACCCCCATCTGCAAGTACTAAACATTCTGTAATTGTAATAGACGTTCACCGGCATTATCGCCTTCTCTCTTTGCCTCATTCCTTTTCCCTTCTACCTATGCGCACCCACGTGCGCCTAATGCAGTCGACGAATATTTGAATGCCTGCTCCATACCAGGCCCTGCTCCCACTCCCCTCCTCTTCGGTGCTTGTCCTGAAATAAATCCTTCACAAACAACCATTAAAAAACAAACACAAAAACCCTGGCCCACATTGTCTGCGACGGATAATCTCTGAACCTGACAAACGACACCGCAGAATGTACTGGTCAAAGGATCGGAGGGATAAGTAGGAAGAAGAAACTTATTTGCTCAGCAGAGGCAAGCCAAAATCATTTATTAAAAACCTGATGCATACTACAGAGCTGAGAACAAAGAATCCCACAGGTACGGCCCCTGGTCTCAGAAGCTTATAACAAAGCCAGTCTACACTAGCGCGGGGACATTACAGTGACATTAGGCTATTATTAAGATGACAAACTTTTACAAGTATCAGTTGCTTCAAATCGTTCAACGAACATTTCTTAATCACCTATTACTGCCAGGACTTTCACACACATCACTTCACCCAACCCTCAAATCGGTGTGACCGACCTTCCGATGACAGTATTTAATTGATAAGAAACTGGTACAGAGAGAGATGAAGTGACTCGTTCACGGTGGTGAGGTGGTAGAATCAGGATTTGAAGACAATCCCTCTGTTCACATTGTCTATTCTACACTGCGGCTTGCTTTTTTAAAATGCGTCTTGATTTCGATAAATTGGCTGAGGGGACCTGTGAAAAAAACAGAGATTTCCACAGGAAGGATTTGGGAAGAGCTCAAAACATTCGCATTCTTTCTTCGCTAAGGGTTACAGATACGATTCCTGGAATTTTTTTAAAAAGCCTTCGCCTTCCATTTCTTAGAAAGAAAAGCCTCACTATCCAGAGGCCAAAATGCATTGTTAGAAGATCTTTCGAACCTTTGAAGGCCTGGAAAACAAGCAAAATCTCCTTTCCTTTGAGGGGGTTTTATCCACCCCCCTCCTTACACATGCAGATCACGCCCCTTTGAGATGCTGATCGTTTCCCATGATGCACTTGGCTGACAGAAAGACAAGCTTACAGCGCAGAAATGCCAGTTGAGTTGACAAGCGAACTCCATCAGTATGCAATGTTTGCACGGTACAGTTTAGCCACAGCGGTTCACACAGTCGGCTGTCTTGGATCAGAATTCTAATTAAGCCTTAAATCTTCTGAGTTCAGATTAATTCTTATCAGCGAGGTCTTAGACTTTGTGCTGTAGAAACCTGAAGCTTTGTTTCTCTGCAAAGAAAACAGCTTGGTCTGAGCAGTTGTGTATAAATATCCTGGAGCACTGTTTATGGTGTGAATGCAATTCGCTTTGGTCCACCTCAGTTCTTTTTCTCATTAATTACCACCCTCAGTGGTTGCCGAGGATCAGAGAACTGTACTTTTCGGGAGTTGCCTAGCCTCCAATGGGTTTGTGAGACAGACTTAGCTGTTGTTGGTAGTGATGACTACTGAGCCCCACGTTCCAAGTATCTCTATACCACATAAAAAAAAAAAAGACTGTATAGGTAAGCTTACAGCAAATAGCATCTTAATTCAAACAGTTTCTACCTATTAAAACTTCTGAAGTATACTTCAAAAGAGACAGCTGGAAAGCCAAATGCCAATTCCATCTCTGAGCTTTTATCTCTCGACAGATTTCACCATCTCTGTCACAAAGGCACAAATGAAGCTTATAAAGTCCAATTACCACGGAGTAGCCCCACTGAGGTCAATGTTTCCCCCTCCCTTAGTTCAGACTCCATATCATCAACATTTTCACCTAAGATGCTTTATTGGAAATTAAAAAGAAGTGATTAGTGCTAATTCTTTCCCAGAATTAGAAAGTGGCAGAAAAATCACACATTTTAGATCTCCACTCTTTAAAAAGCGATTTTGTTTCCATTGCTATTCCTGAACAATACACTCTGATGACAGTTCAGAAGGTATGGGGGGTGGGGAGAGCGATTATCCAGCTAACAAAAGGCTTGTGATTCTCTCTGAGACCAAAATGACGGATTCCAAAGACTCGGCCATGCGCAGGACTTAGCTCCTGATTTTGCCAGAGACACCCCACACAGGAAGTTCTCCAGGGTCAACAGGACATCCTCCAGTTTGATATCCAGTTGTGAGACCTTGCCATCTGGTAGAAGTACCACTAAAGCGATGCAGAACCTGGACAAAAGGCAGAATGACATATGAATCTGCTAACAGTTGGGGAAAGTGTGCTACGCTTAAGTGTTACGCTGACAGTGTCAGAAAGAGGCATAATTTCCTTTCTGCAAATATTGAGTTAAGAGAACATTTCAGAATCCTTCCCATTTTGTTGGATGTGACCATGCATTTCACATCTAAGCAAAAACGAGCTTGGATTCCAGAGTTGAAGTATGGAGAGGACTATTCCAAAATTATTTGAAGAAGAGGGAGGTTTCAAGGATTCTGGACTTGAAATCAGAGAAGGGGAGAACCATCAAAAGGCAGAATGACATATGAACAGCATATGAATTAAAAATAAAGCAACAGGTCAACTTCATTAGTAATCAGAAAAATGAAAATTAAAATAACAATGAAAAAAATTTCCCCTGTCAGATTTGCAATGAATAAGAAGTCTGGTAATATCAACTGTTAGCAAGGATTTGAGAAAAGAGGCCTTTATGGAGAACAACTTGACAGTATCTCATGGGATTTACAAATCCTTTGACTCAGGAATTTTACCTATAGAAATAATATCACTTGTGCACATCCATGTGTAGGATATTCGCTGCAGTATGGCTTATAATCAAATAAACACAAAATAACAACCAAAAACACTCTTGGAAAACAGCCTAAATGTCTACCAGAAAAGGACTAGCAAAATAAATGACACATCCTTATTTTGTTAACACACTTTCAACAGCACTTTAAAAGAGTGAGGAAGACCTAGGTGTACTGAGATGAAACTATCATCACACTGTGCTAACAAGAGGAAAAAAAACAAGTTAACCTACTACTGTTGGGCTGGCTGAGAGACGGGCACCCAAGATGGCTGATCTTCCTGCCAAAGCAGCCCTGGCCACCACCGTGTCCTCTCTAGTAAATTGAAACCCGGCCGGGGGGGGGGGGACGGGACAGGACACCAAAATCCAAAATTTCCCATACCTGACTTTCCAGCCAGGGACCACCCACCATCACCTGGACCTTCCCCACCCCCAGCCAATCACCTGGGGACCCAATGTTCCCTTGCCTAATATGGGGAAAAAAACCCACCTGAATCCAGACTCTGAAGATAAGGCTTAAAAACCCTTACACTCCCCAACCCAGGTCCGACTTCCCCGACTCTCCTCTCTAGAGTCGCGGAACCTCGCCCGAGGGTGCTTGCAATGAAGCTCACTCTTTGGACTCTGTTTGCCTTCGCGATCTCTGTTGCATTTGTGACGGAAAACCTTGTAACTACTATATATAGCATGATTCCATTTATATAAAAATAACCAAAACCAACCAAATATGTATATATAGGTGTAGAAAAAAGTCTGGAGGGATACATACCAAACTATTATTAATTGAAGCTATATTTTTGTTTTGCTATTTGAGTTGGAAGTATGCCTAAGATGTACTGTTAAGTGAAAAAAAAAGCATGCCATAGTGAAATCTGTACAGGATGATCCTCTGTAGATGTTGGAAAATCTGGTATGTATATTTCAGTCAGTTTCAGCTATTAAAGCAAATACCACATACTGGGTGGTTTAAATGATAGAAATTCATTTCTCACAGTTCTGGAGGTTGGAAAATCTGAGATCAAGGTGCTGGCTGAGAGAGAACATCTCCCTTGTGTCTTATGAGGGCATTAACCCCATTCCCGAGAGCTCTACTGTCATGACCTAATTACCTCGCAAAGACCCCAGTTCCAAATACCATCACATTGAAGACTAGGGCTTCAACATATGAATCTGAGGGCAGGGGTCACCTTGCTGAGCAAAAAAGTAGGATGTGCGTGAGGGTGTAGGGTATTGCATGGATAAGGCTGATGGAACTAGAGGATGAAAGGACACTTCCATTGTTTATTATATATAATGTTGCTTTAGTTATATTTTTATAATAGCCTTGGGGAGAGCGAGCCCACCTGTATTTCAAGCGGCGATCTGCTGCCAAGTCTACCCACTGAGACAGTTTATCACAGCTTTCTTATACTCTCATGTATGGAGGCTCAAAAGGCTGATTCAGCAGATGAAGCTCTAATGATAGGTGCTGCCCCGCATCCCCGACCCCACCACACACACACACACACACACACACACACACACACACACACACACTGCCACAGTTATCTTGGTCCTTAGGAAATTCTATACAAAATCACTATGACATAAGGCTTTGGTGTCCCAGTCTGCTGATGCTGTGGATGACTAGTGAAACTGCAAATTGATCTGCT
This sequence comes from Spilogale gracilis, assembly GCA_004023965.1. NCBI lineage: Eukaryota > Metazoa > Chordata > Mammalia > Carnivora > Mephitidae > Spilogale > Spilogale gracilis. Next base: position 50,052 of record PITA01000306.1, read on the forward strand.
TTCGTCCTTAGGCAATGTCTCGCTACAATACACACTGTAGATCAAATGGTGCATTCCTTACACATCTAGCTAAAGCACAAGGTAGGGTTTCCTTCAAGCAACTGTAATTTATACCTCTTCCTCTTAAATAAAGAGCCCCTGTGTTTCCTATAGGCACACAATTCTTCCCAACTGGGCATTACTTCTTTTGGAGCTGTCCATATTTGGGGCACTGAGTGTCTCCTGGGGATAATTCGAAGTCAGCAATCTGTAGAGTGAAGACGACTTCAGCACCACCGTTGGCTGCAGTTGTTTTATGATGTGTCACACTTTCAGACAATACAGTTCCAGGGAATTGGTACAAGCAAACTGAAAGTTATACTTAATAGAGACTTTTTTAAAGGACACCTAGGAGGCTTCTGTTAGGCTTCTTCACAAAGTTTTGTCTTAGCTGGGTTTTTTTTTTTTCAGTTCTTTTAGGGCAGAAAATGAAATCATTCGTCCTCATTCTATCATACAACATTCATTCATTCATTCCATCATTTCACTTCATTCAATCATTCAGCTAATATTTTCAGAGTACCATTTATTTAACGGACATTTACTGCAACCTACTGAGTTCCAGGAACTGTGCCAGGCACTGAAATGCAGCATACTCTGTGGATGGCAGGGCTGGTGATAAATGCTGCCATGGAAAAAAAGAATCCTTTCTGACCCCACTGCTATCAGAGATAATGACACTCAACTAACTCTGTTCAATCAGCTCTTCTTTTTTTAAAGATTTTGTTTGTTTGTTTGTTTGTTTGTTTAAGAAAGAGCATGCACATGTTGGGGGGCAGAAAGAAAGGGAGAGAGAGAATCTGAAGTAGACTCCGTGCTCAGCATGTAGCCCAACATGGGGCTCAGTCTCACAACCCTGCGATCATGACCTAAGCCAAAACCAAGAGTCAGATGTTCAACTGACTGAGCCACCAGGCACCCTCCAATTAGCTTTTCTTGGCTTCCACACCATCTATTCACTCATCAGTTAAGCATTAGGGATGCAAATATGAGCAAAACAAAACAAAGCCCCGACCTGGAGCGCTCTCTGTTGATTACATAATCACGCATGTAGTACAAAATTGCAACAATGACATGTACATCAAGATATCCATGGTGCCCCTCATTCCTGCCCCCAACCCTCATAAAATCCAACTAAAGCAGCTTTACTTAAATCTATTTTATGTATTGAACTTCCAGGTAAGATTTATTTAGGGCAAAAATGATATTTGATTGTTTAAAGTTGGAAAATTTACTTTGTGTTACAACATTGGCTATGAATTTTCTTTCTACTGAATCTTCACACTTACATGTCTCAAATCTAGAACGATGTGCTTTCTCAAAAATTATTTCTTAATCTTGCTGACAGGTTCTTATTTCCCTAGGATTTTACATACTCTCATTTTATAATTATTTCCTCTGAGAATTTCATCTGTCTTTACAGCCCAAATGAAATCTTATCAGTGCAGAAAAGTCAAGCAAGAAGGAAATCATCTTGCTGACTCACCTACTTCCTATATAAGGAGCTTGGTCTCTAATGTAAACTCAAGTCATCCTTGGTGATGGATATAACTTGTTAAATTGATTTAAGAGCAGATGCTAAACTCCCATGACTGCCCCCACTAGGTGCAAACCTGTTTGATGTGTTGAACAAAAATGTCCTTACCTTCTACTTACCAGGCATTTTTTGACAGTGTCCAACAATGAGATTGTACTTGTTCCCACCTTTGCAAAAATAACAATGATAATTCTTTATACTAGAATGATATAACACAAAATATAAAGAACTTCAAATCCAGCACCTTATCTGATCCTTAAACACCTCAGAACTTACAAATAGTATTTGAAAATGGCACAACACAAGTAGCCAGCCACATTTGTCAATGAGTTTGAGGAATGCCTGTTTTCTAGTGATAGTATCCATGTTTATAAAGTTCTGGACTACTAACAAACCAGAGAGAGAGAGAGAGAGAGAGAGAGAGAGAGAAGTATTTACATATTTTCTGTTTTATGAAATTTCAAGTATGCCCTTACTTCCAATTTCCCATTTATAGGTTGCTAAATTATGGGATTATGCTGATTACAGGCAAACTTTAAAGATGTGGAAGCTCATTAGTTAAACATTTTGTTTTGGGAGCACCTGGGTGGCTCAGTCGGTTGAGCATCCGTCTTCAGCTCAAGTCATGATCCCAGGGTCCTGGGATAGAGCCCCACATCACAGGCAGCCTGCTCTACCTGCTCCCTCTTCTCTCTCTCTCTCTCTCTCTTTCTCTCTCTCTCTCTCTCTCTCTCAAATAAATAAATAAAATAAAAATCTTAAAAAAAGTTTTTTAATCCTGTTTTGATCAAACATACTACTGTAACTAACCAAACATCCATATCTTCATTATGCAAATGAAATATTGACATAATTCTATGCTTCTCCTAATTATTTGAATATTGCTGAGTAGACGGTACAGCCTGAATCCCACTAAAAGAAATGAGTGGGTTGAATGATAACCTCCCAAAATATAGGTACTTTTACATCCAAATAATATGAACCTGTGAATGTTGCCTTATTTGGAAAAAGGGGTCTTTGCATATGTAATTAAAGACCTTGAGATGAGGGGCGCCTGGGTGGCTCAGTCGTTAGGCATCTGCCTTCCACTCAGGTGGTGATCCTAGGGTCCTGGGATCGAGCCCCGCATGAGGCTCCCTGCTCAGCGGGAAGCCTGCTTCTCCAACTCCCACTCCCCCCTGCTTGTGTTCCTTCTCTCACTGTGTCTCTTTCTCTGTCAAATAAGTAAAATCTTAAAAAAAAAATCTTGAGATCATCCTGCATTATCCAGGTTGGCCCCACACACAATGACAAGGATCCTAATAACAAAACAGAAGGGGACACAAACATATGGGGCAGAAGATAATAATGTGAAGATAGCGCCGGAGATTGGAGAGAAGCTGCCAAAGCCAGGGAAGGCCTGGAGCCACCAGAAGCTGGAAAAGTAAAGGAAGAAACTCTTCTAGAGCCTCCAAAGGGATTGTGGCCCTGCAGGTGCCTTGACTTCAGACTTCTAAACCTCAGAGCTGTGAGAGAATAAATTTCTGTTATTTTAAACCGCGCACTTTGTTGTATTCTGTTATATGGCAGCCACTGGAAACAAATACACTAACCAAGTGAAATTTTGAGTACTTGTAGCCATTCCTCACATTAAAGTGGGGACATTGACTCTGTTCTTATTCAGTCGGATTCCTCATGAGACTAACCAGTTTTTATCACCATTGAGCAAGGGTAAGGCTTTAGCCTTTCTAAAATTGTGATTTTACTTCAGAAACCTTTTAAAAATCCATATTTTTAAACGCAAACAAAAAAGAGCTGAATTTTCTATATGAAATCACCACAACGGAATTACTTATTTCCAAGTCCTCAATTAAACCTTGTTATTTTGGGTGTGCCTGGGTGGCTCGGTCTTGTAAGCATCTGACTCTTGATTTCAGCTCCATCTCATAACCCTGTGTCTGGGCATGGAGCTCTTTAAGATCCTCTCTCTCACTCTCCCTTTGCCCCTTCCTCACTTCCTCCTCTAAAAAAAAAAGTTTATTACTATTTTGGTTTTATTGTAGTAGAAACTGTAAAATGCTGCATCGATAAACATTTAAAAAGAAAATTCTAGACTCATTGCATTAAATCTTAGTGCAATATGATTTTTGCTTACTTCTGAAATATTCTCTATCTTTAGTGCTCTAATTTTGGTTAGCTAAAATGTTTTCTATTTAGAAACTCTGTATGTGTGTGTGTGAGTGTGTATGGGGAGAGGATGGGTGTTTCAATAGACCACTAAGCTAGTCAATGGTATGCTTCTGCTCTACCTGGGCTTCACATATGACATTATTTCCTGTATTCACTGTACATTAGGTAAAATAACAGTGGAAAAATAAAAATCAGTTTTACTTAGCATTGCTAGCAAAATTTAAAAAACAAGGATCCAAATCTATCAGAGTTTACTGAATATTAAGCCTTGTATCATAAAACGCTTACTCCAAACAAAAACTCTTTTCATATAGCCTGTAATTATAATCCAGATCCTAGAGAACAGTTCTCATTATGGGAAGAATATGAATGTAAATTTGATCTGCATTAAAAAGGTCAGAGTGTTATTTTACTTCAAAATTTACTCAAAACGTGTGACTATTTTTACTTTGAAAAGGTGTAGCAGATTTTTTTGAACTCCTGTTAATTACTTCAATCCTTCTTAGTTTTGACAACCTGGAGTTGTAAACATCATTGTCTCTGATGTTAGAAGACTTGATCATTATCCCTGCTCTGACAGTGTGAACGTAGCCTCTTGAAAACCAGGACTGTTAATCTGAAAACACAAAGGCAAAAGCATCTGTGCCATCTACCTCAGACGGGGTCATTACCAGCATCTCTACTGAAATTTCATTCATCCTTGGGTAAGACCATCACAGCTCCCTGTAAAGGGGTTCCTATAGAAGTACATTGGAATCTCCCAGGAGGCTGGGACCGCTCCCAGAGATCCCGAATTGACTGGTTTAGGGTTGGGTGTGGATACTAAAACATTTTTAAATTCCCTTAGATGATTTTAATATACATCCAGAGTTTAGAACCACAGCTGTAAAGCCTTTTTTTCAATCTACAGCCACAGAATTTATCCGTGTCTCGCAGATACTCTTAACCTAATCAAACTCAGCTGATCAGTTACTCCCTGAAAAATGGCAACAGCTAAAGTTTATGTAAGGTACTGCTCCAAGAATTCTACAAGGACTAACCCATACCATCCTCACAACACCACCACTATCATCCGTATTTAATTGATGAGAACACTGGGCGGGCCCAGAGAAATTAAGTAAATGGCTCACAGTCATCATGCAATTCACTGAACTGTGGTTTGAAGCCGGGTAGTCCCCGGGCACCACTGCAGCCCAGTGTAATGACTGCTCGATTTTACTCCCACCAAGTGGGTTATATGCCTCAGGAAAATCGGTATGGTTTGTTCCTAAACCTGCATGTAACTTTTATGTCAATACCACTCCAAGAACTGGATGAGTGCAAAAAAAAAAAAAAAAAAAAAAAAAAAGAGTTGCCACTTCTTTGAAAACTAAGATGATTGTTTTAGAAGAAAATTCACTTAAAAATTGCTATCAAATTTAAGTGTGGGTAAGCCAACTATAAATTATTTGTGAAAAATCATTAAAATCTAAGGGTCTATGCCCTGATTGCTTTCGAAATATTTTTTTATTTAATTTTGTGTTCCAATTCAAAGAAGCTGACACTGTAAACCATAAGTAAAACAACATGGACATAGTTAAGAAAGAGGGGGGAAACTTCACTCAGCAGATCCATAATCAAAGAAAAGTCCTTAGACCTGTATGGAAATACAAGCAAGTATATATACATGTACATATTAAAATTAAAATAGAATATTTCAGGTATGTATATATACTTTTTTATAATTATCCATTTTAATCAATTTTTAAATTGACCAACCACTAATACCCATCACATTGGCTAAAAGTGTAAAGAAATAGAATACTCCTCATTGTCTGGTATGCTGTCTATTTACAAGTCTGTTTCCCTCATCTTATTATGAGTACCCTGAAGTCAGGGACACCACGTGATTCATCATTTTATGTTCAGACCTAAAACAGTGCCTGGCACAGAATAGAAACTCAATTAATATAAAGTTAAAGGAGGGCACCTGGGTGGCTCAGTTGGTTAAGCGACTGCCTTCTGCTCAGGTCATGATCCCGGAGACCTGGGATCGAGCCCCACATCGGGCTCCCTGCTTCACAGGAAGCCTGCTTCTCCCTCTCTCACTCCCTCTGCTTGTATTCCCTCTCTCGCTGTGTTTCTCTCTGTCAAATGAATAAATAAAGTCTTTAAAAATATATATAAAGTTAAAGGAGATCATGTGTATGAAAGTACTTCGAAGCTATAAAGCGCTATGGCACTGTGGGCTGTGAATGGGCACATACATCAATGTGTTATGGTTTCTCATGGTAGACACTCAGGAATACAACTACTCCCAGGATTACTCAGAAACATCAGGAGAACCTGTTGGCTCAGAGTGGATTCTAAAGTCAGACCTAGTTTTCACTCCTGGCTTCACAACTTTCCAGATGGGTGACCATGGAAGACGGTAGATGCTTAGCACTATCACTCAGAGTGACTTCAAGTATATTACTGTAAGAAAGTCAAAAGAGGGGCACCTGGGTGGCTCAGTTGGTTAAGCGACTGCTTTCGGCTCAGGTCATGATCCTGGAGACCCGGGATCGAGCCCCACATCGGGCTCCCAGCTCAGCGGGAAGCCAGCTTCTCCCTCTCTCACTCCCTCTGCTTGTGTTCCCTCTCTGGCTGTGTTTCTCACTGTCAAATAAATATAATCTTTAAAAAAAAAAAAAAGAAAGTCAAAAGAGTTACAAACCCAGTCTTTCCTATCTGAAATTAAAATCTCCACAGAAATAACATCATAATGCACATCCCCACTTCATAGTCTGGCATTTCTTTAACAGTTTTACGATGAGTACATTTTTTACATCAATCTGATTGGTAGTTTGGTTTTGTCTTGGCCCCACCATCCGATGAGCTAGGTAGTGCGATGTTATTAGATTCTACCGTGTCAATAAATCCCCCTGGTTGCTGAGCAATGAAGGGGCTTGCCTGGGATCACACAACAGGCTAGCAGTGACATTGAACTAGGACCCTGAGTTCCTGTCAGTCTGTGGCTCTTTCCTTGAATGTCAATTTAAGTGACGGTGGGTTGATCGGTGATCCAAGCTAGTAGAGCAAAGAGTGAGGGGTACGGATATTATTATAGTGATAGCATCTATTTTGTATGCATTGGCTCGTGGATGCTGAGGAATTCTGAGAATTTTCCCCACATCTCGTCTGTCAGAAAAACCTGTCGTTCTGCTCTCAAAATCTACCCAGTGTAGGCCCATTTTTAACCCTCTTCAATACTAATTCTCATCATCTCTCACTCGGTTATGGTTATCGCTTCCCCTCTAGCCTCCCTCCTTCCACATTTTCCCTACCTCTATTGTCAATACAGCAGCCAGAATGATCTTTTGAAAACCTGAATTACACGAGGTCACTATCCTGCTCAAAACCCTGCGATGGCTCCCAATTTCACTCAGAGTAAAAGCCAAAGTCTTGCCAGCAACTTTTGAGGCCTATATAATCTACCAAACTGCTTGCCATATGGTTCCCTAACTTTTCCTGGTCTTTGCACTTGCCGTGCTCTCTCCTTGGAATGTTCTTTTGCAAGAACCTACATGGCCTTTCCCCTCACCTTCAGATCTCTGCTCATACTATCTAATCAGAGAAGCCTTCCCTGACTACTCTAATTAAGATGGCTTTCTTCTCCCTACCCCAGTAATCTCTAACCTTTCATGCTTTTTTTCTACAGCACTTATTCCATATGATATACTAAAATCTTCTCTTACATATTTTATTTTGTGTGTTCCCTTACAAGAATGTAGGCCCATGAGGGGCCTCCAGGACCTGGAACAGTGCCAGATACTGCATAGGTTCTCAAGAAGTATTTGTTGATTAATACAAAAAAAGAGTTGTGTACTATAATTATTCTCATCTTCCAAAAAAGAAAATGTAGTGTTACAGAGTTTACGTGATTTGCTTAGGGTCACTCATCTAGTAAGAGAGGAATCAGGAGTTGAATGCAAGCCTACCTCTGTAAAGATAGCATTCTGCATGTGTGTGCCTCTCTCTCATTTTTCTTGCTCCCTCTATCTTTTGTGTGGTAAGTTGAATCTTTTTAGAAAAACTTTTTTGTGAGACTCATTAGCTCAGAAAGCACTAAAATTTATATTTTGAAATGATTCATTAAAAATTTATCCTAATGGGGCGCCTGGGTGGCTCAGTGGGTTAAAGCCTCTGCCTTCGACTCAGGTCATGATCTCGGGGTCCTGGCATCGAGGCCCACATAGGGCTCTCTGCTTGCGGGGAGCCCGCTTCCTCCTCTCTCTCTGCCTGCCTCTCTGCCTGCTTGTGATCTCTCTCTCTGTCAAATAAATAAATAAAATGTTTTAAAAAAAATTTATCCTAATGTCGTCATAGCCTAAAAAATACTCTTAACATCTCTAGTAACAGTTGCATTAGCATATTCTCCTCAAAATTAAAAATCATGAAAACTTACTGGCAATCTTGCATTTGCCAATAACAATTGACGATTCTTTCAATTATATCAATTGAAAATAAACTTGTTAAAGGGCGCCTGGGTGACTCAATAGGTTAAGCGACCGACTCTGGATTCCAGCTCAGGTCCTAGGACTGAGCCTCATGTTGGGCTTTGCGTTCAGTAGGGATTCTGCTTGAGGTTCTCTCTCTCCCACTGCCCTTTCCCTCACTTGTGCACGCAAGTGCTCTCTTTCTCTCTCTAAGTAAATCTTTAAAAAAAAACTTGTTTTAAGTATAAATTTGGATTATATAATTAATAAGTTTGCAGACGTGAACCAGAAGTCTTGTGATATGCTGGTAAGTATTACCATCATTTATTGTATTTGTCAAATTATGAAAGCAAAATATTATTATTTGCAATTTGAAAAATTATATTCTTACTCATATAGCATTATTACTCCTAATATGTTTTATAAATAAGTAAATATTTTTAAGATTTATATTTTTGCTCCTTTAATGTTATATTTTCCTGCCTTTTGAACAAGGGGCTCTGTATTTTCATTTTGTGCTAGGTGTCTTTGAAAAGAAATACATGGAGATAATACCCTAAGAAGATATTTCCCCTTCCAAGTTTGATATGTAGCCTTCTATGTTTTAGGACTGTACCATCCCCCTACTTCCTACCTGACTCTGCTGCCATATACGCACAACTAATAAAGTGAACTGGCCCCTGTCTTCTATATCACTCAATTAGAACCCAGCATTGCCAAGGACTAATCACCTGATTAATGCTGAAATGCTCCAAATTGATAGTAAACTTATTCTCCATCCCCGATAATACATGGCTTTTAATAGAGGCCTCCACTGATAAGTCTCAAAGAAGTTAGTGTTTTGGATCTCTAATTCCTAGCACGGAGCCTAACACATAGTTGACGCTTGACAAATGTCTGCTGAACTAAATGTGTAATAGGAGGGCGCCTGGGTGGCTCAGTGGGTTAAAGCCTCTGCCTTCAGCTCAGGTCATGATCTCAGGGTCCTGGGATCGAGGCCCACATCGGGCTCTCTGCTCGGCAGGGAACCTGTTTCCTCTGTTCTCTCTGCCTGCCTCTCTGCCTACTTGTGATCTCTCTCTCTGTCAAATAAATAAACAAAATCTTTTAAAAAATGTGTAATAGGAGAATTTGGGGCTCCCTAGCTGGCTGTTAGTGGTACGATTCTTAGTCCAGGATACTTTTCTTGGTTCTCCCTTGCCAGTCCCTCTCAGATGATGGTATGTAAATCAAGGTAAAATAACTTAATATTGTCTAAGAGAGAAGGGACTTCCTGTCTCATTTTCTATTATCCCTTTACCCTAAAACAGTACCTGACATTCAATTAATACTTGGTACATGATAAATGAGTAAACTGAGTGCATGTATATCACTGCTCTACTCTGATCCCAAAGTATAATTGAAGTCTAACCTGAGCTTTCCTGTGTTACTGGAGCCTAGTGAAGGAGATAACTTGCACTCCTACCCAAGAACATTGTATCACAAATAAAGGATGGCCTTCATTTTTAAACATAGCACCAAGATGTCCCTAAATTCCAAAGCAAGAAGCCCCCAAAGAGTACACAGAATAAAAAGTTTGACTCTATTGTCAGCTCCTAACGCCTTCCTTCTTCTTTTATTTCCCAACAAGACTCCCTTATTAAAATACAGTCTACATTTAGACAAGAATCCATTTTATATAGTGGAGTGGGGTGACATTAACCAAAATTTTTTACTACATGCAATGGAAATATAAAAATTAAATTGACATAAAATATAAGTACAAAATACAAATGGGGATAAACAATATTTCTGGGGCACTTGGATGGCTCAGTTGGTTAAGCATCTGCCTTTAGCTCAGGTCATGATCCCAGGGTCCTGGGATCAAGCCCCACATCAGGTATCCTACTCACCCATCCTACTCTCTCTCTTTCAAATAATTAAATAAATTTTTTTAAAAAGACAATATTTCCAAAGTACAGATTTTCAGTTCTAAGAATGTCAGTAAGTGAATCAGTTTGACTGTCTCAAATCACCTGACAAAAATTACCCTCCTAATGTATGCAATGAGCCTCTTTCCCTCCCAGCACCATGCCTATCTCTCGGGTTTTCTGCATCATATTGTCCCTCACCTTAAACCCACACCCCGACTTTCACCACTAAAGACTTGCCAAATCCTCAGGTGCTTCGCAGTCTTTTCTAGAGCTAGAGATAAGATAGATTATTGGGTGCAAAACATGACTACTTTACAAATTTTGCTGGATTGGGTGTTTGCCCTAGTTTTAAACTCCGTTCTATCACTTAGAAACCATTTTTACCAAAGAACATTAGCTTTTTGCAAAATTCTATAATAGCACTTTAAACACATAACATTTAAAGTACAACTAGATTAGCACATATACACAAGTGGTGGGGGTGTCAGGAATAAAATGATTCAGATCAAGGTACACAATTAATACTAAGCTATGATGAAATCAGTTCGTGTTATGAATCACTTCTGATACCTGTAGAGATAGATGTGTGTCTGTGATATGCCATGGCTCATACTTCATTGCATCTTCCATAGCACTCTGCACCTAAAGGTCTAATAATGAATGACTGGTTGTTGGTCCTTCAGCAGAGGAAAAAAATCACTTTCGAGCATGGTTTGTATTTAAGATCCAAATCAGAAAGCTAGAATATTTTTCTTCAAAAATGGCAATTATTACCATATTGTAAATAAATATAGAATGCAATATCATCAAGGAAATACTTTTGGATGGGATATGAAGTCAAAAGGAATACATTGAAAGAATACCCAAAGGGGTTGCTAAGATAGCAGTGTGGTAGGAGGACCCTTTGCTTGCCTCATCCCTTGAACACAACTAGGTAACTATCAAATCATTCTCAATACTCAAGAAATCAACCTGAGGACCGAAAGAACAAACTGCACAGCTGGAGGAAGAGAAGAGGACACACCGAGGACACACGTTTTGACAGAGAAATGGATCGAGTGTGTTGCCTGTGGAGAGGAGGGAGCCCGAGTCTCAGAGAAAGGCAATAAAAAGAGGAGCACATGGGGAATCACAAAGGGATAACAATTCCCCAAAGCCACTGGTGGGGAAAACAAGAGGGGCTCAATTTTGTGAGTTCTTGCAACCAGCAGGGCTTAAAGACTGAAGTTTTTTGTTTGGGTTTTTTTTTTTTAATATTTTATTTATTTGTCAGAAAGAGACTGAGCACAAGTTGTGGGGGGAGCTGCGGGCAGAGGAAGAAGCAGTCTCCTTGCTGAGTAGAAAGCCTGATGTGGGACTTAGTCCAGGACCCTGGGATCATGACCTGAGTGGAAGGCAGATGCTTAACTGACAGAGCCACCCAGGCACCCCAAGACTGGAGTTTTAAAGGTCACGGGCTTGGCTGGGATAGAGTCTTAAGAGTGTTGTCCTACTCCTGGAGAGAAGGCAGGCAAGCAACCTAGAGGGAGAATGGCACAATCTTAGCAATGCCTGAGACTCACAAGGGAGAGATTGTTTGCCCTTCTTGGCGTACATCTGTGAAAAGAGGCATTCACAGAGATGCTTTTCTGGGGACCAAAAGCCAGTGGCTGCCATTCCCCTCTCCCACCCCACAGCATGGGCACAGATCCACCTACTGAGGGTGGCTCATCCAGACACTGGCTGCCTAGCTTGCTTGCTACAGGCCCGACCCCACTGTGCTCTGGCACAACTGCCATCTCAGTCAAACCTGCATCTATCCCAGTGTGGCAAACCCTACCCTAGAAGACCAGTGCAGGCCTCTACCACACTACATCCCTAAATTTTGGAGTTTTAAAAGTCAACAAGCTTGACTGGGATACAGCCCAAAGTGCACTGTGCTGCTCCAGGCAGGCAAGCAATCTGGAGACAGGATGAAAACAGTGATCTGAAAAACACCAGGGACATACAGGGGGACGTAATTCATTCTCCTGTGAGGGATTGACTGAAAGCAGCAAGCACAGAGGCCCCTCTCCCAGGACAAAGGAGCTGGTAGCATCATTTCCCTCTCCAACCCTTCAGTATAAACAGAGAATCAGCTTCAGTAAACAGCACAGCACCAACACTAGTTGCCTAACCTGCCTACATCAAGTCCCACCCCATGTGCTCTACACTCCTTGGGCAAGTGTGCCCAAGTCCCAGCACAGTGGACCCCTTCCCAAAAGGCCAGTAGAAACCCTGCACACATGACATCTCCCAACCAGAGAGTTCTGTAAGGCTTCAGTTCTAGCAGAAGTTACATCATATCTCATTTAACAAGCAGACCAGAGCATGCCTGGTTAAAACTTGCCACACTCTGGCTAAGGTCCAAACACTCCCCAAGGCAGGCAAGGAGAGCCTCTGCTGACCACTGACTTGAAGGAGAGAGCAGCCAAAACACAGCATCAGAGTGCACACAGCACACACCAGACACACTCCCTGAAGCACGAGGCCCTAGACCCTGTATGACCTCCCCTTCATAAAGCCATTACTCTCAAGATCAGGAAACATAACAGGCTTTTCTTTTTTTTTAAGATTTTATTTATTTATTTGACAGAGAGAAACACAGCTAGAGAGGGAACACAAGCAGGGGAGCGAGGTGAGAGAGGGAGAAGCAGGCTTCCCGCAGAGCAGGGAGCCCAATGTGGGGCTTGATCTTGGGTCTCTGGGATCATGACCTGAGCCGAAGGCAGTCGCCCAACCAACTGAGTCACCCAGGCGCCCCATAACATGCTTTTCTAACACAGAGAAGAAGACAGAGACTTCTGTGGTGTGTGCAGAGTAATTCATCTCGAATGAAACAAGAAAAGGTCATGGCCAGAAATCTAATCAAAATATATATAAGTAATATGCCCATAAGAATTTAAAGCAACAGTCATTAAGGGTACTCACTGGGCTTGAGAAAAGAATGGAAGACTTCAGGGAGGCCCTTACCACAGAGATAAAAGAGTTAAAAAACAGAAATGAAAAATGCAATAACTGAGATATGAAATAGACCAGATGTAGAACACAAGGATGAAAGATGTACAAGAATGAATAAGTGATATAGAAACTAGAATAATGGAAAATAATGAAGCTGAAAAGAAGAGGGAAAGAAAAACATTAGGCCATGAACATAGCATAATACATTCAGATCATAGGAGTCCCAGAAGAAGAAGAGGCAGAAAAGGAGGCAGAAAATTTATTTGAGGAAATTATAGCTGAAAACTTCCCTATCTGGAAAAGGAAACAGATATCCAAATCCTGGAGTAAGGGAAGACTCCCATCAAATTCAACAACAGCAGGCCAACACCAAGACATATTGCAACTGAATTTGCAAAATATAGTGATAAAGAAAAAAATCCTAAAATGAGCAAGAAAAAAGAAGTCCCTAACTTACAAGGAAAGATCCTAAGGGTAGCGGCAGATCAATCCACAGAAACCTGGCAACAAAGAAGAAAGTGGCATAATATATTTAACGTGCTGAATGGGGAAAATCTGCAACAAAAAAATTCTATCCAGCTAGACTATTATTCAGATTAGAAGGAAGGATAAAGAGTTTCTCGGACAAACAAAAACTAAAGGAGTTCATAACCACTAAATCAGCCCTGCAAGAAATATTAAAGGGGACTCTGAGTAGAAAGGAAAGAACAAAAGTGACAAAGCCTAGAAAGGAACAGAAAAAAACCTCCAGAAATGACAAAATATGTAATAAAATGGCACCACATTCATAACTATCAATAATTACCCTGAATGTAAATGGACTAAACCACTCCAATCAAAAGACATAGAGTGTCAGAATGAATTAACAAAAAAAAAAAACAACAAGATCCATATCTATGCCACCGCAAGACTCATTTTAGACCTAAAGACGACTGCAGATTAAAAGTGAAGGGATGGAGAATTATTTACCATGCAAATGGACATCAAAAGAAAGCCAGAGTAGCAATACTTGCATCAGAAAAACTACATTTTAAACCAAAACTATAACAAGGGATGTAGAAGGGCACTATATCACAATAAGAGGGAAGATTTGACAAGAAGATCTAACAATTGTAAATATTTCTGCAGCAAACATGGAAGCAACCAAACATATAAAACAATTAGTAACAGGCATGAAGGAAATTATTGATAATAATACAATAATAGTGGGGGGCTTTAACACCCTACTTACATCAATGGACAGATCATCTAAGCAGAAGATCAACAAGGAAACAATGGCTTTGAAGGATACACTGGACCATATGGACTTAACAGATATATTCAGAATATTTCATCCTAAAGCAGCAGAATACATATTCTTTTCCAATGCAAATGAGACATTCTCCAGAATAGATGACATACTGGGTCACAAAAAGATTGAGATAATACCATGCATAATTTCAGACCACAACACTATGAAACTTGAAGTCAACCACAAGAAAAAATTTGGAAAGACCACACATACATGGAGGTCAAACAACATATTACTGAACAATGAACCAGAAATCAAGGAAGAAATTTAAAAAATACATGGAAACAAATGAAAATGAAAACACAGCAGTCCAAAACCTTTGGGATGTAGCAAAAGCAGTCCTAAGAGGGAAAGATATAACAATACAGGCCTACCTCAAGAAGCAAGAAAAATCTCAGATATACAACTTCACTTTACACCTAAAGGAGTTAGAAAAAGAACAATAAATTAGGCCTAAAAGCAGCTGAAGGGAAATAATAAAAATTAGAGCATAAGTAAATGATACAGAAACTAAAAAAAAATGGAAAAGATCAATGAAACCAGGAGCCATTTCTTCAAAGAATCACTAAAACTGATAAACCAGACTTATCCAAAAGAAGGAGAAAGGACCCAAATAAATAAAATCATGAATGAGAAAGGATAAATACCAACCAATACCACAAAAATACAATTATAAGAGAATATTATGAAAAATTATATGCCAACAAATCGAACAACTTAGGAGAAATGGGTAAATTCCTAGAAACATATAAATTACCAAAGCTGAAACAGGAAGACATAGGAAACTTGAACAGACCAATAAGCAGCAAAGAAATCAAATCAGTAATCAAAAATCTCCCAACAAACAAAAATCCAGGGCCAGATGGCTTCCCAGGGGAATTCTACCAAACATTTAAGGAATAGTTAATACCTATTCCTCTCAAACTATTCCAAAAAATAGAAATGGAAGGAAAACTCAAATTCATTCTATGAGGTCAGCATCACCCTAATATCAAAACCAAAGACTCCACTGAAAAAAAGAGATCTACAGGCCAATATCCCTGATGAGCATGATTGCAAAAATTCTCAATAAATACGAGTAAATCAAATCCAGCAGTATGTTAAAAGAATCATTCACCACTATCAAGTGGGATATATTCCTGAGCTGCAAAGGTAATTCAGTATTCATAAACCAATCAACATGATACACCACATTAATAAAAGAAAGGATAAGAAATATCTGATCCTCTCTATTTACAAATGACACTACAGACAAAGGGCTGATATCAAAGATCTATAAAGAACTATTCAAACTCAACATCCAAAAAGAAGATGAACACATCAAAAAATGGGCAGGAGATATGAAGAGGCACTTCTCCATAGAAGATATACAAATGGCTAACAGACACATGAAAAAATGTTTGTCATCACTAGCTATAGGGAAAATCAAATCAAAACCACATTGAGATACCACCTTACACCAGTCAGAATGGCCAAAATTAACAAGACAGGAAACAACAAGTTTTGGAAAGGCTGCAGAGAAAGGGGAACCCTCTTACACTGTTGGTGGAAATGCAAGTTGGTGCAGCCACTTTGGAAAACAGTGTGGAGATTCCCTAAAAAATTAAAAATAGAGCTACCCTATGACCTTGCAATTTCACTACTGGGCATTTAACCCAAAGATACAGAAGGAGTGTAAAGAAGGGCCATACGTACCCCAATGTTCATTGCAGCAATGGCCACAATCGCCAAACTGTGGAGGGAGCCAAGGTGCCCTTCAACAGATGAATGGATAAAGAAGATGTGGTACATATATACAGTGGAATATCACCCCTCCATCAGAAAGGATGCATATCCCACTTTTGTAGCAACATGAACTGGATTGGAAGAGATTATGCTGAGTGAAATAAGCCAAGTAGAGAAAGTCAAGTATCACATAGTTTCACTTACTTATAAGGGGTAATATAGAGACAGTAGGAGAAGGAAAGGAAATGGGAAGTAGAGTAATTCAGGTAGAGAAATGAAACATGAGAGACTTTGGTGGACTCAGAAACAAACTGAGTGACTTGGAGGGAAGGAGGTGGAGGGATGGGTGAGCCTGGTGGTGGGTACTAAGGGCACATATTGCATGGAGCACTGGGTGTGGGGCATAAACACTGAATCTTGGAACACTGAAAAAATAAAATAAATTTTTAAAAAAGAAATATCTGATCCTCTCAATAGATGCAGAAACGAGTTTGACAAAGTACTACATCCATTCATGATAAAAACCCTCAACAAAGTAAGCCTAGAGGGACTATACCTCAATATAATAAAGGCCATATACAAAAAACCCACAGATAGTATCATGCTTAATGTGGAAAAACTGAGAACTTTTCCTCTACACTCAGGAACAAGACAGGGATGTCCACTCTCACCATTGTTATTTATCATAGTACTTGAAGTCCTAGCCTCAACAATCAGATAACAAAAAGAAATAAAAAACAAGCATTCAGCAAGGAACAAGTCAAACTTTCACTATTTATGACATGGCATGATACATAGAAAACCCAAAAGTCTCCACCAAAAAATTGCTAAAATTCATATACAAATTCAGTAAATTTGCAGGAGATAAAACCAAGGTACAGAAATCTGTTGCAATTTTATATACCAATAATGAAGTAGTAGAAAGAGAAATCAAGGAATCAATCCCATTTACAATCACACCAAAAACCATAAGATGCCAAGAATAAACCTAATAAGTCTGTTCTCTGAAAACTATAAAACACTGATGAAAGAAATTGAGGATGACACAAAGAAATTGAAAAACATTCTAGAAGAATTGGAAGAACAAGTATTGTTAAAATGTCTATACTGCCCAAAGCAAACTACACATTTAATGCAATTCCGATCAACATACCACCAGAATTTTTCACAGAACTAGAAGAAACAATTCTAAAATTTATATGGAACCACAAAAGACCCAGAATAACCAAAGCAATTTTGTAAAAGAAAAGTAAAGCTAAAAGAATCACAATTCAGGCTTTCAAGTAGTACTACAAAGCTGTAGTGATCGAGACAGTATGGTACTGGCACAAAAACAGACACATAGATTAACAGAACAGAATAGAAAACCCAGAAATGAACAACTCTGAACTAATCTTTGACAAAGCGGGAAAGAATATCCAAGGGGGAAAAGACAGTCCCTTCAACAGATGGTGTTGGGAAAACTGGACAGCAACATGCAAAAGAATGAAATTGGACCACTTTCTTACTCCATACACAAAATTAAATTCAAAATGGATGAAAGACCTAAATGTGAGACAGGAATCCATCAAAATCCTAGAGGAGAACACAGGCAGTAACATTGGTGGGAATGCAAACTGGTGCAGCCACTCTGGACAACAGTATAGCTGGTCCTCAAGAAGTTAAAAATGAAACTACCTAGCAATCCAGCAATTGCTCTACTAAGTATTTACCCAAAGGATTAAAAAAAATACTGATTTGAGGGGATCCATGCACCCCTATGTTTATTGCAGCATTATAGACAATAGGCAAATTATGGAAAGTGCCTAAATGTCCATTGACTGATGAGTGGATAAAGAAGTTGTGAGATATATACATATATAATGAAATATTATTCAACCATAAAAAGAATGAAATCTTGCCATTTGCAATGATGTGGATGGAACTACAGAGTATAATGCTAAGTGAAGTAAGTCAGTCAGAAAAAGACAAATGCCATATGATTTCATTCATATATGGAATTTAAAAAAAAAACAAAACAGGGGTGCCTGGGTGGCTCCGTCAGTTGGGCGCCTGACTTGGTTTCAGCTCAGGTCATGATCTTGGGGTCCTGGGATGAGGTCCCAAGTCCAACTCCATGCTTGACTGGATTCTGCTTGAGGATTTTCTTTCCTTCTCCCTCTGCCACTCTCCCTGCTCCCATTCTCTATCAAATAAACAGATAAATCTTCAAAAAGAAAAAGAAAAAGTGTATGTCATTGCTATTAAAAGATAAGAAAGAAAAAGGATTAAAAAAAGAAACAAATGAACATGGGGAGGGCAAAATAGAGGCAAACCAAGTGGCAGACTCTTAAATAGAACAAACTGATAGGTACTGCAGGGGAGGTTGGTGCAGAGATGGTTTAAATAAGTGACGAGTATTAACAAGGGCAATTGTAATGAGCACCAGGTGTTGTATGTAAGAGCGAAATCACTAAATTCCAACCTGAAACTAATATTTCACTGTATGTTAACAAGCTGGAATTTAAGTAAAAACTTGGAAGAAAAAAATAATAGAACTAAGGAAAAAATACCCTGAGAAGATATTCCCCTGTCAGAGTTTGATAAATGACTATTTTGGGCACCTGGGTGGCTCAGTGGGTTAAAGCCTCTGCCTTTAGCTCAGGTCATGATCTCAGGGTCCTGGGATCGAGGCCTGCATCAGGCTTTCTGCTCAGCGTGGAGCCTGCTTCCTCCTCTGTCTTTGCCTGCCTCTCTGCCTACTTGTGATCTCTCTCTCTGTCAAATAAATAAATAAAATCTGTTAAAAAATAAAAAATGACTATTTTAACAAAAGCTTATGAAATGAAATTGTTGTATGAATGAGACTTTTTTAAAAAAATATTTTATTTATTTGACAGAGAGAAACACAGCCAGAGAGGGAACACAAGCAGGGGGAGTGAGAGAGGGAGAAGCAGGCTTCCTGCCCAGCAGGGAGCCCGATGTGGGACTCGATCCCGGGTCTCCAGGATCATGACCTGAGCCGAAGGCAGTCGCTCAACCAACTGAGCCACCCAGGCACCCCTGAATGAGACATTTTATGTGAAGTTCAAGCCAGTAGCCAACAACATTTCCATTGCAATGTTAATAATTTGAAATATATTGAAATAATTTTATAAATTAATACTGTAGCTTTGAAAAGCTCAACACCATAATTGTTCTTCTCTGGAAACACTCTTTTCAATCTTATTTTTATAAACACTTTATATGGGAATGTGATATATTGTTCCTGTTAAGCAAACTACTTTAAGAGGCAATAAATGAATTTATTAAGTAATTAGCATGCAGATAGAGGAAAGCTATGTGCTTTGCAGATCTAAAATTGTTATTGGGAGCAAAGCGATATTCATATTTTTAAACTGTATCAGAAATTGCAGATGCCAAGCACATTCACAATAATGGTCAATTCAATTATGGATTAGCTATGGACATGGTGCTAGCATTTTAGTGTGAGAATAAGTTTGGTAATATAAATGTGAGCAAACCTATAAGGATCTAGAAAGGCCAGACAAGGCATAAAATGTATCCTGGCTGCAACAGGGTAACAGTCATCCTAGGAAGAAGGTGTATAATGTATATTATTCATAACCTAAGAGAAGACTTAGCAACACACAAGAGACTCTTACGAATAGAAATAGAGATGATAATACACACATTTATTAAATGCCCAGAGGGTAGCAAGTGTGATATTGGACATATAAAGAGGTCAAGTGTTTCTCTCTCAACACTACAAAAGAAATATCAGAATATCCCTAAAGATAAGTAAAGCATAAGCCAGTGGGTTTTATTTTAATAAAAGATGTGGTTGGCAGAGACTATGGAAATTAATGACCAAATAAGTTAGTGACCAAATTTGTGACTCAACTGTAACCACAAACTCCATCTCTCTGTCAAAGAAAAACAAACAAATAAACAAAAAGAAAACCCTAAAGATTTTGGATGACGTCCAAATTTTTCTTCATTTACATTCTCCTTCGAATAGCCATGAGGGAAGAAACAAGAAAACATGACAATAAGGTGAAGTTTTAGAGATCAAGAAGATGATTACCTCAAAGTGCTTTTGTAGTTAGTAAATAACTAATGAAAAATAGTCATGATTTGTAATACAGTCTTGTGATTTCCAATATGTGTTCAGATTCCTGTTCTGATTTAAGCCAGGTGTTTTCACATATCTATTATTTCATTTACTTCTCAAAATGTTAATAA
Organism: Spilogale gracilis; assembly: GCA_004023965.1. Classification (NCBI taxonomy): domain Eukaryota; kingdom Metazoa; phylum Chordata; class Mammalia; order Carnivora; family Mephitidae; genus Spilogale; species Spilogale gracilis. The sequence continues at coordinate 70,386 of PITA01000306.1, forward strand.
TAATAATAATAATGATAATAATAAGTGACTTGCCTCTGGTCAGGCAAGCCACTAAGTGGGTAGATCCGGAGGAGGGGAGGGGTCAAACTCAGGTGCTCTGTATACTAGCCCAGAAACATGGCTATTAGAGCTTTTACTTGGTTCTTGATTAAACCATCTCTCTTCTCACTGAGAAAGTCCCCATTTGCTCAAGTAGAAGCCACCTCATGTTAATATTCTACCCAGAATGTAAATGCTGGCTTGAGACACAATTTTTTCATGTTCTTATGACCCATTCAATTAATTTTTGCCTTTATTCTAAATAGTCTAAATTTTTTTTAAATCACAAGAACAGTCACCCGATATCATTGATGAAATTCTGACTTGAAAATCCAGCATCATTTCAACCAATACAACAAACAGAAACTAGTTAACTTATGAGGCAATGTGTAGCTCTTAATGTCTCTTCCCTGAGGATTCAGAGCTGCTAGCAGTAGAAACCAATGCAAATTAAAGCACCTCTAAGAAAAGGAGATGCTTGACTTTATTGAGCATATGCCATGTTAAATTGAACTGCAACTCCAATGATAACTGCTTATCGGATCATTCCTTTAAGTAATTTAAATGCATCTAATTCTTCAACTTAAAATTTGCTATTGTGTGACTTTCCAGTTTCCACATTCCATGTTCAACTTAGTATATAAAGAACAATTCTCCTAGTAGCTGAAGGAAGTATTAGGTATATAGAAACATATCTCCCAGCCCTGCTGAGAATGAGAGCCAGTATAACTTTGGGATTTCCTACAGGTTGGTCCTGGCATTCAGAAATAGCCTGGGAATGAGCAAGTGACAAGTAGGCTGAAAGGGGAATTCTTTCTCTTCTTTTACTGAAAGACAGGAAGCTGAACTTCTCTAAAGTTTGCTCATGACTTAACAAATAAAATGTTTATTATAATAAATCTGAATCATTGGCCTGTACTCCTCCTCCCTGATACTCATACAAAACAACTCCGTAAAAGACAGCACCGAGAAGAGATAAAAACATAGACATAGCTTTATCAGATCTTCTGGGGAAAGTAAAACAAAACAAACAAAAAGGAACACAAGGTAGAAAGCAAGCCTGAATGATGTCTTGTGGTATAAGCTATAAAAGTATGATAATCCAAAATGCTTGTGTCATATCCTGAAGAGTCATTTGTGTATTTCCTTGTGCTCAAGGTGAAGGTCCTGGCTTCTGTCTCCCATGTAAGCCAGTTTGGTTTTACTCTCCTCCAAGGTCTCTATCTGTGCCTCTAACCCCCATATGACCCTGTTGCAAAGGTGTGCTGGTGGCCAAAAAAGCTCAGTGATTCAGTGAAGGGAACTCACCATGAGAAAAGCAATCAAAAGCACAAGTTGCCAGCCATTTAAACCAATTACTGTGGTGAAACAGAACCTACAGAAAACTGGTAGACATAAGTTCTATCCTTGGACCACTTAGAAATAAGCTGGAGGAGGTGACAGATTTGAAACAATAAAGGGAGAACCTCAAAAAGACTCTTGGTACAATTCAACTTCAAAGAAGAAAAAGATCAGGACTTACCAGATTTGTCCAGGAAGTCCACATGGAGAACACAGGTATTAAATTGCATCTTAAAGACTGGGTAGGATTTAACTGAGAAGAGAATGACAGTATCCATGGCTTGAGCACTTAATTCTGTGCCAAGAACTGGGCCAGGTCCTTTATATACATTATGTGATTGACTTCTTATCTAGGGGACATTATATTACCCTCATGTTACAAATCAGGAAAAAGAGGCTCAGGAAGATTAAGTGACTTTCCCAAAGCCAGACTGCTACAAAGTGCCTTCAGGAAAATGTCACAGTCATGACTTACATGGTTTTGCATAGTCGACCCCTGCTTGATTCTCCAGCCTCACCTCACACAACTCACATGCACATTCAACACTCTCTGACCATAAATGAACCAATCTCTTTCATTATAGAAAGTTCATATTTTAAGTTACTTCTCCTTTCACAAATCTGTCTTCTTTGCCTGCAAAACTTCTATGTATCTAGCACACTTTTTAAAAATTAGCCTTTAAAGAGGCATCCTATGACTGCTGAATTACATAGACAGGTCCCACTCATAGACATACAATTCATAACAGTTATCATAATGTATATCTAAATAATTACATACATGTTGTTCTGGAGTTCCCCAGTCCAACAAGCTGGAAATTCAGGTAAGAGTTGATATTGGAGTCTTTTTTTTTTAAGATTTTATTTATTTGACAGAGAGAAACAAAGCCAGAGAGGGAACACAAGCAGGGGGAGTGAGAGAGGGAGAAGCAGGCTTCCCGCTGAGCAGGAAGCCCCATGTGGCACTAGATCCCGGGTCTCCGGGACCATGACCTGAGCCGAAGGCAGTTGCTTAACCAACTGAGCCACTCAGGCGTCCCGATATTGGAGTCTTGAGTCTGAATTCTGCACGTTAGAAACACAGACAAGATATCCATGTTGCAGTCTTGAGATTAACTCCTTCTCCTTGGAGAACAATCACTCTTTGTCTTCTCCAAGCCTTCAGTTGATTTGATGAGGCCCACCCACTTCGTAGAGAGCAATCTGCTTTACTCAATGTATATTAAGTTATATGGGTTTTTTATTTGTTTGAGAAATTAGAGAAAGAGGGGAAAATGCATACAATTGGCAGGGGAGGGACAGAGGGAGAAGGAGAGAGAGAATCTTAAGCAGGCTCCACACCCAGTACAGAGCCTGTCATGGGACTTGATCTCACAACCCTGAGATGATCTGAGCTGAAATCAAGAGTAAGATGCTTAACCAACTGAGCCATCTGGGCACCCCTACTAAGTTATATGTTAATCACATATTCTTAAAAAAAAAAACTTCCATAGCAATAACTTCACTGGTGTTTGATAAGAACAACACTGCACTATAACCTGCCCAAGTTGACATATAAAATTAAACATCATCCATGTCTATTTAAGGACTGTTATACCTATTTGACTATAAGCTCCATGAGGATAGAGATCCAGGCCATTGTTTTCTTTTTTAAAATTATGTTCAGGGGCTCCTGGGTGGCTCAGTTGGTTAAGCTACTGCCTTTGGCTAAGGTCATGATCCTGGAGACCCTGGATCGAGCCCCACATCGGGCTCCCTGCTCAGTGGGAAGCCTGCTTCTCCCTCTCTCACTCCCCCTGCTTGTGCTCCCTCTCTGGCTGTGTTTCTCTCTGTCAAATAAATAAATAAAATCTTTAAAAAATTATGTTCAATTAACCAACATATGTACATTCGTTTTTGATATAGTGTTCAACAATTCATTATTTGTGTATGGCACCCAGTGCTTATCACAACACATGTACAGCATATTTTTTCTACTATGGACTGGTAATAAGTCATTCATTTATATGCAAAAATAGGTGCCATGAAGCAGCACAGATTGGCAGTTCTAGTACATCATCATATTAGTATTCACTGTCAGCATCAGCTCATCTAGAGACAACGTTGCTTCAATAGGGTGACCTCATTTCAGATATTGATATTTACTATGTGCTAAGCACTGTTTTAGGTGGGATACATACAGTGATGAACAAAACAAATGAACAAATATTCCAATGCACTTTTGGAGAGAAAAAGAAAGCATGGAAAGGGAAAACAAAATGTCTGAATGATTAGTAACATATTAGAGACATCCAAAAAAGGCTTCACAGAGAAAGTGACAATTAATTTACAAATTTAAAGAAATGTGGGAATGAGCTATTTGTATAGCTATAGAGATGAGTTCCATGCAGAAGGAACAGCAAGTGCAAAGATCCAGGATGGGAGTTTTCCTGGCATGTTTAGGTGCAAGCAGGATGAAAAAGAAGAAAAACATCAGGGCGTGAGATCAGAAATGTAATGGTAAGGGTGAGAAATATGAGAGGGAAACATGGTATCATGTGTGAACGTGAGAAGAAGAGTAATTTGGGAACTGATTAGAACATGAGTACAAGATGGGGGAGAAATTTAACCCAAATGTAATATCTGTACCTATTAAGCACCAAGGAAGACCTTGCCCCCATAAGCAACTTACCTAGACCCTAGTGAAACTAGAAAACCCTTGAAATTAGCTTATATAACATTTTAAGCCAACTTGTAGATACTTGGACAATTCTGATAGTAACACACCATTTTAGTAACCATGCCTAAACATATCCCAGAATGTCTCTCTTGCTACCCTAGTGTTATGGGAGAAATTCATCTTATTTTTATAGGTTTCATAATTAGATTCATTCCAATCAAGAAAGAATATTGACTTTGAGTTGCTGGGTGAAGTACTTCAGATATCCAAAATCAGAAAGTCTACAATATAGTTTGCTTTCCGTAAGGAGACGACAAATTGGGTAGACCTAACCAACCTTCATCAAGTCTACTGGGAAGACTGAGAGTGGAGCAAAAGGGACATTGAGAGCAGTATAAAATTCAGGATGGTAGTTACCTTGGTAGGAGGGGCATAGTGACAGGGAAGGACCATAAAGTGAGGGGTACTTTATATGACTGATGAATAAATAAGTCTATTTACATTGTAAAAATTTATGGAATTACATGCTTATGATTTGTGCATCTTTTTTTATTCATGTCTACTTAAAAGAAGTGTACTTAAATATATGTCAGAATGTAAACCAGGGGTAAAGTTGTCAAGGGAAAGGAATGATCAAAAGCAGCAAATACTGTCCAGGAGCTGGTAGACAGATCCAATCCCACCCTAGGAAACCTGGCAGAGTTGAAAGAAAGTACCTCTAATATGGGCCAAAACAAAAGCCCTTCCCAGTTCTACAGGACTGTGAGGCTAAAGGTAGGATGGGAAAATAAGTAGAGGGAAGAAGAAGGGTAGGTCCCCCCAGAATGGGAAGTGGGAATCCTACCATGAAGGGTGGTATAATAATTGCCATCCAGCCATGAGGTGATGGAAGATAAGACACAACCCAAATTCCTTGTAATCCCAAAGCAACACTCATGTGTCCTTGCAGTATACTTCTGAATCACCAAAGGTAATTCTATTGGAACAGAGTTTGGCTGATTTTCTGAAACTTGTAATTATATTTTTTTTGGTTTACTTATTGGGTTATTTTCTTATAATCCTTCTAGAATACAAGGTTTTAGAAGGCCTATCTCTTCTTTCACATTGTGGGGCTATGGAGCACCTTGACTATATGTCCAATGAGTTGTAAGAAGTATGCCCCAACAAGAGACAACTCAGCTGGAAAAAAATGACAATTCCAACTTTTGCTCTCCTAATAGGGTCTCTAAAAGCATTGCCTAGAGATATCTGCCACCCAAGTCTCCTACTATCCTCTGCTTCACTATTCAGAAAATAATAATGAAACTAACTTGAAAGAATATGTTGTTGCTGCATATATCTAGAACCAAAAAGCTACTCTTCAATTCCATTAAGCAAGTATTTATTTAGTGCCCACACTGGTTCTGAACCCCTTCCCTCAATATATGTGATACAGTGATCAATTAGGATCCTGTCCTCAAGAAACACACAGCCTGGTGGGGAAGGGAGGGAGAGGCTGTAAAACTGAAATATATCTACTATAACCCCTTTATAAAGCAGTGAGAGATTCTGTCCTAAAGGTGCAAAAGGAGGTCAGAACACAAAAAAGGTAGGATCTGTGAAAGCTTTTTGCCAAAAGAGACATACTTGGACTACTATTTGAAGCCAACATCACTGAAGCAAAGACATAAATCATATACAAACCAACCCAGAGCGCATCTGGAGATTTCTTGAATGGAAATGGAAACGCACTAACTGAGGCATTTTCTATACCTGTTAGCAAGATCAAGTCCAACCCTGGGGTCCCTAGACTCTGTTTGAAAGCTTCATGCATCAGAAGCACTTCTGTGTCCTTGAACTTTCTTTGCAGTCAGAACCACAGAGTGTCAGGGCAGGGAAATAACTTAGTGGAAATCATTTATCTGTTCAGCTATCAAAGAATCATGTACTCACCATGTCGTGTCTAAAGGGTCAAGATGTCAGAAAAAGTACAACTCCCTGATGTGCAATTGATTATATAAAAGCAAGAGGACAGTTTGTCAGAAACTTTTATTCTAACCCTTGAACACCAGTAGGATGATATATAAAACTACCACATAATATAGACTGGTCTTAGCACTTACAGAAGAGGCCGGGGCTTCCCCAACTCACAAATCAGGATCTCTAAATAGATCAGTGATTCTTAGAGCACTGAATGAAAACTCATAAGTACATGTAAGCATAGGTAGAATCTTCTATTGTCTGAGTTATAATTTTTCTATATGTAAAAAGAAGTTAGTAATATCAATATATGTGAGTTATTCTAAGCACCAAATGAATGAAATGTTCTGCCATATCACTTGATGTATTTACAAGTACAATATTACTTCCATGCCACACCTTCTGAAAAAAAATTGCCATTTTTTTCTCTTCAATTCAGGGGATGGACTTTACTATTGACTCCTGCCTCAATGAAGAACATTAATGGTTTTACCCTCATTCCATCAATACAATAGAACCTCCTTCAAGAAATGTTGAAGTCCCTTTGAATAATCAGTCTCATCATTCAGTAACTTCTAGACACCCCATTAATGTATCATTGAAAATTGATCCCAGGACCCTTAATAAAATATTATTTTTTACTTAAACATAAAAGTAAGACCTAGCCAGCACAATAAAACAAGAAAAAGTAATAAAATGCATACATATTGGAGAGGAAGAAATACAACTCCCTATTCACAGATGACTTGGCTGTCTCCACAGAAAATCCCAAGGAATCTAAGTATACACATACATCTTAGAACTAAGTGAATTCAGCAATGTTGTGGGATACAAAGTGATGTAAGGACAATCTATAAAAGTCAAGTGCATTCTTACACACCAGCAATGAAAGATTGGAAATTAAAATTTGAAGTAAAAAAATATCATTTACAATAGCACTAAAATGTGAAGTATTTAGATTGCCATCCAGCCATGAGGTGATAGAGCATAAGACACAACCCAAATACCTTGTAATCCCAAAGCAACACTCATGTGTCCTTGCAGTATACTGTACATAGAAATCTATAAAGCACTGGTGAAAGAAAAATTTAAAAAGCTATATAAGTAGATATATATTCTATATCCATGTATTAGAAGACTCAATATTGTTAAGATATTGATTCTTCCTGGGGTGCCTGGGTAGCTCAGTTGGTTAAGCGACTGCCTTCGGCTCAGGTCATGATCTCGGAGACCCGGGATCAAGCCCCACATCGGGCTCCCTGCTTGGCAGGAAGCCTGCTTCTCCCTCTCTCACTCCCCCTGCTTGTGTTCCCTCTCTGGCTGTGTTTATCTCTGTCAAATAAATAAAACCTTAAAAAAAAAAAGATATTGATTCTTCCTCACTCCATCTACAGATTCAATGCAAATCCCATCAATTCCCCACAAATTTTTGTAGCTATTGACAAGCCAACTACAAGATTTATGTGGAAATATAAAGGATTTAGCGCAGCCAAAACAACTTTGAACAAGAAGAACAAAGTTGTAAGATACTCTCTGATATTACAGTTTTTTTATAAAACTATATTAAGCAATACAGCATGACATTGGCATAACAATCGACAAGTAATTCAATAGAAGAAAATAGAGTCCATAAATTAACCCATACCTTTATGGACAACTAATTTTTAACAAATACACAAAGGCAATACTGCTTTGACAGAATGGTCTTTTCCATAAGTGGTGCTGGAACAATGGGACATCCAACTGCAAAAAATTTTTTTAAAAGAAATAACTTAAATCTATACCTCACACCACATACAAAATTTCATTCAAAATGAAACATGGGTACCGGGGACACCTAAAGCATGGAGCACTGGGTGTGGGGAATGGGGAATGAATCTTGGAACACTGGAAAAAAAAATTTAGTAACAATAAAAAAAAACACAAAATGAAACATGGACCTAAATGTAAACTTTAAAACTATGAGACTTCTAGACCAAAGCATGGAAGAAAATCCATAAAAAAATAAATTGATAGATTGGACTTCAAAATTTTAAAAACCTTCTCTTAAATGTTGTTAAGAAAGCGTTAAACCAAAGCCTGGGAGAAAATATCGGAAGATCACATATCTAATCAAAGACATGTATCCAGTATATACATAGAATTTTCAAAACTCAACAATAAGAAAACTAATAATCCAATAAAAATCGGTTAAAAATTTGAACAGACATAGATAAGAATCAAAAGTGGCAAATAAGCACATGGGAAGATACTCACTGTGGTTATTTGGAAAATACAGACTAAAACCACAACGTAATACCATTACACCTACCAAATGGCTGAAATGAAAGGCTGACCATACAAAGTGTTGGTGAGTGTACACTAATCTTTCCACTCTCCCATTCACTCCCACTATCACTCTAGTTCAAATTCTTACGAATGCTTGTCTTTACATTCAAATAATTTTCCAACAGGTCTCCCCATTTTTATTACTGCCACTCTTCAGTTGTTCACACTGCAAACAGTGTGCTCTGATCTGAATGTTTGTGTCCCCCAAAAATTTATATGTTGAAATCCTAACATCCAGTGGGATGGTATTAATAGTGGTAGCCCTTGGAGGTGATTAGGTCATGTGAACAGAGCTCTCATGAATGACATTAATACCCTTATAAAATTATGAGACCTGAGAGAGCTCTCTTGCCCCTTTTCACCATGTAAGGAGATGTCTGTGTGTCTGTGACCCAGAAGAGGGCCTTCATCCAATTGTGCTGGTGCCCTGATCTCAGACTTCCAGCCTCCAGAACTGTGAGAAATAAATTTGTTAGTTATAAGCTATCCATTCTGTGGTATTTTGTTATAGTGGCCTGAACAAACTAAAATGGAAAACTGGTACTGTAAGTGAGGTTGCTGCTATAAAAAATAGCTAAAAATGAGGAAGCAGCTTTGGAACTGAGTAATGGACAGAGGCTGAAAGAGTTGGAGGTACATTCTAGAAAAAAAAAAATCTACATTTCGGTCAATAGACTGTTTAGGGCAATTCTCACTTAAGACTCCGAGAAGAGAAAGGATAGAGAAAGCCTCAATTTTTTTTTCTGTTTTCTTCAATTGTTTCTTTTTTCTTTTATTTTTTCTTTGAAGTATAGTTGATGCACCATGTTACATTTGTTTCAGGTATACAACATAGTGATATGGCAAATTTATATGTTATACTCTCCACAAGTGTAGTCACCATACAACACTATTACAATACCATTGACTATATTTCCTATGCTGTACATTTTATCCCCATGACTTATTCATTCCGTGACTGGAAAGCTGCTCCTCCCAGTCCTCTTCATTCATTGTGCCAATCCCCCACCGGTACCCCTGCCCCTTCTGGCAATCATCAATTTGTTCTCTATGTTTATGGGTCTGTTTCTGGAGAAAGCCTCAATCTTCTCTTGTTCCTTCTATCTTCTTACTTGTATCTTATGCCTCTTTCTGCTTATATATCATATATCCTGTCAGACAAAACCACATATTATATTTCCTGAGCACATTATTTTATTTCAGACTGCTGTGTCCTTTACAAATCTATTTTTTTTTTTACATGAAATGTCTTCTTCCGGCCAACTTGTAACCATTTGTCGAGATTCTGCAAAAACATCACTTCTGTGATGCCGTCCTCCAAGCATCATGCCTTCTGTGTTCTCATAACACTTTACACTTCATCAGCCTATAACAACTCTCTTGGTGTGTTATAAGAACTAATATACGTGTCTGCCTCTTCTATGCTGTGAGCCCTTTAATTAATTGTGACTTATATATTTAGTACCGTCATAGCTCTTAATTCATGGTAGGTACTCAGTAAATGTTTGAGAAAGATGAAATAGTCTTGAACATGATTTAATTTATATCTACTCTAAAGCATTCTTTCTTTTTTATACCTAAGCTCTCCTTAGTGTGGGAATGATTTGCAATTTAGAGAGACACTTGCCTGAAGTACAAGTTTAATTCTTTTTTTTTCTTTTTGTCTACAATTGGAGAGGAACATTAAATGTCATCTGGGGACTTTCCCACTCCTTGTACCTTGGTACCAAGCAAGATGGTCCTTTCCACAAATTGCAAATTTAATGAAAACAAATGAGCTCTCAGATCTGGAAGAGATTCCTGACTTTGGACTCTTTCACAGGAGGTGAAAGGCAAGTCAGTGATTGTTTCAAGGTGAAGCTTTTGGACTTTTTGGCTTTTCTTCACTTTCTTTTCTCGAAATTGCTTTTCTTTTTGGTGCTCACGAGCATCAATACAGGCAGGTTCACACAGGTGAACATTGCAGTTTAAACCATCTTTTTCTTATTTGGGTCTGTTGATGGAGTCCTGGTTTTCAGTTTCTTTTGCCGCCTGTTTTGAATGCATCAACCATATACAAAATGTCGGAACATTCATATGGAGGAAGTTACATAAGAAGGGAGGTTGGGTACTGGAAATCCAAGAAACATTTTTTGGCCTCAGCATGATGTCATGAAATATTTATAGCTTCACTATAGTCCTAAACTGATGGTCATTTTCTCCAGGAGATTTCTGGGGGGTTTTGCCATAGTCACATATTACCTTCAAACAACTACCTTGATAGTCCTCCAAAGAGATCAACCTTACTCTCCTTTTTTCTAAGATTGTATTTATTTATTTGACAGACAGAGAGATCACAAATAGGCAGAGAGGCAGGCAGAGAAAGAGAGGGAAGCAGGCTCCCGCTGAGCAGAGAGCCCAATGTGGGACTCGATCCCAGGACCCTGAGCTGAAGGCAGAAGCTTAACCCTCTGAGCCACCCTGGCGCCCAACCTTACTCTCCTTAAAATGTTTGTAGAGTGATTTACGGCTGTATGAACTTTGTTTTTAACATAAATCTGCCCCTCAGAACACTGAGTTTTAGATTTTCTGCATTGGATGATTCTCTCAGAAGCTTATATTATTAATTTAATTATTCCCAGCCCCACTGGGAGCTTCATTGGGGGGGGGATAGCTACAAGAAGTGTGCCCCAACCGTAAACCAATTAGGCAATAATTAAGTAACCCCATCCCAAACTTGCCATTTTTTACCTCCCAGGGACACTTAAAACTCTCTGAAACACACAGGAGGGTTGAACTTTAGCTATGTCAAGAGCATTGGGGGCAGAAAGGTCAGTTTATTTGTTCCCAGCAGTCCTGATATGGGTAGAAAACTAGGACTAGGGGCAAAGTTAAGAGTAAAGTAAACTTTGACTCCGTGTCAGAAAATGTATTGTAATAGTTAAACTGGATGGGACCCAGTACTCTTTCCTATTGAAACCCAGTATGCTTTCTTAAGAATAATGACAACTCCGTAATTTTCACCTAGAAGAGATTTAGAGATGGCACTCTAGTCACAAGTGGATCCTAAGGAACTGGAGTGGAAGCCACTTTTGCATAGCAATTTATATAAGACTGTGAAAACATCATTTGCCCATATCAATGAATTGAGGAAAAGTGATAAATGTTTGGGGAGGAAGTTAAAGGGCCCCAAGCCACTTCCACTGCTGCTTCTTGGGGAACAGATAGTGCATTCTCTAGAATGGAAAGTGTTTAACTTCTTGGTGCTATTATTGGAGAAAGAATTCTTGCTTAGAATAGATTCTATTCTTCTCTGTTTCCATGAGTTGACTTTTTTAGAAAGCAAACTGATCTCTGTCACTTTATGATGTAAATTCTAGATGTAATTCTTGGATAATTCTAGTATTTTAAGAAGGAATAGATGTGGCACTTCACTTTCTGATTGTTGTAAATATACACAAAAAATGATAAGGTAAATAAGGCAGGAAGTTTTGGTCTGATTTAGATAAAGAGAAATGTAAGGTTGCTAACTGACTAATATTTATAAGAGGAGGAAGCAAAGTTTAGGTGGCCTAAAGTTTCTGCTTAATATACTGGTAGACCCAACTAAGGTACTGATCAGTTTTCCCATTTTTCTTTCACCAGATAACTTTGATACCTATAAACAGGTGAGTTTATAGATTTATAGGGAGACCTCCAGAATTTTAACTATCTAAACAATGCCTGAAGTTAAAAACAATTTCTATTTCTACTTTGTTAAATTTTTTATTTTACTGGTTTATTCATCAATTTCATACATACACAGATACACACACATATGCCCATAAAGATATATACACATGTACACACTTACCCTCCCGTATCAAAACTTTACAGTTACTGTAGGTTGGGAAAGAACTAAAGAATGACCAGAAAGGCTGCAGGCAAGATGAGTTTTAGGTGAGAATACAGGTTTGCTTCTTTTTTTTTAATTGAAGTGTAGTTGACACACATGTCACATTAGTTTCAAGTGTACAACATAGTGATTCAATGAGTTTATACATTATGCCATGCTCACCACAAATGTAGCTACCATATGTCACCTTACAATGCTATTACAGTATCATTAACCATATTCTCTATGCTGTACCTTTTATTACTGGGAATTATCTATCACTCCCTTTCATCCATTTTGCCCATCACCCCATAACCCTCCCCTCTGGCAACCATCAATTTGTTCTCTGTGTTTATGGGTTTGTTTCTGCTTTTTGCTTGTTTATTCGTCTTGTTTTTAGAATCCACATATAAGTAAAATCATACAGCATTTGTCTTTCTCTTTCTGACTTACTTCACTTAGCTTAATACCCTCTAGGCGCATCCATGTTGTCACAAATGGCAAGATCTCATCTTTTTTGTCACTGAATAATATTCCATTATATATGTAATAAATTTAATTATATAATATATAGCAATATATAATTAAATTTATTATATGTAATATAATTGTATATGTAATATATTATATAATATATGACATAATATATAAAATTAAATTTATTACATATATTTATATATTATATATTTATAATATATAATAAATTATATTGCATATATTATATAATTAAATTATACATATATATGTATTATCACCTCTTCTTTATTTATCAATGGGCAATTGGTCTTCTTCCATAATTTGACTTTGGAAATAATGCTGCAATAAACATAGAGGTGCATATATCCATATATCCTTTTGAATTAGTGTTTTCATATTTTTGGGGGTAAATACCCAGTAGTGGAACTACTGAATCATATGGTAGATATATTGCTCTTTTTTTTTTTTTGAGGAAACCCCATACTCTTTTTCAGAATGTCTGCACCGGTTTGCATTCCTGCCAACAGTGCACAATTCCTTTTTCTGTTCAACCTCATCAATACTTGTTGTTTCTTGTGTTTTTGATTTTAGCTATTCTCACAGGTGTGAGATTATATCTCATTGCAGTTTTGATTTGCATTTCCCTGATGAAGAGTGATGTTGAGCTGCTTTTCATGTGTCTATTGGCCATCTAGATGCCTTCTTTGGAGAAATATCTGTCCATGTCTTCTGTACATTTTTATTGCTTTTGTTTCCCTTGCCTCTGGAAACATATCTAGAAAAAAAGCTGTTAGAGCCAATATCAGAGAAATTACTGCCTGTGCTTTCTATATTTTTTATGGTTTCAGGTCTCATGTTTAGGCCTTTAATCCATTTTGAGGTTATTTTTTGTATGGTGCAAGAAACTGATCCAGTTTCATTATTTTGTATGTAGCTGTTCAGGTTTCCCAATACCATTTGTTGAAGAGACTATCTTTTTCCCAATGGATATTCTTTCTTGCTTTGTTGAAGATTAATCAACCATATAATTGTGGGTTTATTTCTGAGTTTTCTACTCTGTTACATTGATCTATATGTCTGTCTTTGTGTTAGTACCATACTGTTCTGATTACTACAGCCTTGTAGTGTATCTTGAAATCTGGAATTGTGATACCTTCAGTTTTTTTCCTTTTCAACATTGCTTCTTATATTTGGTGTTTTTTGTGGTTCCATACATGTTTTAGGATCATTTTTTTCTAGTTCTGTGAAAAATGCTGTTGGTGTATTGATAGGGATTGCAATAAATGTGTACATTTCTTTGGATAGTATAGGTATTTTGAAAATATTTGTTCTTCCACTCCATGAACATGGAATATCCTTCCATCTGTTTGTGTCTCTTCAATTTCTTTCATCAATGTTTTATGGTTTTCAGAGTACAGGTCTTTCAACTCCTTGGTTAGGTTTATTCCTAGGTATCCTATTGTTTTTGGCGCAATTGTAAATGGGATTGTATTCTTAATTTTTTCTTGTGCTCTTTTATTATTGGTGTGTAGAAATACAACAGTTTTCTGCATATTGATTTTATATCCTGAGAACTTACTGAATTCATTTATCAATTATAATACCTTTTTGGTGGAGTATTTGGGGTTTTCTATATGTAATATCATGTCATCTGCAAATAAGGAAAGTTTTACTTCTTCTTTACCAATTTGGATGCGTTTTATTTCTTTTTCTTGTCTGATTACTGTGGCTAGGACTTCCAGCAAAGTGTTGAAAAAAAGTGGTGAGAGTGGACATCCTTGTTTTTTCCTGATCTTAAGAGAAAATCTCTTAGCTTTTCACCAATGAGAATGGTGTTAGCAGTGGGTTTTTCATACATGGCATTTATTATATTGAGGTATATTCGCTCTAAACCTACTTTGCTCAGTGTGTATTTTTATCATGAATGAATGTTTTACTTTGTCACATGCTTTTTCTGCATCTATGGAAATTATCATCTGGGTCTTATCCTTTCTCTTATTGATATGATGTATCACATTGATTGATGTGTGAAAAGTGAACCATGTTTACAGCCCAGGAATAAATTGCACTTGATTTTGGTGGACGATTTTTTTAATGTATTGATAGATTTGGTTTACTAATTTTGGAGGGATTTTGTGTCTATGTTCATTAGAGATACTGGCCTGTAGTTCTCTTCTTTGTAATATCTTAATCTGGTTTTAGTATCAGGGTAATGTTGGCTTCATAAGTTGAATCTGGAAATTTTCCTTCTTCTATTTTTGGAATAGTTTGACAAGAATGAGTATCAACACTTCTTTAAATGTTTGGTAGAATTCACCTGTGAAGCCATCTGGTCCTGTACTTAATTTGTTGGGAGTTTTTTGATTACTGATTCCATTTCATTGTTGGTAATCAGTCTGTTCAAATTTTCTATTTCTTTCTGCTTCAATTTTGGTAGGTTATGTGTTTCTAGGAATTTATCCATTTCTTCTAGGCTGTCCAATTTTTTGGCATAATTTTTCATAATATTCTTTAATAATCCTTAGAGTTTCTGAGGTGTTGGTGGTTATTTCTCTTTTGACACTTCTGGTTTTGTTTATTTGAGTCCTCTCTCTCTCCTTTATTTGTGAGTCTGGCTAAAGGTTTATCAGTGTAATTTTTTTTCAAAGAACCAGCTCCTGGTTTCATTAATCTGTTCTATTATTTTTTAGTTTCTATTTCGTTTATTTTTGCTCTAAACTTTATTATTTTCTTCCTTCTACTGGTTTGGAGTTTTGTTTTGGAGGGTTTTTTTTGTTGTTGTTCTTTTTCCAGCTTTTAAGTGTAAGTTTATCTTGTTATTTGGGTTTTTTTTTTTCTTGCTTCTGAATGTAGGCCTGTATTGCTATAAACTTCACTCTTAGAACAGCTTTTGCTGGGGCACCTGGGTGGCTCAGCTGTTAAACATCTCATGATTCCACAGTCCCGGGATTGATCCCTGCATTGGGCTCCCTGGTCAGCAGGAGGTTGCTTCTCCCTCTCTCACTTACCCTGCTTGTGTTCCCTCTCTCTCTGTGTTTCTCTCTGTCAAATAAATAAAATATTTTTTAAAAAACAGCTTTTGGTGCATCCTAGTGATTTTGGAGTTTATGTTTTAATTTTCATTGTCTCCATGTATTTTTTTTTATTTCCTCTGTGATTTCTTGGTTGACCCACGCAGTGTCTAGTAGAGTGCTATTTAACCACCATGTGTTTGTGTATTTTCCAAATTTTTTCTTGTGGCTGATTTCTAGCATTTGGTCAGGAAAGATGCATGGTATGACTTCATCTTTTTTTTAAGATTTTACTTATTTACTTGACAGAGAGAGCATAAGCAGGAGGAGTGGCAGGCAGAGGGAAAGGGAGAAGCAGACTCTCCGCTGAGCAGAGAGCCCAATGTGGGTCTCAATCCCAGGACCCTGAGATCATGACCTGAGCTAAAGGCAGGCGCTTAACTGACTGAGCCATGAAGGCACCCCTGACTTCAGTTCTTTTTAACTTGTTGACATTTATTTTGTGGGGTAACATATGGTTTATTCTGAAGAATGTTCCATGTGCACTTGAAAAAATATGTATTCTGCTACTTTGGGATGGAATGTTCTAAATATATCTGTCAGATATATCTGGTCCAATGTTTCATTGAAAGCCACTGTTTCCTGGGGCGCCTGGGTGGCTCAGTTGGTTAAGCGACTGCCTTCAGCTCAGGTCATGATCCTGGAGACCCGGGATCGAGCCCCATATCGGGCTGCCTGCTCGGCGGGAAGCCTGCTTCTCCCTCTCTCACTCCCCCTGCTTGTGTTCCCTCTCTGCCTGTGTTTCTCTCTGTCAAATAAATAAAATCTTTAAAAAAAAAAGAAAGCCACTGTTTCCTTGTTGATCTTTAAAAATATTTCAATTATTTATTTATTTTTTTATTTATGAATGAGACAGAAGGAGAGAGAGAGAGTCAAGGGAGAGGCAGAAGAAGAAAATCTCAAGTAGGCTCCATGCTGAGTGTGGAGCCTGATGTGGGGCTCAATCTCACTACTCTGAAATATAACCTGAGCTTAAATCAAGAGTCAGAGGCTTAACCACCCACGTGCCCCTCTTCATTGATTTTCTCTCTGGATGATGTGTCCATTGATCTAAGTGGGGTATTAGAGTTTCCTACTATTATTGCATTATTACTGATTACCTCCTTTCTGCTTGTTATTAGCTGCTTTATGTATTTGGATGATCCCATGTTGGATGCACAAATATTTACAATTGCTATATGTTTTGTTGGATGTTCCCTTTATGATCATATATTATCCTTCTTTGTCTCTTCTAATAGTCTTTTTTTAAAGTTTATTTGGTCCTATACAAGTATTTCTACCCTAGTTTTCTTTTTATTTTCATTTGCATAAATGTTTTTCCATCCTTTCACTTTCAATCTGCATGTGTCTTTAGGTCTGAAATGAGTCTCTTATAGGCAATATAGATGGATCTTGCTTATTTATCCATTCTGTCATCTTATGTTTTTTTGATTAGAGTGTTTAGTCCCTTTATATTCAAAGTAATTATTGATAGGTATGTACTTATTGTATTTTGTTCCTTGTTTTCTGGTTGTCTTTGTAGTTTTTCTCCATTCCTTTTCTCTCTTGTTCTCTTCTTTCATGATTTGTGGGCTTTCTTTAATGGTATACTTGGGTCCTTTTCATAATTTTTGCATATCTATTACTGTTTTTTGATTTGCATTTACCATTAGGTTTATATATTAACATCTTATGCTTATAGCAGTCTATGTTAAGGTGATGGTTGTTTAAGTTTGAATCCTTCTTAAATCACTGAATTTTTGCTCATAGTCCCCCACTGTGTTTTAGGTATATATATGGTGACTTACTTTACACCATTTTATTTTGTGAATCCCTTGACTAGTTTGTACAGATATATTTAATTTTATACCTTTTATGCTTTATACTTTTCTTACTACTGCTTATGGTCTTTCCCTTCTACTCACAGAGTCCCCTTGAACATTTCTTGTAAGGCTGGCTTAGTGGTGATGAATTCCTTTACTTTTGTTTGGAAAACTCTTTTTCCCTCCTATTCAGAATAACAGCCTTGCTGAATAGGGTATTCTTGGTTGCAGGATTTTTTTTTCTTTTCTTTCAGCACTTAAAATATATCATTTTCTTCTGGCCTGCAGTTTCTGCGGAAAAAAATCATCTGATAACTTTATGGAATCCCTTATTTATAACTGTCTTCTTTTCTCTTGTTGCTTTTAAATTACTTTCTTTATCAGTACTTTTTGCCATTTTAGTTACTATTTTTCTTGGTGTGGACCTCCTTGGGTTGATTTTGTTGGAGGCTCTCTGTGCCTCCTGAATCTAAATCTCTGTTTCCTTCCCCAGATTTGGAAAGTTTTCAGCTATTGTTTTTTCAAGTAAATTTTCTTCCCCCTTTTCTCTCTCTTCTTCTGGGATACCTACAATGCAAATGTTATTATGCTTGATGGTGTCACTCAGTTCCCTAAGTTAATTTTCACATTTTATTTTTTTCTGTTCAGCTTAATTGCTTTCTATTACTTGGTCCTCCAAGTCACTGATCCATTCTTCTGCTTCTTCTAGTCTACCTAGTCTCCCTCCAGTGTATTTTTCATATCAACCATTGAGTTCTTCACCTCTGATTTTTTTTTATGTTTTCTATATCTTTGTTGATGGTCTCACTGAGATTCTCCACTCTTCTCAAGTCTAGTGAATATTTTCATGGTCATTACTTTAAATTCTCTATTAGGCATATTACTTATCTGTTTTGTTTAGATCTTTTGCTGTGATTTTGTCCTGTTCCTTCATTTGGGACATATTTCCCTGTCTCCTGATTTTGTCTAAATCTCTGTGCCTGTTTCTGTATGTCAGTAATGTCGGCTACGTATCCTGCTCTTGAAAATAGCAGCCTTATATGAAGAAGAGGTCCTGCGGTGACTTGTTCCTTGTTTATCAGAGCCTAGCACTTCAAGGGTATCTCCTAAGTCTGTTGCATGTCCCTACTATTGTGGCTGGTGTCAGACTGGTGTGTGTGGTTATCTTCCCTTATCCCAAGGGCAGGAGTCACTTTGGAGTGCTGCTGACCCCTGTTGGGGCTGCTTGCACACTACTAGACTTTGGCACCACTTTGGATGGGATCCAGGCAAGGGCATATTGGAAGCGGCAGGTCCACAGGAGAACACAGTGCTAGCAAAGTCTAAGCTGGACCACTGCTGAATGGGAGCTGCAGCCATCCAGGAAATCTCCTGAGCAGAATGGGAGCTGCAGCCATCCAGGAAATGTGCTCAGTCTGGCCAGGTTGGATGGGCAGATCCACAGAAGGAGGCAGGGGTCAGAGGCAGAAAGATAAGTGAAATGTGTCGGTGCTGTGCTGATTCCTGCAGGTGTGTGTATCTAGGATGCAGGCAAGGGGGAGGGAAATGACACCTGCTGGCTCTTTTGTTCTTGAAGAAGTCTGCCAAAGTTCCCTGAGCCTCCAGCACATACTCTGATGTTAGTAAATAAATCTCCTTCCTGTGCACCAAACATTTTTCAAACTGCTGTATCTCAGTGGGGCTGTTTGTTGTGTTGTCTCTTTAAGAACAGGTTTCTTAACAGACTCTGTTTCTCTTCACCCTCCTGACCCACATATTTTTTTTTAAGTTCCAGGTGTTAAGCCCCACTGATTGTCAAAAATTCACAAAGCCAGACCCTTCTTGCCTTCAAAGCCAAATTTTTTGAGGATTCATCTTCCCAGTGTTTCCTGTGCCTAGGGAGCCTGGTGCAGATTCTCTCCTCTCCTCTCTCAACACCTGTGGTGTCACTCCCTCCTGCAGACACTCCCAAGGGTCAGTATGCCTCCCAGCCATGTATCTGCCCTTCCTACCCTTTACATTTAGATGTGGAGGGCCTGTTCTGCCAATCTTTGGATCACTTTCTGGGTTATTTACACTGATGTGGGTGTTATCTAGGTTTATCAGTAAGATAAGATGAGCCCAGGGTCCACCTGCTCTGCCGGTTTCCCCAGAAGTCCAAAGTCCACTTCTTTTTAAAGAATTGTGAGGATTGGGGCTCAGGTTCTATTCTCTCAGAGAAGGCAATAAACCATACAGATCATGCCATATCTGCCAATTCCCACAAGTCAAATATTTAAGCTATAAAACATCATGAGAATGTTAAAAAGTTATTATTGAAGAAAATGTCAAAAACATATAAAAGTAGGGAGAATAGTATAATGAAAATCATGTATTCATCACTCAGTTTCAACTATTACTAACTCCGGGCCAATTTTGATTTATCTATACTCTCCTGTATTAGTTTTATTGCTGCATAGCAAATTATCAACATTCTTAAAGGCTCCAAGCAACATTCATTTATTATCTCACAGTATGTCAGAAGTCTAGAATAGTGTAACTGGTTTCTCTACTCATGGTCTTACCAAGCTGCCAAGTATTGCCTGGAGTTACAGTTTCTTGTGGGGCTAGGGACCCTCTGCCAAGCTTATGTGATTGCTGGCACACTTTAATTCCTCCTGGTTATAGGACTAAAGTCCCTGTTTTCTTGCTAGCTATCAGCCAGCAGCTTCTCTCACCTCCTAGAGAGCACTCTTAAATCTGTGGCATGTGGCCCTCTGCATAAGCAGTTTACAACAGTGTCCTTAGCTTCTTCAAGGAAAACAGAAAAGCATTTGCTGCTGCCTTTCCTCTCTTTTCATGACTAACCTCATTAGGTCAGGCCAAATTAGGAAAGTTTTCCACTTTTGTTAACTCAAAGTCAGTCTATTAGGTGTCTTAATTAAATCTGGAGAAGGTCTTATGCCACATAGCATAACATAAACATGGGAGCGATATTTTATCATATTCATAGTCTCACCCATATACAAGGGGAAGAGTTTATAGAATGCATGTCATCAGGGATAGGATTCATGGGGGCCACCTGAGAATTTTGTCCACCTTAATCACCCAAATTATTTTGAAGCAAACGCCTGAAAGAATATCAATTAATATTTGTGTGTATCTCTAAAATATAAAGCATGATTCTTAAACATAACCACTATGCCCTTATCACGGGGGAATAAAAATAATTCATTAATATCATCCAATATACAGTAAACATTCAAATTTTTACTATTTTTATTATTTTCAAAGTTTGCTCATATCAGAATCTTAATGAGCTTCAAGTCTTGAAGTTGGGCGATATATCATTTAAATTTCTTTACTTTTTAATAATTTATTTTATTTTTTCAGTGTTCCCAGATTCATTGTTTATGCCCCACACCAGTCCTCCATGCAATATGTGGCCTCTTTAATATCCACCACCAGGCTCACTCATCCTCCCACCCCCCTCCCTTCCAAAACCTTCAGTTGGTTTTTCAGAGTCCACAGTCTCTCATGCTTCATCTCCCTCTGATTTATCCCAGTTCACATTTCCTTTCCTTCTCCCACTATTTTACACCCCACAAGTAAGTGAAATCATATGATAATTAACTTTCTCTGCCTGGATTATTTCACTCAGCGTAATCTCCTCCAGTCCCGTCCATGTTGATACAAAAGTTGGGTATTCATCCTTTCTGATGGATGCATAATATTCCATTGTATATATGGACCATATCTTCTTTATCCATTCATTGAAGGGCATCTTGGCTCTTTCCACTGTTTGGTGATTGTGGCCACTGCTGCAATGAACATTGGGGTACATATGGCCCTTCTTTTCACTACATCTGTATCTTTGGGGTAAATATCCAGTAGTGCCATTGCAGGGTCATATGGTAGCTCTATTTTTAATTTTTTTAAAGATTATTTATTTATTTATTTGACAGAGAGAGAGGTCACAAGTAGGCAGAGAGGCAGGCAGAGAGAGGGGAAGAAGCAGGATCCCTGCTGAGCAGAGAGCCCGATGTGGGCCTCCATCCCAGGACCCTGAGATCATGACCTGAGCCAAAGGCAGAGGTTTTAACCCACTGAGCCACCCAGGCTCCCTCTATTTTTAATTTTTAAAGGAATCTTCACACTGTTTTCCAAAGTGGCTGTACCAACTTTCATTTCCATCAACTGTGTAAGAGGGTTCCCTTTTCTCCACATCCTCTCCAACACTTGTGATTTCCTGTCCTGTTAATTTTGGCCATTCTAACTGGTGTAAGGTGGTATGTCAATGTGGTTTTGATTTGAATTTCCCTGATGGCTAATGATGATAAACATTTTTTCATGTATCTGTTAGCCATTTGTATGTCTTCTATGGAGAAGTGTCTATTCATTTCTGCTGCCCATTTTCCAATGTGATCATCTTTTTTTTTGGTTGTTGAGTTTGAGGAGTTCTTTATAGATCTTAAATAATCAGCCCTTTGTCTGTAGTGTCATTTGTGAATATCTTTTCCGATTCCGTGGGTTACCTCTTTGTTTTGTAGATTGTTTCCTTAGTTGTGCAGAAGATTTTATTTTGATAAAGTCCCAAAAGTTCATTTTCACTTTTGTTTCCTTTGCCTTTGGAGACGTGTCCTTTTTTTTAAGATTTTATTGATTTAACAGAATGAAACACAGCAAGAGAGGGAGCACAAGCAGGGGGAGTGAGAGAGGGAGAAGCTGGTCTCCCGCAGAGCAGGAAGCCTGATGTGGGACTTGAACCCAGGACGCTGGGATCATGACCTGAGCCAAAGGCAGATGCTTACTGACTGAGCCACCCTGGCACCCCTGGAGATGTGTCTTGAAAGAAGTTACTGTGGCTGATGTCAGGGGTCACTGCCAATGTTCTCCTATAGGATTTTGATAGATTCCTGTCTCATGCTGAGGTCTTTCATCCAGCACTTTGAAAAATGTTGGTGGAATTTTTATTGGAATGACATTGAAAATATAGATTTCTCTGGACAGTATAGACATTCTAACAATGTTTTTTTCTTCCAATCCATGAGCATGGAATGCTTTTCCATATTTTTGTGTCTTCTTCAATTTCTTTCATGAGTGCTCTGTAGTTCCTCAAATACAGATCCTTTGCCTCTTTGGTTAGGTTTATTCCAAGTATCTTATGGTTTTGGGTGCTATAGTAAAAGGAGCTGATTCTCTAATTTCCCTTTCTCTATTTTCATTGTTAGTGTATAAGAAGGCAACTGATTTCTGTGCATTGATTTTGTATCCTCCCACATTATTGCATTGCTACTATTCTAGTAGTTTGGAGATGGAGTCTTTGGGGTTTTCCATATAAAGTATCATGTCATCTGTGAAGAGAGTTTAAATTCTTCTTTTTTTAATATTTTGTTTTTTTGGCAGAGAGAGAGATCACAGGTAGGCAGAGAGGCAAACAGAGGGAGAGGCGGAAGCAGGCTCCCCGCCAAGCAGAGAGCCAGATGTGGGGCTAGATCCCAGGGCCCTGAAATCATGACCTGAGCCAAAGATAGAAGCTTTAACCCACTGAGCCACCCAGGCGCCCCTGAAAGTTTGACTTCTTCTTTGTCAATTTGAATACTTTTTATTTCTTTTTGTTGTCTGATTACTATTGTTAGGAATTCTAACACTATTTGCACAACAGTGATGAGAGTGGACATCTTTGTCTTGTTCCTGATCTCAATAGGAAGGCTGTTCCCCTTCCCCTTTTCCCCTATTGAGAATAATATTTACTGTGGGTTTTTCACTGATAGATTTTATGATGTTAAGGAATGTTTTCTCTATCCCTATACTTTGAAGAGTTTTAATCAGGAATGGATGCTGTATTTTGTCAAATGCTTTTTCTGCATCAATTGAGAAGGCCATGTGGTTCTTTTCTATTTTCTTATTGATTTGTTCTATCAATTGATTTGCGAATGTTAAACCACGCTTGCATCCCAGGGATAAATCCCACCTGGTCATGGTGGATAATCTTTTTAATGTACTGTTCGATCCTATTAGCTGGGATCTTGTTAAGAATCTTGGCATCCATATTCATCAGAGATATTGGTCTGAAATTCTTCTCTTTGATGGGATCTTTGCCTGGTTTGGGGATTAAAGTAATGCTGGTTTCATAGAAAGAGTCTAGAAGTTTTCCTTCTGTTTCTATTTTTTTGAAACAGTTACAGGAGAATAGGCATTATTTCCTCTTTGAGTATTTGGTAAAATTCCCCCAAGGGATCAGGTCCTGGGCTCTTGATTTTGGGGAGGTTTTTGATTACTGCTTCAATCTTGTTACTAGATATTGGTCTATTCAGATTGTCAATTTCTTCCTGTTTCAGTCTTGGAAGTTTATAGGTTTCCAGGAATGCATCCATATTTTCTAGGCTGTTTAGCTTGTTGGCATATAACTGTTGATAGTAATTTCTGATGATTGTTTCTATTTCCTTGGTGTTAGTCGTGATTTCTCCCCTTTTGTTCATAATTTCATTAATTTGGGTCCCCTCTCTTTTCTTTTGGATTGGTTTGGCCAGAGGTTTATTGATCTTATTCTTTCAAAGAACCAGTTTCTTGTTTCATTGATGTGTTCTACTGTGTCTCTAGTTTCTAACTCATTGATCTCTGCTCTAATCTTAATTATTTCCCTTCTTGTGTGTGGGGTTGGTTTAATTTGTTGTTGGTTTTCCAGTTCTTTAAGGTGTAAAAAGAGTTGGTGTATTAGAGATTTTTCAATTTTTTTGAGTGAGGCTTGGATGGCTATGTATTTCCCCCTTAGGACTACCTTTGCCATATCGCATAGGTTTTGGATCGGTGTATCTTCATTCTCATTGGTTTCCATGAAATGCTTAAGTTCTTCTTTGATTTGCTGGTTCATCCAAACATTCTTGAGCAGGATTATCTTTAACTTCCAAGTGTTTGAATTCCTTCCAAACTTTCTTGTGGTTGAATTCCAGTTTCAAGGCATTGTGGTCGGCAAATATGCAGAGAATAATCTCAATCTTTTGGTATCAGTTGAGCCCTGATTTGGGACCTAGTATGTGGTCTATTCTGGAGAAAGTTCCATGTGCACTCGAGAAGAATGAATATTTTTCTTTTAGGGTGGAATGTTCTGAATATATTTATGAGGTCCATCTGGTCCAATGTGTCATTCAAAGCTCTTGTTTCTTTGTTGATTTTATGTTTAGATGATCTGTCCATCGCTGAGAGTGGTGTGTCAAGATCTCCTACAATTAATATATTTGTATCGATATGACTTTATTTTGCTTAACAGTTGGCTTATGTAGTTGACTGCTCCCATGTTGGTGGCATAAATATTTACCATTGTTAGATCTTCTTGGTGGATAGACCGTTTACAAATGTTGTAGTGTCCTTGTGTATCTCTGACTACAGTCTTTAGATTAAAATCTGACTTGTCTGATATAAGAATCGCTACCCCAGCTTTCTTTTAAGGCCCGTTGGCATGAAAGATGTTTCTCTATCCCCTCACTTTCAGTCTGGATGTATCTTTAGATTCAAAATGTGTCTCTTGTAGACAGCATATGGATGGGTCCTGTCGTTTTATCCAGTCTGCAACCCTGTGCCATTTTATGGGAATATTTCGGAAGTTCATGTTGAGAGTGATTATTGAAATATACATTTTTATTGACATCATGTTGCCTGTGAAGTCCTTGTTTCTATAGATTGCTTCTGTAAATTTCTGTTCTATGTCACTCTTGGGTTCTTTCCTTTTTTATGAAACCCCCCCCTTAGTATTTCTTGTAGTGCCAGCTTGGTGGTCACATAATCTTTATTTCTCATTCCATTCCCCAGATTAGGGAAATTTTCATCCAGGATTTATTCAGCTATATCTTCCAGTCTTCTCTCTCCACCCATTCAAGGACCCCAAAAATTCTGATATTGGAATGTTTCATGGCATCATTTGTTTCCTTAATTCTGTTTTCATGACTTCTAAGCTGTTTGTTCCAGACTTCCTCATCATCCTTCTTTTCTATCCATCTGTCTTCTAGATCACTAATTCGATCTTCTGCCTCCCTTACCGTAGCTGTATTTAGATTAGATTGGATCTCACTGATAGCATTTTTAACCTCTGCCAGGTCAGCCTTCACTTCCTCACCTTAGAGATTCTATGCTGGCACTAATGGTCTTTTCCAAATTAGCCATTGCTTGGATAATTCCTACCCTGAATTCTATTTCTGACATACTATTTATTTCCATATCCAGTATTTCTGTGGTAGAAGTCACAGTCTCGGAATTTTTCCTTTGTTGGGTGTTCTTCCTCGGAGTCATTTTGGTGAGGGGTGGTTGAGAGGATGTATAGTTGACTATATCAACCACAATCCAAGCAAGTTGCCCGTTGGAAGGTTTTGGAGCAATTGGAAGTCCCCACCAAAAAAAAGGAAAAAGAAAAAAGACAAAAAAAAAAAAAAAAAGACAAAAAAAAGAAAGGAAAAAATCCAGCCAAAATGGGCCCCAAAGGTAGGATTTATATGGCACAAAACCAAAAACAAACAAAAAAACTGACAAAAGTAAAAGAAAAAAAAGCAAAACCTAGCCTAAACAACCCCCAAGAATAATATTTATACAGAACAAAGACAAAACCAAGTACACAGAAACACTGACAAAAGAATAAGATGGGAAGGTGGTTATAAACCCTCGATGTGGGTGAGGAAGGTATTTCAGTTCTTCCTGGGTGTATCTTGTTATACACCTTTGTTAAAGGACTCGAGTTTCCAGAGATATAAGGAAATTAAAACTGGTTTACATATAGAGATAGTATTGAACAGGGTAAAAGGATTACCTTGAAGCTTATATCTATATGTATATTTAAAAAAAAAAGAAACAGGTATGTGTATGAAAAAAGTTCAAGTTAAAAAGTTATTTATAGAATGTTGTATTAAACATCATGTTGTAATGATAAGTAGGTAAATAAAATAAAAGAATAAGAATTGTTAGAACAAATTTTTAAAAATGAAAAGAAAAGCTGTATCTATAAAATATACAGGTTTGGGGGCAGCACTAGGAGCTTAATATATTGTTTTTCTCTGATGCTGCCATTTTTACAGTTTTATGGAGGTCCTTTGGTGGTTGTCCTCTTGTTCTTTTGTCTTCCCTTCTGGGGGAGGGGTCTGCCATGTTTTTTTCAGTCAGTCTTGCTTGGGCTGAGTCGCCCTGCCCCCTATCAAGGGGCTGGGCTCTATGGAAACCAGTTTTTCAGGCTTTTGTTCTCTGGACGTTTTTATTCTTTGGAGGTTTTTTTGTGGCTTTTCAGAGAGAGCAAAATAAACTGTCCTCGACCTCCACCTCAGAAAGAAGCCTCAGTCTGCTCCCCTCTGGATGGTCCAGAACACACAGATTCCCCCTCTGCAAACTCCCCTGCACACTGCCACCTCTCACAAGTGGTGCACAGCCCCAGTCACTTCCACAAAGGTTGCCTGAGGCTCCCACTTGTCTCTGCACCCCCCCCCACCCCCTACCGCCGTGTCATGGAAACTACAAGCGATACTGGTTTGGGCAAGCCTGATCCCAGTGGCTGCTGCTTTCAGGACTACTCCCTACAGCCAATGCCCACAGTGGGTCCCCTCAGACCCGGAGGCGGTGCAGGTGGCGCAGAAGGCTGCAGACCAAGGGACCTCCAGCAGGAGCCTGCGAGGGACTCTCTCAGGCATGGGTGGGCACCAGCTGTGGTCGTCCTGGGACCGTGGGCTTAGGCCCATGCCCATGGCTGCCTGATTATACCAGTTGCCCCTTAAGACCCTTTGTTTTTTTGAGTGACTTTAACCAGACTCTGAATTGATATTGGTCCCCAAGCACAGGGCACTTTTGTATTGGGGTATTACTTTCCAATGGCTCCCTCCCCCTTCTGTTTATCCTCTGATATCAGTCTGAGCGCTCCCACTCTTCTTTACCTCTCCACCGATGATCTTCTGCCCCCATAGAGATCCAGAAGTTTGTAGTCTTACATCTCAGGCTGATTTCATGGGTGTTCAGTGTTCTGGTATTTAGCTCACTTCAGGGGGCCAATTGAAACAGGGTCTCCTACTTTCTGCCATCTTGCCCCCCCCCAATCAACCTTTAAGCTCAAGGGACTGTTGCTATCAGGGCTCCAGAGTGATGTTTGGGAGAGGCAGGGGACCTTTGCAGGGGTAGGAATATTCAGTTTAGGGGGAGAGCGAGTGGTTCTGTGTTGTCCACTGGGAGGAAATCACAGCCTTCAGATGAAAAGACAGTGAAGAGCTGGTCAGTAGGCCAGGTTCCAGATTTGGACAGGAAGGCACACTGGGGAAGATAAGGGGGAAGGTGCTATAATTCAGGAAATTGCTAGAACTGGACCCAAATGCCAGCAGCTGGGCAGAATCAGCTATTAAGGTATCATAGGGTTCAGAGCAGGAGGACCCTAGATGCATAAAGTCTAGTCAATTCTCAAATTGTGTTTTATTCTCATTTCTTCTCCCTTCTTTAAGGGCCTGCTTTTAGTACCTTGTGACATGGTCCTTTTTGCTGCCTGAGAGACATTATGGAGTACCAAGAAGAGAATTGGCTAAGAAACAGAAGACCCACCTCAGGCTATGAATGGGACCAACGTGGGCCCTAGATGAATTCAGACCAGGGTTCTAGTCCCAGCCCCATCACTAACTAGCAGTATAATCTTGGGGAAATTACCAACTGCTATGAGCCTTAGATTCATCATCTGTAAAATGGGTTTGATGAGCCCTGTCTCCTAAGACCGCTGAAATATCTGTAAAGTATTTGGTACGGTGCCTGGCATTTATCATATCTTTAGTAAATAGTAGCTATTTCTATTATTTTGTCTCCGGATCCTACTATCCCGTGATTTTGTTGTTCATCCAGAACATCTCAAATATGTAGCTCAATAGGAGTCAGAATGTCAAATGAGGCAAAAATGTTGCTTCACCACATAAAATTCACTAAATTTTCCCTACTAGAGGATATATAATTAGGCTAGGAGTATTTCTCAGCTAATGTAACTCAAAGATTCCCAAAATTTGAGTCAAAAACCACTACTTCCTTCCCTTCTAGCTGTTCATCCACCCAAAACACTATTTTCATTCATTTCAGTCCCACCAAAACCTAGATCTGCTTAGATTTAGCCAAATTACAATCAAGATAACCTACCTTTGATGTTATTTTAATGCAGTGGGCTTTGGCTCTCTCTGGCTAGGGAAGAGTGCTATCTTAGTGGCTTTTGGCTACTACCTCAAGGGAATATCCCCCTATTCTCAAGAAATCATCGCAGATGATGTATATAGAAAACCTAGTTCTGCACTGAGGCAAGAGTTCAGGATATTTTTCATACTTGTTCCAGGTGGAGATTTTTCTAGCTTATCCATGATACAAAAGGAACTACTAAGCAATTTCCTATTCCAGGCTTTTCTGTTACTTCTAGAACATATCACCTGACAGTCCGGCCCCTGCTACCAACCACAGCAGGAATTGCAGTTTCTCAAAGCCCTGAACTGCCTCATCTTTAGGCATTTCTACTTGACTGCTCACATCTGGATATCCATTTCATCACTCCTTGTTTTTACTTGCTCTTTAGGTATTAGAAGACATCTCACCATCTTCCTGATGATTGCTGCTCCAAGCATCTCCCAGTTTATGATTAGGGATGTGTCTTGTTTATCCTAGTATTTCCACTATTAACATGGTGCTTTCCAAGGAGAAAATATCTAATTAACATTTGGCAAATAAATGAGTCAGCTGGCAGGTTTTTTTCCATAAGATTTATTAAGATTCTGCCTACTTTCTTCAGTAAGCCAAGCAAATCTAGGTATGTATCTTTTAATTTTACAGAACAATAAATTGAAGTTGTTAAGAGAATCCAAAAATTAACCAACTTTTACATTTTTTCTCCATTTTTTCACACTTCCAAGGAAATTCCTATGCCAGTATACCGTTATCTTGTTCCAGATCACAAAATAAAGGGGAAGGTTCCCCAGATTGTTCTGTAAAATATCAAAACTCATATTTTCAAATCTGATAAACAGTAATAGATGTGTGATAAATTAATTTATATACTTAGATGCTAAAGCTAATAAACCTTGTATTTAAAAAACAGGATTTGAAGAATACTAAAAGGAAAAAAATATAAACCTCCAACTCATCCATATAGAACAGGAGTACACTGTGTTATCCCTAGCCTGATCCTGACCCTCCTCTACTCAGAGCCAGGACGTCCCTCTTCAAATACAGAGTGAATATTTGGTCTCACTCTTCAGTTGGGGCAGGAGAAGCTACTGACCAGTGTTGTGCAATAAACATGGCAGTGGTATTATCCATGGAGTCAGTTCTGGCCTGGGCTCTCTCTTCCTCATCTCTTAGAGCCTCCTCATACCAGCATGAGAAGGAGATGGGGTCAGTCCCTTTGATCTTAGCCAAAAACTCCAGAACTTTCATCTTACTGGTTTCAGCATGAGCCCTGGGACCCCACAGGAATTCATAGCATGGAGGATCACTGTTAGGCACCTGCCGGTACTCCAGGTAATCCTCCTGCACCCAGTCTGTGGTGATGAGCTTCTTGGGCTCCCCATAAATGAAATGCTCCCTCCCAGCATACACTCCCATCATATTCAGGAAATCCCAGATGTCTTCCTCAGGGGCACAATTGCCTTCAATGAAGATCACACCCAGGATGATTATCAGGAGACCATTTTTAGGCATGCTCTGGTTGTCGCTAAGCATCTCATCACGGGTGAGGTTCAGTGAGTTGACAAGGACATAGGAGTGGGTGGTGGGGTCCACTTCCTTCACATCAATGCCACAGATCACCTCCAAACACTTAGAAGCTTTCTTGAAGATCACAGGGAATTGTTTCATGTACCCTTTGATGACAACCTTCAGCATTTCTGCCTTTGTGATAGGCTCCTTCAATCGATACTTCAGGATCATGAAATGCACCAAATCAGCCACCTTATCATCTAGTGGGTCTCTGGGCAAAGATTCACTCTCTGTTGAGGTCCTCAGCGAACTTTTATCCTCTTCTTCTTGGTTTTTGGAGACTTCTTCTGATGTGTTCCATGATGCAGAGAAGGAGCAGGAGCACTGAGGACTCTGGGGAGGACTCAGTGTTGCAGCAGGCTCCTCTTCCTCCTCCTTCTCTGGGGAGACTGGAATCATAGGAGAGGAAGGTGGGGAGGAAGAAGTGGAGGGATAGGAGAAGTTGAAAGAGCAAGAGGAAATAGAGGAAGTCTCCTCCTTGTCCTCAGCTATGAGAACATCTGCCGCTTCTAGGCCTTGGATCTCACTTTGGGTTTGAAAGTCTGGCTCAAATGTGAGGCGTAGACGCTTTGGAGAGTGAAGCATGATGACTCTTATTAGCAGTAGCAAGAAGTATGAGCAACAGAGAGAGATGGGGTACCACAGCCCTATGGAAGGGAGGAAGAAGGTCAGCAGTTTCAGCAGAGAAACACAGCCTTGGCGGCTCTGACAAAGGTCAACTTACAGGCTCTTTGGGGGTGCTCTAGGGCCTCACAAAACTTTTGTCTTCCTGGACAGTTTGTTTCCTACAAACTTATAGGAGGATATGAGAAAACTCTTCAGAGTACAGCCAGCCAGCTCAGTCAAGGCTTCCAGAGCTGAATGTGAGCAGGTGAAGTTGGGCACTGTGGGGGCCCTTCTGTTCTAACATGGATGGGGTCCTTAGTAGATATTCAAGGTGTGTACATCACCTTGGCTGCTAGCACCGCCTGGGCCTCCTCTGCCTTGCTGACCTGAGGACATGTGCCTCACACCAAGACCTCACCTCAGAGTTCCTGGAGGCCTGAACAAGTGAGGAGGGGTCAGGTTCTTGGAGGTCTTTTCTGTTCTGCAGTGGATGGTCCCCTCTGTACTCATTAAGGTTCTCATCTTTCCCCAAACGAGGCCTGCCTGCCACGCCACTGCGACCAACCCCTCTTCAACTTCCCTGCCTCTGCTAATGTATGACAAAATTTTCTGAAGAGGAGCTCACATTCCTGAGACCAGTGAGAAGGAAGTGAAAGAGCAAAACATTTTGACCATACAAGCCCAGGGCTTCCCTGTATGACAGCAAGGGTGGCCAGAGTCTGTGGGAATCCCTCTCTTCTAGCTGAGGGTTAACCCTCATTCCTCACATTGATGACTGGTAGAGCCTGGGCCTCCTCCCTCTGCTTTCCCTGAGACCACCAAGAAGGGACTGAGGGCACACCATATCTGTTCACTATGCCCCAGGGCCTTCCAGAACTGACAGCAGGGGCAGGGTAGGGCTGGCTATGCCTTCAGTCCTCACTCAGGGTCCTTATCTTAAACTCTGGCAGAGACTGGGACTCCTCCCTCTGCTGACCTGATGTGTTTTCTCCTCAGAGCAAGACCCTCACCTCCCTGAGAACCCCTGCACAAAAATGAGGAGGTGCCATATCTTGCTACCTTTGCTAGATCCTTCTAGTGCTAACAGCAAGGGGAGGACCCCACCTGTTCTGTGGTGGGGCTCTCCTCAATCCTCCCTTCATGGCATTCATCTTTACTCCTGGCACAGCCCAGGCTACTCCCTGCTGGCTGAACATCACCCCACAGGCCATGACCTCACCTCTCTGGGACACTTCCCTCACCTTGGGAAAGCGAGGGCATACTATATCCAGGCAATCCTGCTTGGTTGTCCCAGGGCTGGGAAAAGAAGTAAGCCAGTCTTTATGGGGTTTCTTCTTTCTGGGGTAGGAAGCACCTTTGTTCCTCACCAAAGGTCTTTACCTTAACTCCTGGTAGAGTTTGAGACTCCTTCCTCTTCTGACCTGATGTGGCTTCTTCAGCTGACCTGTCCTTACACTCAAACTAAGGACCTCATCTCCAAGTCCCTCAAGACAAAAGTGAAGAGATATCACAGCCAGTCACTGCTTCCTAGGGTCTCTCAGGGTTGACAGCAGGGGCTAGGCCCCATCTGTCCCAGACTGGGGGTGGGGGGGTTCCCTCTGTCTTC
The DNA here is from genome assembly GCA_004023965.1 of Spilogale gracilis. Classification (NCBI taxonomy): domain Eukaryota; kingdom Metazoa; phylum Chordata; class Mammalia; order Carnivora; family Mephitidae; genus Spilogale; species Spilogale gracilis. The sequence goes on from PITA01000306.1 coordinate 102,820, forward strand.
CCTCAAGGTATTCTTTACTCGTGACAGGGTCTGGGCCCACTTCCTCTGGTGACCTGAAACCACCCTTGCAAACAAAGACACCTCTACCTACTCCATGCAGGAGGTGAGGATGTACCACATCTGGGCATTTTTACCCAGATCCTCCCAGGGTGGACAGTGGGGACAGTGTGAAGTTTCTTTGAGGCTCCTTCTGTCTGGGCTGGGGGTACCCTCAGTCTTCCTTCAAGGTCCTTACCTTACCTTGACTTTTCACAGATCCTGGGACTCCTCCCTCTGTTGTTGTCACCAGCTCAGACCAAGCCCTTCACCTTCCTGGGATACTCCAAGCAAAAGTAAAAAGACACCAAATCCAGCCACTCCTACCCGGGGTCCATTTCAGCATGACAAATACACCCAATCATCCCTCAGAATATTTGTCTGTACTTCTGGCAAGGCCTGTCCTACCCTCTGCTGACCTGAAGTCTCCCCCTCCAACCAAGACCTCACCTCCATGAGCCACTCTATGCCCTTGATTCCTGGTAGAGTCTGTAGAAGTGAGACTTCCTTCCACCTAGCCACCCTGCTCAGATCCTCCCAGGGCTGAGATTCTGTGGTGTCCTTCTTTTTGGGGGTAGGGTGGTTTCAGGCTTCGCCAAGGGTCCTTACCTTGATTCCTGACAGAGTCCGGGTCTCCTCCCTCTTCTGAACCGATGTGTCACTTCCTCAGACCAAGGTCCTCACCTCTCTAAGACTCCCCCCCAAACAAAAGTAAGGAAATGTCACATCTAGTCAACCTTGTCTGTAGACTCCTGGAGTGGACAGGAGGGGCAGGGCAGGGCTGGGACCCCCTCTCTCTCTCGGGGTATTTTCAATATAGGCCAAGACCACATCTATCTGGGGTGGAAGTTCCTCTCAGTCCCTCTTATGGTCCTCTCCTTGGTGCCTGGCAGGGCCTGGATTATACCCTCTATTAACCTGAGGTTAAAACACTCAGAAAAAGCCTCACTTCCCTCAGACTTCCAAAATGGAAATCAGGAAGCACTGTATTTGGCAATCCTGCTGTGTGGCCTCCCAGGGCTGATAGCAGGGGCAAGTTTCTGCAAGACCGCTCTCTATAGGATGAGAGGTCCTCTAAAGTCTCCCTCATAGTCCTCCTCTGGACACCTGGCAGCACAGTACTCCTCTGCAGCACTCAGGCTACACCCATAAGACCAAAGTCTTCATTTCCCTGGGAACTCCCCTCTCCCCACAACCAGAAAAAAACAGAGGGATGGCCACATCCAGTAACTATGTCCCTGGTCCTCCCATGTTGACAGCAAGGTTGGCACTGGGTCCCATCTGCTCTGGTGAAGGAGATGTCCTGAGTCCTTAAACTGAACCCTGGTAGGGCCTGGGACTCCTCCCTTTACAAAGCTGCCCTTGTTCCTTCAGACCTAGGTCCTCATTCCCCTGAGAAACTCCAAACAAAAGTAAAGAGAAGACACATCCTGCCATCCACTAGGGCTCACAGCAGGGGCTGAATCCCATCTGTTCTGCAGTAGGAGGATATCTTCTGTCTTCCCTTAAGGTATTCATATTGCCCCCTCAGACGAAGGCCTCACTGTTATGGGACAAACCGCACCACATCCTGGAAGAACTGAGGGCACACCACATCTGACTACCACTGCCTGAGTCTCCCCTTGGCTGACAGCAGAGGCAGAGCAGAGCCCCTCTGTCTACATCCTAAAAGTATTCATATTTATTCCTGACAGGGCCTGCATCCCCTCCATTCTGCTGACCTGAGGATGGTCCCTCAACCCATGGGCACCATCTCCTTAAGATGCCAGAGAAGTCAGTCAGGGGGATAAAGAATGCTCAAGTCTTCTCAGGGCAGACACAAGAGGCAGGCTCCTAAGGGGTCCCCACTGTCTGGACTGGGAGGTCCCTGCACTTTTCCCTCAAGGTCCCCATCTTGATGCCTAACAGGGCCTGGGAGTCCTTCCTCTACTGACCTGACCTGCACCCCTCAGAAAAAGCCTCATTCCCTCAGGCTCCAAAAATGAACGTCCAGACACACCACACCCGGATACATCACACCCAGGGCCCTGCGGGGAGCCTTCCTGGCAGACAACAGGGACAGGGGAGGAGGGTTGGGGCACCCCTCTGCAGTGAGAGCTCTTCTCAGTCTTTTCTCAGAGTCCTCACTTTAACGCCCGCCAGGGCCCGGGACTTCTCCCTCTGGCAACCTGAATCTGCTTCTGCCAAAAAAGCCTCACGTCCCTCAGACCCCCAAGATCGACGTCCGCGTCCGGATACAACACATCCGGGGCCCTGAGTGGGGCCTCTGGGGCCGACAAAAGGGGCGGGGTGGGGGCAGCACACCTACTCTGTGGTGACAGGTCCTCTCGGGGTCCTCACCTTGTGAGGGCAGACCTGGGAAGCGTCCCTCCGCTGATCCGAGTCCAGCTCTAACAAGTCCCCTCAGATTCCCAAAATGTAAGTCGAGACAAAATATTCGGACCCCGTGCCTGTGGTTTCTCAGCACTAACAGTAAGCGCACGGCAGGGCTTGCCCGGCTTCCCGCGCCGGCCACCACCTCACAGGCCTCGGTCTGCAGTGAGCAGAGCCTCCACTCTCCCTCAGGGGCCTCACCCTGTTTCGGGGAATGCCTGAGGTGGTCCCTCCGCTGACCTGAATCGGAGGCACCTCAGACAAAGTGTCACGCCCCTCGGACTCCCAAAATGTAAGTCATGACATGCCATATCTGACCACCTCTGGGGTTTCCCAGGGTTGATGGCTGGGGGAGTCTTGGCCCCCATCTCTGTGGAAGGACATCTCCGCCTCCTCCCTCAGGGTCCTCACCTCAAAGCCTCGCAGAGCCTGGGATTCCGCCCTCTTCTGCCCTAAATCCACACGCCTCAGAGAAAGCCTCCGGTGTCCCCAGGATCCCAAAACAAAAGTCATGAAACTCCACATCCGACCACCCGTGCCCGGGGCTTTCCCGGACTGACGGCACCTGCAGGGCAGAGCTCGGCCCTCACCCCCCGCCAAGGGAAGCCTCCCCCTTCTCCTTCAAGGTCCTCACCTCGAAGCCTGGCAGAGCCTAGGATTCCTCTCTGTTCTGACCTAAGTCTGTTCCGCTCAGAGGAAGCCTCAAGTCCCTCACTCCTCACAGGAAAGACCAGACACGCCACATACGGGAACTCTGCCCGGGGTCTCCCCGGGATGACTGCAGGGGCAGAGTGGGGCTAGAGGCCCTCTATATGCAGTGGGTGGTTCCTTCACACCTCCCCGCCCCCTGCCCCAGGGTCTTCACCTCAGTGATTGGCTAGACTTATGACTCCTCCCTCTGGTAATCTGAAGCCCCACCCCTCAGGCTTTCAGAGATCCGGAAACGGAACATCCGGGGACCCTGCATGGACTGCTCAGGGTTGACAGTAAGGGCAAGGAAGTGGAGGCCCCTTTATCTGGGGGGGCTCCCCTCACTCCCCCTCAGGGTCCTCATCTAGTGCCGCCAAGGCCTGGGACTCGTCCCTCCCTTGACAGAGTCATACCCCCCTCAGACGAAGCTTCACGTCCCCCAAGCCCCAAGATGTAAGTCACAGAACGCCACATCCAACCACCCGTACCCTGGGCTTTCCAGGACTGATGGCACCTGCAGGGCAGAGTTCGGCCCTTACCCCTGGCCATGGGAAGCCTCCCCCTTCTCCCTCAGGGTCCTCACCTCGAAGCCTGGCAGAGCCTAGGATTCCTCTCTGTTCTGACCTAAGTCTGCTCAGCTCAGAGCAAGCCTCAAGTCCCTCACTCCTCACACTAAAGTCCAGACACGCCACATACGGGAACTCTGCCGGTCTCCCTGGGAGGACTGCAGAGGCGGAGCCGGGCTAGAGGCCCTCTATATGCAGTGGGCGGTTCCTTCACGCCCCTCCCCACCCCCCACCTAGGGTCTTCACCTCTGTGATTGGCTAGACCTACGACTCCTCCCTCTGGTGATCTGAAGCCCCACCCCTCAGGCTCTCCCGTAAAGGTGAGGAAACGGAACATCCGGGGACCCTGTCTGGTCTTCTCAGGGTTGTTAGTAAGGGCAAGGTAGCGGTGGGGGTCCCTTTATCTGTTGGGGAGCTCTCCTCACTTAACCCCCCCCAGGGTCCTCGTCTAGTGCCGGCAAGGCCTGGGACTCATCCCTTCCCAGAGTCAGACCCTGTCAGACGAAGCTTCACATCCCCTGAGTCCCAAGACGAAAGTCACAGAATGCCACATCCAACCGTCCGTGCCCCGGGCTTTCCAGGACTGATGGCACCTGCAGGGCAGAGCTTGGCCCTCACCCCTGCCCAGGGGAAGCCTCCCCCTTCTCCCTCAGGGTCCCTGCCTCGAAGCCTGGCAGAGCCTAGTATTCCTCCCTGTTCTGACCTAAGTCTGCTCGGCTCAGAGCAAGTCTCAAGTCCCTCACTCCTCACACAGAAGTCCAGACAAGCCACGTAACAGGAATTCTTCTTGGGGTCTCCCTGGGATGACTGCATGGGTACAGCAAAACTGGGAACCTATGTCTGGGGTGGAAAAACCCCTCAGTCCTAGCTCTGGGTCCTCATCTTGACTCCTGGCACAGCCTGAGCCACTTCCCGCTCTGGAGCTGAACTCGCCAGCCCCAGAAGACCTTCCCCTTCCTGAGAACATCAAGGTGGAAGTGAGGGAGCATCTTATGGGCCATTCTGTACCAGGGCAACTGAGGGTTGACGTCAGGGGCAGGGCAAGCTCCCTGTCACCATCCTTCCGTCTGAGATTGGAGGCATATCCTGGGACATGCCCAAAGCATTTATATTTACTACTGACAGGGCTTGCATGTCTTCCCTTTTGCAGACCTGATGCACCCTTCTGTCCAAGGCCTTCATCTCCTTGAGACTTCCTCTATGGAAAGAGGGGGCACTTCTGTCTGACTGACCTGCCTGGGATCCCCCATTCTCATTACATGGCCAGCTTTCTGTGGATCCCCCTCAAGCTGGGGAGTCTTCTCAACCCTCCCCCAGGATCCTCCTCTGGATGGATGGGAGAGCCTGAGTCCTCTCCCTTCTCCTGACATGAAACTAGGCCCCTCACATCAAAATTCTCACCTCTCCCTGATGCCCTAGAGGGACATTGGGGGAAAGCCCCATTTGGCCACCATGCTTTACGGCCTCCTAGGGCTGAAAACAGGTTAAAGGCTAGATTTTGTGGCACTTCCTCTATCTGGGGCCTGGGTCTATTTAGTTCTTCCTTAGGATCCTCACCTTGATACCTGGGGGAGACCAGCCCCTCCCTTCTTTTGAGCACATCCAGTGACCAGGCCCTGGGACTTCCCAGGGCTAACCAAAGAGACAGGGCAGGTTCCTTCAGGCCCTCAAATACTCCTTCAGGTCCTCACCTTGTCAGCTAGAAAGGTCTGGACTCCTCCCTCTACTGACCTATGTCTGCCACCCTCAGACCAAAGCCCCCAGGTTCCTGAGAACCCCCAAGCTGGAAATGAGGGAGGGTTGTTCAGCGTGGGACCCCTTCCTGGAGTCCCCCAGGACTAACACCAGCAGTGAAGCAAGATTCTGTGGGATACTCTCTGTTCTGGAATGGGTGGACCCCTTAGTTCTCTCTTGAGGGTCCTCATCTTGTATCCTGGCTTCTGCATTAAACAGCATGTAGGAAGCATTTCCCCTTCCTGGCAGCTCTGACCATTTTTTCAAGTGCACCTCTTACAGAGAATGGTTTCTGGTTCCAGGCTAGATGCCAGGTAGAGTAGTAGCAGAACCCATGACAGAGAAGCCCAACTTCCCATAAGGTTTCTTCGCCAGTCAGACTTAGACTTTGGAAACAGCATGATTTGGGAAGGTCCTACCTTTTCTGAGTTTATCTGTTATTGCATTGTACAGTGCAGTGATTTTCTTTTTTATAACCTTCATTCATAGTGAGAAATATATTATACCTTGTACATCTCTCCAAAGTGTATATGTAATACATTTTTTTCATGAAAAAATACCTACTCATACTATTGGTGATTCGCTGTGATTTTTAGTTCATACTTTATATTCTGCTAAAATAATTTTTTAAAGACCAGTCCTTACTCGCTAGTATGGTTTCAGATGATTATTAGCAGACTAGAGTCTGCTGCCTTGATCAACCCTGTCTTCCCTGCTGTCCTGACATTACCCCAGGGCTCCTGCATCTGTGCTCTGAGGTGCAGTCTCAGATTTCTGCAATGAAGCAGGAGCAGAAGTTTAAAAGGCTTACTCCTCCCGAGCCTATCATCTGCCTCCTATTATTACAAGCGACAAAGTTTCCCCAAATTCTCTTAGACCCAGAACTCCCTCAATTCAACACAGTGTCACGTTTCATTGTTTAAATTTTATCATTGATATTTGTTTTTATTCTCCCTTCTATAGTTTTCTGGACCCAATTCTGGGAGAAGAAAGGAGGTGAAGCTCTATTGTCATCTTGATATCTGTAAGTAATACATTAAGTCTGTAAATAAGAATTGACATCTTCACAATGATGTGTGTTCCATCATATGATAAGTACTGCTATTTGGGACTTACTTTATCTGAATCTGTTAGTAAACTTTTTTTTGTAGGATTGTATTTATTGTTGAGAGAGAGAGAGAGAGAAAGCAGGGGAGAGGGGCAGAAGGAGAAGCAAACTCCCCACAGAGCGGGAAGCCTGATGCGGAACTCGATCCCAGGACCATGGGATCATGACCTGAGCCGAGGGCAGACGCTTAACTTAACCAGCTGAGCCATCCAGGCACCCTGTTAGTAAACTTTTATGGTTGCTTCCATAAAGATTTCCTACATTTTTGTAATGATTCATTTAAGGTAATTTTTGGATTTTTTTGCTATTGCGAATGAGATATTTTCTATCACATGTTCTAATTGATTATTGCTTTTGTGTGGCAAGACACTTGCTTTTGCTATAGTGAACTTAAGACTATCTTTCTGGGGCACCTGGGTGGCTCAGTTAGTTAAGTGACTGCCTTCATCTCAGGTCATGATCCCAGGGACCTGGGATCAAGCCCCACATCGGGCTCCCTGCTTGGCAGGAGGCCTGCTTCTCCCTCTCTCACTCCCCCTGCTTGTGTCCCCTCTCTGGCTGTGTTCTTCTCTAATAAATAAAACCTATTTAAAAAAAGACTATCTTTCTGAGATTTCTTATTCATCTGAATATTCCACATGCTTCTTCCTTAGAATTTTCTACATAGGTGATCATATCACCAAACAGTATCTTTTTTTCAATATTCATACCTCTTAGATATCCACAGCTCTGGCTTTATGTTCCAGTATAGTTTTGAACAGTAGAGATGATAGCATATATTCTGAGATTTTAATGGAAATGCTTCTGACATTTCACATTAACACATGTTGCTGCAGATTTTAGGCAATGGAAATTCCCTTGTGATCTTAGATTGCTAAAACATTTCCCATGAACTTGTGCTGAGTTTCTAAGTTTTTTTATTTCTGTACCCATTAATGTAATCAAATGTTACAGGCTGAATTGTGTACCCCAAAATTCATATGTTGAATTCTTAAATCCTCGTAACTCAGAATGTGACCGAGTTTGGAGACAGGAGATTTAAAGAGGTAATTGATTGGCGGCCTTATGAGAAGAGATTAGAACACAGTTAACACATAAAGGGAAGATCATGTGAAGATACGGGGAGAAAACAGCCACCTACAAGCCAAGAAAAGAGACCTCAGAAGAAACCAACCCTGCCATCACATTGATCTTGGACTTCTAGCCTCCAGAATTATAAGGAAATAAAGTTCTATTGTTCAAGCCACCCAGTCTGCTGTGGTAATTTGTTATGACAGCCCTAGCAAACTAATAGACTCCTTTGATTTGTTAATGTAGGGAATCACAATGGAAAGTATTTCCTAATGTTAAATCATGTTTTCATTCCTAAGACATAGTCTGTTTGCTCATTTAATTCATTGGTGTGTTGAATATGTTATTACTCTATTTAAGGTATTTACTGCTATGTGAGCAAGCTTAGTTCAAGTGTTATTTTCATGGGAAGTCCTCATCTGGTTTTTCAATCAGGGAGAGCTAGCTTGGGAGAAATAGCTGAATACTTGCTCCTCGTTTTGTATGCTTTAGAAGAGACTGCATGAGATGGTGACTTATCTCTCTCCCTGACCACTTGGAAGAACTGGCCTTCAAAACTCTTTGACCTGGAACATATAAGAGTTACTTGAGCTATGAGTACAGTTTCAGTTTGTTAGAATTCTCTATTTCCTTATATAACAATTTGACCATTTTTTTCCCTGAAAATGGTCCATTTCACTTAGGATTGCAAGTTTAATGGTGTATTTATAATAAAAACTTAATTACAGAAATCATAAAACATACACACCAGCACAAAGAATAGTATACTGTACTCAGTATGCATGATACTCAGCATCAACAATCATCAATGCATGGCCAATCTGGCTTTAATTACACCCCCACCTACCACCCCCCATCTCTGCTGCTAGAATAATGTGAAGCAAACCCAAGACATCACACCATTCCTTCTCTAAGTATTTCAGTTTATATTTTTAAAAGATAAGGACTCTTTTATAAAATATCCACCCTATACAATAATCCTAAAAAATTAAGTCCTTGATATAAAAGATGCAGTTATCTTTCACATTTAACCAACAGCCCTACATACTTTTTAAAAAATCAGTTTCCTTGAATAGGTGCCCAATGGGATTATTATATCCCCTAAGTCATTTATAATCTACAGGTTCCTCCACACATCACTTGTTTTTCACTGCAATTTTTATCATTACACAATAACAATACAGATCTTATGTTTTGTCCTGGTTCCCATAGTCTGGATTTTGCAGACTCCAATGCTTTGGTGTCCTTTATTGTGTTCCTCAGCCCCCTGTATTTCTTTACATTGCTATTTAGAGGTAGAAACTTGATCATAAATTTTTTTTTGTATTTTTGGTTTACGTTTCCTAAGATTACTCCATAGGTGATGCTGTGCACTTCCGTTAGGAGGTACACAATATCTGTTTGTCTCTCTTTGTACTGATGCTCTCAGTCACTTATGATCATGTTTGTCCACTAATCCCTTAGGGGTTGAAAAATGATCATTCTCTCATGCTTTCTTAGTTCAGTATCTATGTACAAACTGTTCGTTGTCCACCAATTGGTTATCCTGAGGGAAAGATATTTGTTGTGTTCTTTTATATTTAAATATTTCTACATCTACGTTTTGTACAATTTAAGTTATAGTTCATTTCTATCTTTCTCTTTCATAATTGATCATATTTGTAAAACTTGTCTAATTATATAAGTATTTTCAAAGAACTGGTCTTATTATTTGATTCTATTTTCCATTATTTATGAATTTATCTTCATTATTTCCTACCTTTTAAGTCCTTAGATTTAATGCTACTTATTCCCTAGCCTCTTGAATGGTTTGGGTGTTTTAATATTTGTTTCCTAATACATCCATTTCATGCCATATTTCCCTCTCAGTAGCCCCTGGGCTGCATCACACAGGTAAAGTTAAATATATTGCCCTATTATTGGAATTTTTCAATATATACAAAAACTAGGCAATGTAAAAATTATTTTTGAGTAGGATACAAAGAGGATGAAAAGTATAGAATGTTATTTAGAAGAGGTTTCGAGATCCAAGGGTATTTGGGGTTTTGTTTTCATTTAGCTATTAATTATAGGAGAAACTTAAACATGCTTGACTGCTGGTAAAAAAAAAAACTGAGCTTATTCCAGGAATGTGATGAAGTTTAATACTAGAAATCTATCACTATATGTGGCCACACATGTGACACCGTCAGGAGTCATCCAGGAAAATAGAAACCATGGTAAATATTTAACAGAGACAATTTCATTCAGGAAATTAGTTACATAAGTAATGAAGAAGCTAAATGGACAAGTCAAGGAATCCAATAATTAACAACATAAAGAACAACATAAAGAAGCCATTCCCACTTCTAGGCTGGAAGGACAGAGAGGAGATAGTGTTTCTGGAGCCTAGGTGTTGGGTTCATCATGATCTGGAGCCATGGTGAATCAACCTGCTGGGTTGGAGCCATGAAAAATATGAAACCATTGGAGGGGAAACCACCTGATGCAGAGGAAGGAGAAAAACTCTGGTTGCTCCATTCTCCTAGGTTCTAATCTCCAGCTGGTTTCCCTGTTGGCAGAAGCCAGATATCAACATGTCAGCCAACCCAAAAATAGCAGCCGGGAGGACTCAGCCTGTGTATATTATAGGGCAAAGCAGAGGACAAGTGAGGGATGGATCTAAGGGGAGGTCAGTCCACAACAAGCATACCACATTGACCAATTAAATGAGAAATATCATATCTAAAATGATATAGAAAAGTCTTCAATAATATATCCTGTCCCCATCCCATACCTTCCCCAGTCCAGGCTAGCTTAGGTGCCCTTCTTTTTCTTCCCTTACCCCTTCTATAGGCACCCACTTTCATCATAGTATTAATATCCAAGCTGTAATTGATAGTTTCACTTGTCTATCTCCCCCACACTATAAGCTCTTTAACTGTAAAGACCATGCCATGTTTCCCACTATATCCACTCTTTGCATATTGCTTGGATCAGAGTATACACTGTAAATATTTCTTGTTGAATCATTTGATTTGCCAATGCTTTTTAATTGTTAAATATGTAATTATTTTAACTTTGTAATTTTTCCAAAGTTGAGTACCACACAAAAGGCATGATTGCACAAACACAAACACAGAAATTGTTTATTGTAACTGCTTCCATCTAGTAAGATTACACTCTTACTTCAAGTAATTAGCACCAGCCATTACCTAACCTAGGAGTTGTATCATTCTGTTTATCTGTCAATGTTTTAGAGACATAATCTTAGATACCTATGAAGGCTGAGAAGTGAAGAAATCATGGAATGTATATGTTGATAGCCTCAAGAAAAAGGTCTTGAAAAGTTCGTTCTTCTCCCCCCACAAATTACTTCAGTAATGGAATTTCCTCCAAAAAAAGTCAGTAGAAAATAGAACTATTAATCTCAGAGACTGACAGAATGTATTTCACCCAGAATTTAATAGAAAAATAGACAAGGCTACCTAGCCTGGGTGTCCTAAAGGACCTTAATAATACATGGATATCTGGCTGGAAACAAATTCTCTCCATAATACATCATTCTCAACCTTTAGATCATATCATCACACATTCACAGCACAGGGAAGGGATCTTGAAGAGCATCTGGTCTAGTCACCCACTGCAATTTTAGACACATTAGCTGTTAGAAAGTTCTTTACATGAAGTGCATAACTGGTCTCTGTGTAACGATCTATTCATTAGTTCTATTTCTGCTTCATGAAATCACAATGAAGGTACCTAAGCAACCATATGATAACCCCTCAGATGTTCAGAAAGAGCCAACATGTTCTCCTCAAGCTTTTCTTATCCAAAGTAAACATTTCTCTTTTTTTTTCAGGAGATTCCCATAAATCATGATGTCTAGATCTTTGCTGTCCATTATGTTAGCCACTTGCCACATGTAGTTACTTAAATTTAAATTAAAATATTTTCTTCTTCAGTCGTATTAGCCACATTTCAAGTGCTCAATAGCCACACGTGGTTAGTAGCTACTGTATTTTCCTTTTGGAAACACTTATACTTTTTGGGTTTTCCCCATAGATCACTGTATTATTCACTGTTCAGCCAGAGAAACAGAAACATTAAGATCCAAGTCTTCATAAGGAAATATTATTCTTTTCTGTGAAATATGATCTATAAGTTTTATTTCTATTTCCAAGCCTGTGGATATCTGCTTTGCAATGTTGCAGTTTCTAAAACCAGGAATTCTAAACGCCTAGGAAAACTCTAAAATGGTAATCACAATATCCATTTATATGCTTTTATTTTATAATAATTTACTATCAAATTTGCTGCTAAAGCACAGGCAGCTCCTGTCCTGGCATTCAGGCCAAAGAATTAACATTTGTGTCTATGCTACAGAGACAGGCTATGAGGACAGATAGACAAACAACTCCCACCTCTGGTCCCAGCACTTCCCCCCTTGTGGAATACCTCTCTCCTGGATTCACATCTGCTGCCATGACTGTTACTGCTTCTGCTGCTGCTGCCACCATCACTGCCCCAAGTATGAGCTCAGATTCCAGCTGTTACCCTGTGGAGGACCCATGGCACCCTGGACTGCTCCAGGTGTGTGTGTATGCACGAGGCAGCCATGCCAACTGCTTGGCATGCACACTCCCTGCCTCCCACTGAGCCTGTAGTTCTGAGCTCATGCGTAGCATATCTTCCCCACTCATGCACAAGCTTTGTTGTCACACTTCACTTACAGAAGATAAGATCAAAGATAGAATTCAGATTTTTAAGATATTAGCAGCAGAGAATTAAACCAAGAACAAGGCCCTTCTAAGAATGGGGCTTTACACATCTGCACAGGTCACACATCCATGAAGATAAACCTGCAATAAAATGAAACACAATAAAATATTCACTTTTTCAGTGAACATGGGGGGGCTTGATAGGAAAATATTTTAGCAGTAGAATATCAAGAGGTCATTATAAGAATATTAACTGGGGCAGCCGAGGTAGGAATGGAAAAGAGTGACAGGTTAAGAGCGTTTTTCTTCTTCTAAGAGTAAGGTTCTTCTTATAAGTAACAAACTCAAGTCTAACAATAAGGAAAAGTTAATGGTTCACTCACCAAACCAGAGCTGAGACCTCAACTGCCACCTGGCTGCCCTAATGTTCCCATTGTCTCTCATGTGCCTACCGCTGTGACCAAGGCCACGGGAACACTCTCCTAGGCCTATTCGATTTGACTGAGGGAAGCACCAATTTCCTTCCAAGGAGACAGAGATGTTCCCTAGAGGGAGAGAGATGCTGAGACAATCAACAAGGCAATATAAACTGCAGTCTCTAAAGAAATGCACACTTTCCCCAACATTTTGTAAATATAGATGGAGGCTAGAGGGCAGTACCTTATTCCTCCTACAGGAAGAAGGCAAATTTATATCTTGCTTTTTCTGTGCTCAGGCTATTCTGATATGAGGAAGGGATGTGTCAAGAATGATTCCCAAAGGCAGAATAACAGAAGTTCGTAATTATCTGTCTCTTTGGGCTGTCCACCCTTTGTTCACCTCTGTCAAATCTAATAACAAAAATTTAACTACAGATGCGAAAAAATATCCAAATAAAAGAAAATACGGTAGAAACTCCACACTCAGAAAGTCCACATAAACTGTATTTTCCATACTTCTCCATACTTTATTAATGTATTATAGATAAGGAAGATGAAGGCTGGAATCAGAAACTTTGATCTTCCTGACACTTTTTTAATATTACATGATTGTACTTTTTACTCTTGGACCAGGATCCAGGTAAAGGAGACTGTGAAGAATGTTCTAATGTGAGCATCTAATTAAAGATCATATGCTAGCTGGTACAGAATTAAGTGCTATGATTTTTCTACTTGTTCAGAAAGTAAGCCAAATGGAGGCATATTGGGGTATTGCATATGATAGGGTTGGAGGGTAACACAAAAAGGAGATTTCTCTAGTCTTACCATTTTCCAGTGTTCTTCACCCTCAAGAGCAGAGAATTCTTCTTAAAGCACAGCTATTGCTGCTCTAACTTTGTCTCAAAAATCAAACTTCTTTGTCTGGTGGGATAATCAAGCCTCAGGAAGCCGAAATGCCAAATGAAATGGGCTTGTCACCATACCCAGAGTGTCCGTTGTCCTTCAAGTATCAGCTCAGATGCCACTACTCCCCTCTCCATTCTCAAAACTGTATTCTCTTTATCCACATTCACTGGCAGTACTCTGCCTTCTATTGCCACTCAATCTGCTTAGCCTTGGCATGATTTTGTATATGTGAGTCTTCCCTTCTAGACTGTACATTCTGGAATTCAGTGCACAGACTGATATATGATAAGTAGTCAAGGGCAGAAATAAACTGTGATGGGGGCACCAAAGTTTGCTTTCAGCATCAGAATACCCATGCCTCTCCTCACCAAAGGAATCATTGTGCTAGAAGTCTGAATTGCATAGTGGTAGCCAAAGGTGACCTGACTAGGACAAGCCAACTGAGGACAAGGCACTCAGGAGAGACCACATCCCAGCTTCATTCTGGCACTAAATGGTATTTTATTAGAAGCAAGGAGTTTCTTAAAAGTTGGACCCATTGGTTGTTACAGTTTTTGAACACTCCACTCCTTATTTTTCTCTCTACACTAAAATGTGACGTTTTCTGTTTCCTTTGGAACATCTTGTGAGAAATCTGCTCTTTTTCCCCCCAAGTTCAGTTTCTATAGTACACTTAACATGATTATACTCAATACATTTCACTTGAGTGTCCTCCTTTCTCCTCTTATTTCTGATATTTTATGGAAAATTATTTAAGTGATTAAACAATCTATTTCCAAATGTACCTTCAGGCAAAAGAGGAAGGGGTGGATTTACACAGTGCATAAAGCCAACATTATGACTATCTCCCAACAGATATTTTCAAGCAGACGATTTTTGCCATACTTACAAGAAGACATAAAATTTTCTAGAACCCATAACACATCATATGGACAACAGAAAGGAACTCCAGGAAGCTATTTCCTAATGGTGAAAGGACAAAATGACAGACCCAAAACCTGTTGGGATATCAAAGTATTTACACCAGGACAGGATATTAATTTCAAATATAGCTTAAATATTACAACTGTCAGAATAATAGAAAGATTCTAGAGGTAGATACTAAAGAATTACCCTGTAGTCTAGACGACTTTTACTCTTCCATGTTATTTTCAATATTTTTAAGATAAACTTTTAGTTATAAGTATTTATGGAAATTATGAAAAATGAAAAAATATAAAGAAAATAAAAATTCACTTATATCACCCAGGGATAAGGGTCTTTAAAATATTGAGATATATCTTCTCAGTCTTTTTGTCTATGTAAATATAGAAGACCTTATATAATGCAAATAGTATAAAAAGTCAGTTAAAACGGAAATCAAAAATTATACTAAATATTTTAAATAGACTTTATTTTTTAGAGCATACAGTATGTAGCCTTTTCAGATTGGCTTCTTTGACTTAGTAATATGCACTTAAGATTCCTCCATGACTTTTCATGGCTTAATAGCTCATTTCTTTTTAGCTCTACATGATATTTCATTGTCTTAAAGTACCACAGTTTATCCATTTACTTACTAAAAGACATCTTGGTTGATTCCAAGTTTGGGCAGTTATGAATAGAGCTGCTATAAACAACCATGTGCAATTTTTTGTGTGGACATAAATTTTCAAATCTTTTCGGTAAATAACAAGGGGCATGATTCCTGGATCATATGATGAGTATATTTAGTTTTGTAAGAAATTGCCCAACAGTCTTCCTAAGTGGCTGTACCATCTTGCATTCCTACCAGCAATGAATGAGCATTCCTGTTGTTCCACATCCTTGCCAGTATTTGGTGTTGTCAGCCTTCTGGATTTGGGCTAATATTCATGTAGTCGCATCTCATTTTAATTTGAAATTCCCTAACAACATACGGTGTTGAGCATCTTTTCATATGCTTATTTGCCATCTGTATCTTTTTCCATGAGGTGTCTATTCAGCTCTTTCCCTTTTTTTAAATTGGGTTATTGTTTTCTTATTATTGAGTTTTAAGAGTTCATTACATATTTTGGATTATTTATCCATTCTTCATCACATATAGTTTTGCAAATATTTTCTGCCAACCTGGTTTGCCTTCTCAGGATCTTTTATAGAAGTTTATAATTTTAATGAAATCCAGGTGATCAGTTATTTTTTTATGGACCATGCCTTTGGTGTTGTATATAAAAAGTAATTGCCAAACCCAAAGTCATCTAGGTTTTCTCCTATGTTATCGTCTATAAATTTCATAGTTTTGCATTTTATATTTTGGTCTGTGATCCAGTTTGAGTTAATTTTTGTGAAATATCTGTTACAGATAACCGATACCTTTTTTTTGCATGTGAATGCCAGTTGTTCCATCACTTTTTTAAAAGGTTTTTATTTAAATACAAGTTAGTAATAAATAAATAAATAAATAGATAGATAGATAAATAAATAAATAAATACAAGTTAGTTAAAATATAGTGTAATATTGCTTCCAGGTATATAATATGGTCATTCCACACTTCTGTAAAACACCCGGTGCTCCTCACAAGTGTGCTCCTTAAACCCCGTCATCTATTTAACCCATCACCCTACCCACCTCCCCTCTGGTAACTATCAGTTTGTTCTCTATAGTTAAGAATTTCTTGGCTTTCCTCTCTTTTTCCCACCTTTTATCATTTGTTTTGTTTCTTAAATTCCATACATGAGTGAAATCACATGATATTTGTCTTTCTCTGACTTATTTCACTCAGTATAACACTCTCTAGCTCCATCCATGTTGTAAATGGCAAGATCTCATTCTTTTTTTCATGGCCAAATAATATTTCAGTGTGTGTGCGTATGTGTACGTACCATCTTTTCTTTATCCGTTCATCAGTCAATAGATATTTGGATATGGCTATTGTTGATAATGCTGCTACAAATATTGGGGTGCATGTATCACTTTTTGTTGGAACTTTTCTCCATCGTATTATTTTTGCTTCTTTGCCAAAGGTCAATTGACTCTATTTAATCAAGTCTGTTTCTGGGCTCTTTATTCTGTTCCACTGATAAATTTTCTGTTCACTTACCAATACTACACTTAGTTACTATAACTGAATTTTTAAAAAGATTTTATTTATTTGACAGAGAGAGGGACAGCGAGAGAGGGAACACAAGCAGGGCGAGTAGAAGAGGGAGAAGCTGGCTCCCCACTGAGCAGGGAGCACAATGTGGGGCTTGATCCCAGGACCCTGGGATCATGACCTGAGCCAAAGGCAGATGCTTAATGACTGAGCCACCCAGGCACCCCTTACTGTAGTTTTATAGTAAATCTTGAAGTTGGGCAGTATCAGTCCTCCAATTTTGTTCTTCTCATTCAGTATTGTGTTAGTATTCTGGCTTTTTGACTTTCCACATAAACTTTGTAATTACTCTGTTGATGTCTACAAAATAACTCCCTGGGATTTTAGTTAGGAATGCATTGAATCTATGGATGATATTGGAGAGAACTGACATCTTGACAATATTGAGTCTTCCTTTTCATGCACATGAAATAGCTCCATTTAGTTCTTTTAAAAATTGTTTTCATCAGAGTTTTATAGCTGTCCTCATATTTTTAACATAAAAGATGAAAGTGTACCTTCTTTTATCAGTCCTTTGATGTGAAACCAAGGTCTCCTCTTTGAGAGATGCAATCAGTGATTGGAATTCTGTTCATCTTTCTTATGAAATACATATTGGTCCAAATACCCTATAATTTCTAGTTACATTTATTTGAATTGGAGCAATAACTTAAAAAATTATTTGCCAAACAATCTGAGAGAAGGCTTCTATTTTCTATTTTTTTCCAAATCTTTTCATTTTCTGGCTCACACCTCATTAATACACATTTATTTTAGAGGCTCACTTTTATTTTGTCTTTTCAAGGCATTTATCTGAGGATTCCTACAAGAAAAAAACTTTCTCTTTACAGGTATATCTCATTGGTTTTCATATTTAAATAATTAGGAGATTGAGTTTAATTAACATATAAAAAGATTTGTGAACACATACAAATGTTTCTTGGTAAGCATGCAAATCAACTGGTGGGAAAAGGACCACTTAGGTACACAGGGAGATAGATGCCTATTGGCCATGAGCTTCACATATGCTACAAGTATTATGTATTTCATAGAGTAACCAAAAACCACTCAGAGGTCACCTAACAGAACTCCAGTTATGTATTTTTTTTAATGAAACTAAGAAAAATCACAAAGGAAAAAGGGACAAAAACCAAGTTTGATCACCATGCTGCAGAAATTGTCCATAGAACAGTCTTTTTTTAAGGCATTTTAAAGGGTTGGGGGGAGGATTGTGATGTTTACAGTATTTTGACAATTTTTACAGTGTTTTATTTTTTAATATTTTATTTATTTATTTGAGAGAGAGAGAGAGACAGCTAGAGAGGGAACACAAGCAGGGGGAGTGGGAGAGGAAGAAGCAGACCTCCCACTGAGCAGGGAGCCCGATGCAGGGCTCTATCTCAGGAGCCTGGGGTCATGACCTGAGCCAAAGGCAGGCGCTTAATGACTGAGCCACCCAGGTGCCCCTACAGTGCTTTTTAAAGATTTTATTTTTTCATTTGAGAGAGAGGAAGAAAGCACATGCACGCACAAGCAGGGGGGAAGGCAGAGGGAAAAGCAGTCTCCCCACTGAGCAGGGAGCCCAATACTGAGCTGCATCCCAGGGTCATGACCTGAGCCTAAGGCAGAAGCTGAACTGACGTGCCACCAGACGCCCTTACAGTTTGTTTTTCATTACAAAATACTTCATGCATACAAAAAGCAGAGACTATTGTAACGAACATCTATGTGCTAACAACTTCGCACAGTATATGATATGTGCTATGTGTAATACATATGACCAATATAAATGAAACCTATGTATTTTTATGTATGCATCTGCATCCCAACAAGAAACATAGTGATAACACTCAGTATGGGATAGTTCCAGCAGCGTTTGATGGAAAGGGGACTATTCAGAGGTGTGAGTAGTAAGAGAACCACAGTGGATGGTACAGAAAGTTGGAACTGGCAGCAACTAAGCTGTTATCACCCCCAGACCCAAAGGGATAAGAAGGGAGAGGAGCCTAGAATCCAAAGAATAATCGCATAGAATTGGCCACTTTGAGAGTAGCAGAGACCTGTGGTCAAGGATATAGTATGAAGTGGCCTCACAGAGAGGGAACCAGGATAATACTCTCCTCCCTGTTTCTGATCTCCTTCAGGCTTTCCCATTGTCTAAACCCAACCTGAAGCCAGAGAACATGGAGAACCCATTGATGCAGTCCATACAGGTCAGACTCTCCGGGCAGAGAGCAGAGTGGAGAAGGCTAGAGAGTAAACGAAGTGGCAGACTATGGTTATCCAGCTTTCTCATCCCACCCCATTTCCTTCCTTTCCTCCCTCCACAGAGGTATCACCCATCTAAATTTGGTTTTCAATATTTCCATTCAAATCTGTACACTCTCTTACTCTATTTACATATCCATATGCATTATAGAGTGTTATTTAGTTTGGTAGTTATTGGAGTTATTCACCAAATATTTGGGGTGATTTTCTCTTCAAAGTTCATGGTGACATTTGACTTTCCAGTTCCTTTAAAGTTCAATGAAGCTACGTGACTTACTTTGGAACAATGAAATATGAGTGAAAATGAAATGCATCATTTCCAGACAGAAGCTTTAAGAACTACCATGCAAGGCACTTGATTTGCTTCCCATTGGTGAATTCATCAGTAAAGCACTGATAAGATGAAGCTTCTATTAGCCCTGGGACTCTGAGCTACCCTAGATAAGCTATGCTGGACAGGTGACAGCTTTAAGCCACTGAGATTTGGAAACGTTTGCTAAAGCAGCATAACCTAACTTATCCAAATACATTTTGCATGATTTTTTTAAAGATTTTATTTATTTATTTGACAGAGACAGAGATCACAAGTAGGCAGAGAGGCAGGCAGAGAGAGAGGGAAGCAGGCTCCCTGCCGACCAGAGAGCCCGACACAGGCCTCGATCCCAGGACCCTGAGATCATGACCCGAGCCGAAGGCAGAGGCTTTAACCCACTGAGCCACTCAGGCGCCCACATTATGCATGGTTTTAAACTTTGTAGAAGTGGTATCCTACCATATTTATCATTCAGCAGTTTTTTGCTGGACAGTTTCGCAATTCACCCATACTGATGGATATAGCTATAGTTCATTACCTATATAAATATATGTAATTTATTTATCTGTTCTCCTAGTGACAGGACACTGATACAATTTTTTGCTATTACTAATAATGTAAAAATTAACATTCTGGTACACGTCTTCTGTGCAGATGTGTAAGAGTTTCTCTTGTGGATATGCTCAGGAGGAACAATGTGCTTTTAAGCTTTTCAAAAAAGTAACAGATTGGGAGGAGACTTTGATCATTGTGAACCAGTTTCCATCAAAAGAATTTTCAGAAATCTTTGCCCCTCAGGAGTGTGAATCCTGCCTCTCTCAGAACACTAAAATATATTATTCAGGAAAACTGAATATTATTTAAAATTGGCTTGACCTTGAGAAGACCGAAGGCATCCTTAAAATTTAAAGAGACCCGCCTTAGAGAACAAGGACTACATAAAATAATACCAATTACTACTTTAAAAATCTCTCAGGACAGAAGGCAAATTGAGATAAAAGAAAAAAGGAAAAAAGAAGAGTAAAATTTGGAGTAGCTTCTTTTCATAGATGTGGTGAGAAATAAAACTACGTCATCAGTCACTAATAGATTCAAAAGTATTATCAGCAAAGACAGCTGGTGAGTAAACAGTGAGCCGCCAAGCATAGGTCGGAGACCAATAATGTAGAATTATCCAAATTCTCTTTTCCATTTCCAGTGTAGATTACCTGAGCAATCTGAATAATGGGATTGGGTCTCCCACCCCCACCCCACACTTGCCCAAAGGTGCTGAGAAATAGAAAAGCATCCTGGAATATTTGAATTAGAAAGGAAACTGCCTCAGAATATGTCACATACATTTCTTTGGGAATCCATCACTGGAATATCCATAGAATTTGTTATTTGTATAAATAGCAAGTATTCTAGACTAGAATATCTAGGACGTAGGTGTAGTATGTACCCTTATGGCACTCAAGGCCCTAGAATACAATTATAAAGATGATCAGAAAGGTTTCTTCAAATGGAAAGGCATATTATGAAATGCTACAGTGACAGTCTGATTATATTTTTTTATCTGGACGTTGAGTCTGGAACAATATACACAAAAATATTGAGAGTTGTTCTCGAAGCACTGGGATTGTGGATGCTTTTATTTTTTTGTTTTTTACACGTATAATATTTTTGCAAAATTAAAGACACGTTCTATATAAAATAACTTATGTTGAAAATGTGTCAATTGTTGGAGAAAAAAGAAGAAAGGAAATATTTTGTCTCCACATCAGCATTTCTCAACTGCCAGTTTCTTGACTCTCAGCGTAGGGCTTTCTCTTGGTCTTCATTCCTTCAGATTCAGACTGTTTGGATGTGCTCACCTCCAGAGGCTACTGTGCTAATAAGAGGAAAAGCCAAAGGAGAGCCTTCTCTCCTCATGTCCAGATACTACTCTCCCTTTCCTTTAGGGCTTTCTGAAGCCCAGAACAAAGCAGGCTGCTGGGAAAGGTACAAACTGACCCAAAGCAGAGGAGGGGCTCTGTGCCTACCCAAGTTACGAGTTCCTGTGTTGCCTATACACCCTTTTCACACCAGCTCCCCCACCATTTCTCTATAATACTTTGCCCCATTCAAGAGTCTATATACTCATTCTTTCTTAAAAGACTTTAAAGATAGGAAAACCCACAGTCAAGCCCCTTCATTTAACAGGTGGAGAAATTCTCAGAGAGGGAAAGTATCTTCTCCAGGGTCACACAGCAGTAAATGTCAGATCTTCCCTAAGACGCATGTAGTAGGTGAAGGTTTAGAAAACTGGGCTCTGGAACATAATAGGAGTTCAGATCCCAGCTTTTCACTCTCTGAGCCTTTGTTTGCTCAGTAGTAAGTGGAGTAACACAAGATTGAGGACAAATGAGATATTACAGGTCATGATAAAGTGTAAAGCACCAGGCACACAGTGGGCACTAAATCAATGGCACTTTCTTTATTATTACTAACACCATTGTGATAAAATGTTGCCGCTTTTCAAACTACATCAGCTTCCTCTAGACTCTTGTTTTAACTGGCTATTTCTAAGATGAGCTCATGTCTCTGAAGCTTTCTGGTTACTCTGGCCAAATGAAAGCGCCTTGTGTAAGACCTGTCACTTCGCAGCTGACATACTGACACTTGCTCTAATTTCAGTTGTGATGCACACACGGAAGTTCTCTCTCAAGGAATTTCATTGGTAGCTCCGTGAGTACATTCTGACACACTGTGATTTTTAAAGTCAAATAAATAATTCCTCCATTTCCTCCTGAGCTTTGATCAAATGTCAAAATCATTATAGAAATTGATAAGAATTGTGTGAACGACTTGTCAGTAGCCCATCGCCTCACTACTATGCTCATTCCCAAACTGTAGGGTGATTTAAGGAGCACATTTTGACCCAGATTCAGACTTTAATCATAATAATTACAGTATAGTGTTTTTTATGACTGTTTACTTTTGGGGAGATTAATTTGCATGGCACAGTCAGTACTAAATTAGGGTCAGGAGAATGTGGAACGGAAAAAAAATCTCCAGATAATTTAAAAATGCATTCTTGTCCAATAACTTCAACTTTTTTTCCCCAAAGATTTTATTTATTCATTTTGAAAGAGAGCGAGAGTGCATGCTCATGAGAGTAAGGGGAGAGGCAGAGGGCGAAAGAATCCCAAGCAGATTCCCTGCTGAGCACAGAGCCCAAAGTGGGACTCAACCCCACAACCGTGAGATCATGACCTGAGCCAAAATCAAGAGTCAAATGCTTAACCAACTGAGCCACCCAGGTGCCCCTCAATGTCTTTAAAACATTTTGTGCAGGCTGTTAGAAAAGTATCACATTTTGGACTGAAATCAGTCACTCTCTCTCACCCCTACTTGGAATTCCAGTTCACACTGTACAAAAAGTGGACAGCAGCAGGAAAAAAAACAGCCCCATAGAGACCTTGGAAAATCCACAACCTCAAAAATTAAGAATTAGCTGCATTGAAATGCAGAAGGCCCAAACTATGCATCACTCAGTACACTAACTACCCTGGCTGTTACAATGAAAGAAAATAAAGCTGTCAAAGGCACAGGTGCAACCAGCTGTAAATAAACAATAATGTCACTCTCAGAGGACTTATGTGGTTCACAAAGTCAAAGTCCTTCTAGAACCAGAACTTCATGAACGATCTAGAATAAAGTACCTCTTCAGTAGCTGCCAGATTTCAGAAGGTCTAGTCACACAGTGAAAAAAGCCATTGACTCAAGCCACGGACCTATAGGACAGTTCCTGGAACCTGCAACTTGTGTGGCCTTAGGAAAGTCATAGTGACTCCTGAGACCTCAATCTTCTGGTATATAAAAATGGAGGTACACCACAGATTATAAGGTATGTGAAAATACTTCGGCAACTATGAAGCACTATTTGTATGTACATGATAATTGTAAAAACAACAAATGCTCTGAATATTTGTCATACATATAGCACTATAAAGAGAGAAAGAAAAGACATTAAAGTTGATCTCTGTCCTCAAGGTGCTTACAATCATGTCAGGCAGGCAAACCCGCTGATGCCAATGAAAAAACTAAACTTCAACACTGGTTTCCAAAATATATTTGTAAGAATCATATTTGACCCTCACAATAGCCCAATGAGGCAGGCAGAATTACTACTATGTTCATTTAACAGGTGAAAATCAAACTGAGCTACTTGCCCACTGGGGGTGCAAAGGCACAAGCCAAAATCCATCCCTTCTAACTCCTGGTAAAGTACACTTTATCATACTATTCAGTTCACTCATTCAACCATGTTAAATAGTATGGGTTTTATAATTTCTGCAGAAGTTCAAAGAAGGGATGAATTGTTGATAAGAGTAGGAAAGGTCAGAGATTTTCTGGAGGCACACTCCAGAAAGCTAGATAGGATTTCAGAAGGCTGAAAAGCAATAAGAGAACATTCATATTAAAATTCCCTGGGGAGGAATGGGGGTCTTTTGCAGCTACACGCACAAGGCCTTTCAGAATTTTATGTGGCCCCGTTCCCCCTCTGAGAATCCCTGCCTTGTGAACCACCATTACTAAGAGGGGTCCTACCTCAGGTCTGTTAAAGCAGGAAAAAGCAAACCACCCAATTACAGTTCAGCTCCTTTCTCTGTCTCCCTCAGGCATTTACCCTCCGCACAAAACGGGCCTGACTCCCTTTTCTTATAAACCAGAACTTGTACATTTTACAACAGTAAAAACAGCTTTATTTGATTGAAAAAATATGAATATAAAGGTTAATAAGCAATAGTGACAAATCTTTCTGAGAAATTACTTATGCAGTATGAAATTAATGAAACCAAATGGTTATAATTTGATCACATAACCTTCAACCCTTGAAAGTCCAGAATCTTTACAAATCCATGATAAATTAACCAAAGGGAAAGAATATTAACACTATAAAAATTCAAATACTCCTTCAGTTCCCCCACTAATTTTTGACAAACAGAGCAATTACATTTTAACTGGAGAACAAAAGGCTGCTGCTTCGTTTCTAAGGGGCAAGCAGGAGATAGTTGGCAAAAAATGCACATCCAGGCCTTGAACACTGCAGGAAAATTCCCATTAACACCTCATCGGTAGGGCTAGCCAGACGTACCTGCCTACCCCATGGCAGTCTGAGGTAACTCAGGGTAAGGCACAGTGTGATAGGTCCTGGATTATGGAATTCTTCAGAATCCTTGGATTGCTTTGAAGTGCTTCAAGGATAAAAATATACTTGATTTAATTTAATTTAATTTTTTAAAGATTTTATTCAGTTATTTGACAGACAGAAACACAGCTGGAGAAGGAAAACAAGCAGGGGGAGTTAGAGTGGGAGGGACAAGCAGATTTCCCACCAAGCAGGGAACCGGATGCTGGGTTCATGACCTGAGTCACCCAAGCACACTGGATTGAATTTAATTTTAGAAAAACACTCTCAACTCTTTGTTAAACTACAAAAGACATAATATGCTCACTCAAACACAGCATATTTGAGCATACTGAAAGCCCTAGAGGTATTTCTTTACATAGTACACAAGATGTTTGGGGACAGATCTCAAAATACAGTTCTTATGGCCAAATCTGGTATCCATTTGAACCTCCTGAACATGTGTCATTGACTGGAGAAATTCTAGGTTTTCAATCACCATTTTAATTTAGGTCTGTATAGGTCCATATAAAGTTGTGCAAACAAGAAGAAGGTCACAGAATGAAAACACTGGGCTCCAGTGAAATGCAAGAAAAGGCACAGTTAAGATAAGGCACAGTCGTGTGATCAATGCTTATTCTCAATTTCTACATTATAGTCAGGTACATATAATGTGTTGCATTATGAGAATATTACTATACTCTAAAGTATTGCAGTAGGCTTTTCTAGGGACTTCTTGTCAGACCCTATCAACAATATTACTTAATGAATTAACAGATTTTATTAGCGATTCAGATTTAAAATAAAGATGTCCTCTCCTAATCCTCTTTAATGTTTCGGGATCAGTCAAGTTTAAGTATCCTGAGATTGTTGGCATGCTGTTTAACACCTGTTACCATTTGCAACTACTATACTTCTTACGATTCATCTGGATATTTCCCCAACACTGGGCATTTCAAACAAAATCCATTAATAAAATTGGATGACGTTCTGTGCATGCCACATCAGCCAGATGCCTGATGCCTAATTTCTGTGTCCATCGAAACAACTTTTATCAATCTCAGTGATGGGTATTATAAATCCTATGACACTGAAATTATAAAATATATACGATGCATTTATAACTGGCATTTTTGTCTGTTTTCCACATCCATATGAATAAAATTTTATTTAAAAACAAAGGGTTCTGTTACTTGAAGGAAAAAAAAGGAAGGAAAAGGGAGAAGGGAGAAAAGGGGAGGAGAGAAAGAAAAGAGAGAGATTTGAGATACGAAAAATCACTGGTCCAGTTATAATATGGCCTGGGAATACTGGTCTGAATTCTAGTTGATTCTGTCATTGACATGCTGTGTTCCCTTGAACATTTAAGTCTTTTTTCCCTCAAAGCCTTGAGTCTCCAATCTGTGAAACATGCGCATTTAACAAAGATTTACTCCTGAGCACTTCTCTTAACTCAGAGCTGTACCAGGGTTACAGTGGTAGGAGAACAAGTATGTCCCTGCCCTCATAAGGCTCATCATCAGAGAGAAGAGAGAGAATAACCAAGTTAATTGAGCACACCCACAAAATTCTACCTGCTACGTCAGGCTATTGTGAGGGTCAAATAAGAAGGTTCATGCAAATGTGATTTGAAAACTCAAAGCACTGGCCAACTACATGCTGTCTAATGTTGATGTTTAGTTGTTTTATTGACCTTAGTAGTTTTATCTCACCGATAGAAGCTCCTTGAGGATAGAGATCAATGTTAATGCTTTTTATCTTTGTAGAGATAGTATAAAATAAGTGTAAGGGCATTTATTGTTTTACCAGAAACCTACAAATTTACATTACTATGAATTTACATTTATTGTTTTACTATAAATCTCCCCCTTGCCCATTAATATATTCCATATTTGGTCTCCTTTCATTTCCTGGAAAACATCAGGCTCATTTCTGCCTGAGTTTCTGGCCATGATGCTCCTGAACCTGGAATTCTGTTTCTTCCTGCCCCTATCCTCTCCAGCCTTCACAAGGTTTCTTTATTCTCATTCTCTAGATTTCAGCCAGCTGATGGGTAGAAACCTAACAATAGGAAACTCACCCTGTACCATTGCTTTAACCTCTCTATGCCCCCCATCCCCTGCTTTTGTTTACTTTCCTGCTTGCTTCCCATTTTTTCTGGAATTTATAGTTGTTATGGAAGACCAGGTCCAGCAGGAATTACTCAGACATAACAGAAGTGGAATTCCTATGGTGATATTTATTTATTTATTTATTTATTTATTTATTTATTTACTTATTGGGAGAGAGGGAGGGAGGAAGGGGGAGAGGGAGAGGGAGAATCCCAAACAGGCTCCATACCCAGTGTGGAGCCTGATCCAGGGCTTGATCGTATAACCCAGAGATCATGACCTGAGCTGAAATCAAGAACTGGATGCTTAACCCACTGAGCCATCCAGGCATCCTGGGTGATTCTTTTAAATACAAATCCAGCCGTGAAGCACCTCTACCCCAAAACCTGCATTGGCTCCCCAAATTACTCCTAATAAAATCCCTTTATCATCTTCTGACATATTATATATTATTGAGCTATTATGTTTATTACCTATTGTCCGCCTCCCTTTTCCTGGCTATAAGTTACAGGAATGCATAAACTCTTTTTGGCTTACTCCTATATCTGCAGCCTCTAGATGGAATCTACCTGGAGAGTAGGTATCAGTATTTTGACAATTTTGTCAAATGATTAAATAGATGAATAAATAAATAGTACAAATTTCTTACATGAGGAAGCTACACACATTTCAGAGAAGCAACCATTGCACAAAATCTTTGGAAGTGTGGAGAATAACTTTAAAAAAAGTCCTTTGGGGAGACCTTCCTTAGAATCGTCTTCAAATACTGGTAATATAGTCTGACTATCTTTGGTTCTTAAGGATGAATTTACCTTTCGGAAACTATCACAAGTCACTCAGAGCCAAGGATAGTCAAAAAGGAAGGTGAATAAGCTGGAAAATCATTTTAGGTTGAAAAATAAATTATGGTATTATAAGATTATATGTGATTCTTTGGCTCATAGGCATGCTACGAAGCAGTTCTTGGAAAGGAGTTCCAAAAACATTTCATTTACCTGCTACAAAGTTTAAATTGGTATGAGGTTTTCTAATGGAACATTTTTGAAGTTAAGGGTT
This sequence comes from Spilogale gracilis, assembly GCA_004023965.1. Classification (NCBI taxonomy): domain Eukaryota; kingdom Metazoa; phylum Chordata; class Mammalia; order Carnivora; family Mephitidae; genus Spilogale; species Spilogale gracilis. The sequence continues at coordinate 130,415 of PITA01000306.1, forward strand.
CTGATTTTAAGCACCATACTCATCCTTCGTAACATTGCCAAGATAAAGACGTCACCTGAATATAGATAGGAATCAAGAGGTGAATTTTGCTCGACTATCAGATGTGAGTAGAGAAAGCATTGTCCTTCCAGGAAGTGGGGGGATATTAAGTCAGGTAGAGCTAGAAAAAAAATGGTCTGAAGAGCCTTGATTCCATGGATGGTGATGGTTAATGGAATGGTTGCTGTAGCTCAGTAAGGGGGGAAGAAAGTTTAATTAGGGTTAACATTAAAGGAAATTGTTGAGGTTTTTCCTGGCTTCTATTATTCTTAATAGTGTGTTTTTATTATTGTTTGTATTATAATCCCACAGTATAATTGAACTACTTTCTAAGCATGCTGTAGTATGTTTTCTTTTATGCATGTAATCACTGTACCTCTTCTCTGGGTGATGAGTGGCCGTATAAGTGCACTTCCTGAAACTCTTTAATTGGTCACTGTTATCAAATGTGTAATAAGCTATTGATTTAACACCATGGGTACTTTTTAAGCAGTTCTTCCTAGTACTGGATGAATTAGGAAAAATAGTCCTCATTTAATGGCTTCTTTTGTTCTCTGCTCTACTGTCCTCACTCCGCATTATTTTCTTTTCCCTCCTATATAGACACAACTGTTTAACCTTGTATTTTTAACCGTCAGCAAACTAAGAAATCAGTGAGCCAAATGATCAGGCCTTCCTACAGTTGGTTCTTTCTCCTAACATTATAGACCCAAGACATCAAATAGGTTTCATCTCCGGTTCCAAGACAATTTACAGTAGCTATCTGGAACACTGTGTTGAGGAATGTGTAGCCAGTTTATCTCAGTGGGAAAGCATGTCATAATTGATTAGTGATGTCTGCCATCAGCTTATCATAGGAGAGGTTCAAGACACATGCTATCACGGTAGGCCACAGGAACAAAAACAAAAGACCTCAGGAGAGGGTTAGAGAGGGAGTATTAAGGGGTGAGAATGACTATTTCCTTAACGTGCATTCTGCATTCAAGGGCTTTTGGAGGATTTTATTTCTTTCCCCAACACACCACATGGATCTGAACACAGTGACAAGAGTTGGGGGTGGGAAAGAGGCAGGAACTTATATCCACTTTGGCTAGAATTCTTGGAAACCAAATCTGAAAGATTTTCCTTTTGTAAAGTACTCTGATACTTCCTGGGCAACAGGACAAAATACATTCACCATCAAGGCAAACTAGTTTGGGAAGTTAGTACTTAAACACCTCATGCTCAGTATTGTTTCATTAAATATGTGTAAAATATATGTAATTCGTAAGACTTTATAAACATCATTTTTTTCCTGGCATCTATCAATACCCTTGGTAGGCAGCTATTTGCTATTTAGTATGTTTACCTGAGTAGTATGATCCAATTTTCAGTCCTGAGGGATCTGAGCTCTCAGTTGCCCTACTTGTATAGATTCAGTAATGGACCGTTATGCTTTATCTCTGGGCACTACAGAACAGGATAACCTAGAAGATTCCTCCAGGCTCCCTTCATACTCTTCTCTGCCCCAATAAATGTTGCGCTCCCTTATTCTCCTATATAATGTCAGTCTCCCCCCCCAACCCCGCAAAAAAGAATAGCCTAATTTTTTGCCTGGATGCCTAGTGGGCTCCAAATGCCCGAGTGTCAAACATAACTTTCAGCCACTGAAGGCACAAGTTCCACAAGCAGAGTGGTAAGTAACTGTCTTGATCTGCCTCCTATCATACTGCTATTTCCCTCAACGGCACCTATCATCTTTTGGAGATTTCTTTTATGACCAAGTGAGTAAAGGGAAAATTTAATCCGAAGGTGCACATGCTAGCCCCAGTCAAAGTTGTCTTCACTTGGACCTGCCCCCCTTCTTCCTGAGACCTCTCCAGTATTGTTTGCATCTCACATGGTGTCTCTCCCACTGGATTTTAGCCTCTGGATTGTGGTTCTCAACACCTGCCTTTTTTCATCTTTCTTCTGGCTCTGATCCCAACTCCGACCCCTCTCTGGCTTGATTCTTTGTAGATCATTAAAACTTGGGCATCATCTTACCCCTGATCCTGCTCTAGCCAACCATGTACTCTTAAAACCTAACCACAAGGTGGGAAAGGCTCCCTGCTGTGCACTGCAGGTTCCTGGAAACTGTATCACAACTGATTTGATTAACTGTTTAATGATATCATGGATTATCTTTCATTTGGGAAGAGAAGAACTTGGGTTACCAGACACTGAATACTTATTCAACATCTATCATCAGTGAGCAATTTATTCTCAGGATGATTTGTTAAGGTCCAGACAAGCTATGGACCCAAGCTCGCAAAGAATTTTTATGTTAAATAGTCTAAAAGTGTTCTTGTCCTCTTTCCAAATATAGAAATAAACATTCTTGGTAATATGGGCATACATTCTAATTAATTAGTCAAAAGTTGTATAGAAATAGCAATACTTTGTATTCCAGAAAAAGTACTGGTGGTAGTTAATAAATAATAATTATATTCTCATTTTCAGTAATCAGAAAAATAGTTTGAATAGAACAGATGAATGGTTTCCCACAGCTGAATAAAAATCAAAATAATTAGCATAGTGTCATAAAAGTTCACTTTAGAGACAAGTTATTTTTAACTCTATCCTTGCAAATATCCTAAGACTTCCTACACAAAATGAATAAAAGAAGAGAATGAAAACAGCTATGAACGACTCCAATGACTTACTCTGAATAAGAATGAAAGATGCTCAGACTTGGAGAAACAAAAGCGAAAATGTCCTTCAAGCCACTGTCTACATAAAACATACCAGCAAAATGTGCAAACCAAAACCTATGTCCTGAAGCGGAGGGATCCACTACATGTTGCCAAAAACATTGCCAGGAAGTCCTGGTTAATTGAAAAAGGTACAAGAATTGGTCATAACAACTTGAAAACAATTGTATAAAATCTGTTGTCACAGAAAGGACAGAGTTCATTAATTTCCCATCTCCTAAAGGCAGAAGTCAATTGACTGTAAAACAGGCCACTCAAGCTTAAAGATTTATTATTTACCTACTTCTTCTAAATAGTTTAGCATCATTAAACAGAGTAACAAGGCACAAAATTCAAGACTGAATTGAGTCACATAAATAGTGTTCTTCTGGATACCGATTCAAGTAAATACACATAATTCCCAAAATATGGATACTACCCTGGATCTACTGATGGAGAGACTTTTTTTAAATCTCATTAATCAACAAGAGAGCAGAATGTCCAAGGTCAGCAAAACACCTCTAATGCTGAAATTTATTTTGGATACACTGTACATTACGGGTATCTTTTGTGAAACATGGGCGTAGTAGAAAGCCTTTGAAAACACAGATTATAATTACATTGCCACGAAAAGTTCTGGATTCTATAGCCATAGTTGGATGATCAAGAAATCTATTTCCAGATGTTTGGTTTGCTGACCATCTTCACTGCATGCCCCAAATGTATCTTCGATTCAGTATGCCCAAACTAGACCCCCTGTTTCTCCCCTTCCTTGCCAAAAACAAATAGAGCAAAACAAAAATGTAAAACAAACTGCCCTTCTCCTCCTTGTTTTCTTATCTGAGAATGGTGCCAGTGTCCATCTAGTGACTCGTGGGAGCCATGCTTTATTTAATACCTCCCTCTCACTGCCTATATTCAAATCCATCACCATGTCCTATTGATTCTGCCTAGAAGATAGCTCAAATTTGACCTGTTTCTCCATCAGCATCAACTAAGTTCATCATTGGCTCTTAGTTCCTTTACTGTAAAGGCCTCCTGAGTGGTCTCTGTCACTCACTTCAAACCCCTCCTATTTATTCTCCACGCGGGAAACAGACTGATTTTCCCCCCAGAAGGAAAATCTGGCCATGCTGTTCCTTACACGTCTTGATGACTCCCCATTGCTCTTAGGTGATTTTAAAAAACCCAGATTATTCCAGTGGCCTCTAAGGTGTTGAATGGTCAGATCTGGGACAGAGTGGGTCCGGCTTATACAGAATAAATTCCATCACTTAGAATCACAGGATTCCACCAACTCAAAGGATATTAAAAGTTTAACCCAATTACAGTAAAAATTAGGTAATGACAAAACCTAGAAAACATCCAAATAATCTAGGACGCCCAGGCCGCAAAACCATATCCCAGTTAAAATGCACAGGCTAGGAGCGCCTGGGTGGCTCAGTTGGTTAAGCGACTGCCTTCAGCTCAGGTCATGATCCCGGAGACCCGGGATCGAGCCCCACATCAGGCTCCCTGCTCGGCGGGAAGCCTGCTTCTCCCTCTCTCACTCCCCCTGCTTGTGTTCCCTCTCTCGCTGTGTTTCTCTCTATCAAATAAAATAAATACATAAAATCTTTTTTAAAAAATTAAATAATTAAAAGAATAAAATGCACAGGCTTGGGGCCAGCAGGGACACTGGAGGTCAAATCAGGTAATTAGAAATAGCTCAGCATGTTAAAATGTGACTCAGGTAGAATCATCTATGAAGTAGTACCCAGTTTTTGAATTTCTAAAATCCCTAAATCTGTACCCATATTATGGGCAAAATCTTTGATCAAGTAAGTACAATGATAGAGATAGTCACTCTGCTCTCCTAGTTGGATAAGTAATTTTGCAAATGCAGTAGAGTTGCCAGGTAAAATACAGGATGCCCAGTTAAATTTCAGTTTCTAAAATGTTGTTGTTCATCTGAAATTCAAACCGAAGTAGGTATCTTATATTTAATCAGCTAAACCTGGCAACCAAGTAGTAAAATATAGCATTAAGTATATAAACATCAAAGCAAATCAAACACTCAGTAAAGAACTTTTCATTTTAGGAATACATTTTGTTATTATGGTAATCTGTGTATGTGTTTGTAATTTAAGGTATTTGAAACATTTAATAGAAATGGACCTATTAGAGATTCTAAAATGAAAGCTCTAATTTGAAATGTTTAATTATCGTTAAAAGACTAAAAGGGTAAGATAATTTTGTTACATATACATAAACTCGAAAGCTTATCAGAATGTGACTTATTACCATTATAATTGTGACTATTTAAATTTATAAGCATTAATATAGGGTTTAGAAACATTTTCCTTATTAAGTATGTAAGATTACCAGGTCAAGCACTGGAAAGGGTTATGGGAACCAAATTTATGAGATTTTAAATATATTTAGGGTAGAAATTTAAGGGAAAGTCCATTAAGAGTTACTCAAGGAGTAATTTTTTAAATTTTTGTACAAAAACATTAGATTTATGACTAGAATGGTGGATGTAAAGGCATAACGAAAAATTTGATTTTCAGTTTAGAGCTCTGATTAGTGAACACTAATATGCTCACAGCTTCACCCTCACCACACCCCAGTCACTGTGGACTTTTTGGGGGCCTTTCTAGGCTGCTTCCCACCACAGTATTTGTCCCAAGTGGTTCCCTCTTCCTTGACGCTATCTACACTCCCACACCCCACCGGCCCCCCATTAACTCCTCTCCTTTCAGAGCTCAGCTGAAGCTTCTGAACTCCCTAACTAGGTCAAATCTCAGTACACATTCCGACAGCATAGGGATAAGAAGCTACTGGGGGTTATGATTATTATTGCTGTTATTCCTGGATTTCTCACCTCTTCCTTTTCCTTCTTGGCACTTGTCTTTGCTATAATTAGGGTCTCTTTCTCCATAAGTTCCACAAGGGCAGAGACTACATTTGTCCTTATTCATCATTTTATTCTAGGTGGATGATAGTGTCTGTAAAATACTAGCCACTCAATAAATATTTGTAGAAACGAGAGGCAGAAGTCAGCAAAGACAGATCATGTCCAGTCTGTTTCAGGAGGTGAACTGGAGGGCTGAAAACCTGCATAAGCACCCACATTCACAGATGGCCTTTCCCTCCTGGCAAATCGTGGCTCTCCCTGCTGTCTAGACAGAAGGGAAATTTATATGTATTCTCTGGAGAAAAACCAACAACTTAGGGACAGGAGGCTGAAAACAAAGGACAGATACTGAATGACAAGGGACCTCAATAGGCCCCTCTCCTTGCTTGGCTCCCAAAATGCTGTTAGCCAAGTTCCTATCATCCAGGAAGAATGCGGCATTTCTCTCCAGAGTGAGAGATGCTGACAGTCCCTTATTAATTGCCCTACAAGGCTACCAATCAAAAACGCCATTCATAAACAAAAGCTTATCAGTTTTTTTGTGCATTGCCATTAAATCCAATGGAGAGCAAATCTAAAGAAAGTCTCCAACATGAAAGAAAAGACCAAAATAAACAATTCAGTGGATCTAGACAATCCACAAAGTAGGAAAAAAACTTCAAAATAGTTATAATTAATATTTTTAAGATCAGAAATCTTGAGTCTATGAAAATATTAAATCAAGACTATTTTTTCAAAGAAAAACCAAAAACACTGGAGCATAAGAAAGAGCTCCTGGAAATTTAAAGCATACTGGCCAGATTTTAAAATCCACTAGAGGTGGGAGGAGATGAAGTTGAGACTATTTCCCCAAAGTAAAACTAAAGACAAAGAGAATAAAGTGACCCACACCCAAATAAGAGAATTTTCAGAAATAGAGAATGAGGAGAGCAAAGGGGTAGGAAATCAAAGAAATAAAACAAGAAAACATCCCAAACGGAAGGGCGTCTTTCCATTTCAAGAGTACACCCTGAGCACTCCCCACAAACTATCATTATCACGTGTTATATCAGAATAAAGACCTTTTCAAGATTCAAGGTATTGGAAATAGTTGAATCTTCCCAAGTTGAGAGACCCTCAGTCTCTTCCCTCCTGTGTTTCTCCTTCACTTTCCCACTACTACCACATGCACACTTCGGACCCCAGATGTATGGCTTTTCCCCCACACCCCCGGGGCAGTTCTCCAATACCAGCTGGATGTCCTATAATTCAAACCTCTTCTGACACTATCCATAGTGTCAGGCCCCACAGGTTAAGGGCTCGGTCCCCCAAGATGCCCCCCATCCCCTACTTTAGATGCCAGTTGCCAAGTCCAGATTGATCTGCCTGCCTAGCTATAGATAGCGGTCCCAACGACCATGTGTTGAACTTGCTACAGCAGCTCACAGAACTCAGAGAAACTGATATGCCCAGATTTTGAGATCTCCAAAGACCAGCAGGGAGCTGAGTTCGATGCAAAAACAAAGAGCCTTTATTCGAGCTAGCTCAAGCTCAATCTCCCACACTCACCGACGAAGCGGCGTGATGCAGAGAAAGAGAGCGACTTTTCCAAAGCACGGCAGTTTTATAGGGGGCGGGTGGCAATAGGCGGGGTGATGTCAGTGGCTTATCCTGATTTGGCCAAGCATCAGTTTTGTAAGGCGGGCTAGGCCAGGGTTGGGCAATATTTGCACGCAGTTCTTCTGGGAGGGGTCAAGCTGGGGATTTACACAAGATAAAGTGCACAGCACACGCGATGGAGTCAGTCTTTATTCTGCCCTTTCATTCCCCCCCCCTTTCATTGGGAATAGGTCAAATCTTTGACCCTTTGCTAAATAAAACTTTTTTCCCAGATTTATATTCCAAACTTAGTAATAGCCAAAAGACCATTCAAATCTACGAAAAAAATCTACCATGACCAATTTCAATCCCCCAGGAAAGGGTAGGAGAGGGGGTTAATAATCAGAGCCAGTTGCACACAGATGGAAAAATGTTCAATCACTCTCAAAAATATAAGGTGACTCAGAAGCTCCCATATCATAGGCAACAGTAAAAGTAACAACAAAGTTATTGTCTTTTTTTAAAAAGATTTTATTTATTTGACAGAGAGAAACACAGCCAGAGAGGGAACAGAAGCAGCAGGAATGAGAGAGAGAGGAAGAAGCAGGCTTCCCGCCAAGCAGGGAACCCGATGTGGGACTCGATCCCGGGTCTCCAGGATCATGACCTGAGGCGAAGGCAGTCGCTCAACCAACTGAGCCACCCAGGCGCCCCAAAGTTATTGTCTTTTGAGTCTTAGCTTCAGTCCATGGTCAGCGGGGTCCATCAGCAGTGGCGTCCATCTCTGGGGGGCGTCCTCGTCCTCAGCTCCTTTGACGTGGCATGGGTGAATCCAGGTCCTGATGCTTTCAACTGTGAGGGTGGTCAGGATGACAGTAAACGGTCCCTTCCAGCGAGGTTCCAGGTTTCCCACCTGGTGGCGGGGCATCCAGACTAAATCCCCAGGTTGATGACGGTGTGGCTTAACCCCTGTCCCAGAGTGGGCAGCTCGGAATCCCCCGTGAGCTTTCTTTAAGACACACTGCAGCACCCGCAGTGACTGGAGGACAAACTAGTCAGTCATTTCCGCCAAGGCAACCTCTTTTAGCCGTGGACAGAGGAGAGGGGTCTCCCAAACATTATTTTAAGTGGGGTAACCTTGTTTAGATAAGGTGTGCACTGTGCCCTAAGGAGGGCGAAGGGAAGGAGATCCACCCATCTACCACCAGTTTCTAGAATTAGCTTTGTCAAGGTCTCTTTAAGAGTCCAGTTCATTCTCTCTACTTGTCCGGAACTCTGGGGCTGGTAGGCACAGTGTAGTTTCCAGTTCGTGCCCACGGCTGTGGTCAACGCCTGTGAGGCTGAACTCAAGAAGTCAGGGCTGTTTTGTGACCCGATCGCCAGAGGCAAACCAAACCTAGGAATTATTTCCTCTAGTAGCTTTTATCTTTGTCACTGTACTCGTTTTTGTATTTCTCTAATTTCACATTTTCCTTTCGCTCCTTCTCTCTGGCGGGGTGGAGCCTCTCCCAGGGCTGCAGGCCCTTCCCGAAGTCACAGTCAGGCCTGTCCTTGAAGCTGGCCTCGCTGCCCAGCTCCTCAGCTCCTCCCAGGATGCCTCCTCGGGCTCGGCCCTGTTGTCCTTCCACTCCTTGGCACCCTCGAGGGGGTCCTTGCTGTCCTCTTTCACGGTCTCCAGGATCAGTCTGGCCACAGGGTCACTCTTCACGTCCCTGTAGTCTGTCACCGGAGAATCCCAGCTGTCGTCCCCTTGGAAATCCAAGGTCGAGTTGGAAAGGTCAGAAAACCACCTGTCCTGCTGGTCATCAGAAAGGCTGAACTTGGTGTCTTCATTCTCCAGAAACTGATTTTTGTTACAGTATTCATCAAAAGCTGACGAGTCTTCCTTATAAACCTTTTTTTTTTTAGTTTTTTTTTCTTTTTTGAAAGTTTTCTTCTCCTTTGAAAGTCTGTCCTTTTTAAAATCATTTTTTTCCTAATTTTGATGGCCTGCCTTTGGATTTTTTTTTCCTTTCCTCTTTGTACAGTCTCAGGCTTTTCTTTTACTAATTTTTTCTTTTCTGCTTTTTTTAAATTGGTCCTTTTTCTTCTCGGAAAGACGTGCTCATGTCTTTGATTCTCTTCAGGGATTTTTTATCCTTGGAAACCTTGACCACCTTTTCTTTAAAGAGCCATTCCTTCTCCTCCGACTTCATTCCCTGTCGTGCTTCGAGACTTTCAACTTGTTTTCGCTGGACACATTGTTGTCCAGAAGGGTGGCCTTCTCAGACCTCTGCTTGGAGTCCTCATACTCATAGGGGAAGCTTCTTTTTTTTTTTAAAAGATTTTATTTATTTGACAGAGAGAAACACAGCCAGAGAGGGAACACAAGCAGGGGGAGCGAGAGAGGGAGAAGCAGGCTTCCCGCCGAGCAGGCAGCCCAATGTAGGGCTCGATCCCAGGTCTCCGGGTCCATGACCCGAGCCGAAGGCAGTCAGTCGCTCAACCAACTGAGCCACCCAGGCGCCCCCATAGGGGAAGCTTTTTAACTTGAGTTTCTGATTGACCGAGCACAGCCCTTTCTCCTTGTTTTTGTGTTTGTGTTTTGTTTTGTGTTTCTTAACAACCTTCCGCTTCTTGTCCAGCTTGGGGACGGTGCCATCCACACTGGTGTGGAAAGACTTTTTCTTCTCAGACAGGGCGCTCTGCTGGCCGCCCCTCTTCCTGTGCTCCTGCTTCTTGTGCACAGGCTTCAGCGACACCACACTGGGGCCCTCCGAGGAGCAGTCAGCCTCGCTCCCCAGTCTCGTCCTTGTGGAGTCTCATAAAGAGCTGACCTCTGACCAGGCAGGAGAAGAAATGGTTTTCCGATTGTCCGTTGTCCGTCTGCCAGTGCTTAGCGTTTGGGTCCATGTGGCTGGCGTTATGCTCCTGGGCAGTGGCGCCCCCGTGGGACGAAGTGGAGCAGGCAGACAAAGAACGGGAAAGGGACGGGTCTGTCAGCACCCGAGGGGACTCCTTGAGGCAGCCAGAGCTCCCCACTGAGTCCCTGTCGTCCTCGCCACTCGCTGAGGACTCACTGTCTGACACTGATGAACAGAACTTGTCATTTTTCTTCCCAAATCGCATTTTTTTTGCCTTTTGTTTCCTTCTTTCGCTTCTTTTTCATTTCATTTTTTTTTTCCTTCTGCTGCTTGGAATTGGAAGGTTCCCATGTTTTGTTACCGGGCCATATTGTGTGTACCGAGAGTCTCAACTTCTCTCCTGTCCCCACAGCGACACCAACGTCCTCCTCGTCTGACGTGTCTGACAAGATGCGATGAGCCACTTTCTTTGGTGCAATTGTGTTATTTTTAGTGTAACTTTTCATTTCCATCGTGGATATAGAAATAAAACTATTTGATTTAGTTTTCTTTTTTCTATACTCCTTTTTTAGTAAATGTTTGTCATCCACCAGAGGAACTCTGTCCTGCTCGTCATCCTCATCAAATTCGTGCTTATCCTTGACAGGGGTCACGGTTTTCTGGGGATCTGGATTTTTAGCCTTGTGCTTTAGGCCTTTTTCAAATTCAGAGTCTGTGTTATTGCCGTCAACTGAGCTAGAAGGTGTAAACGATGGGGCATCTTCCTCCTGCTGTTAATAAGCCCCTTTCTTTATAAATAGCCCCATGTACATGGAGAGTAGCAAAGGCATACCTGCTGTCCGTGTAGATGTTGGTGGCCTTACCCTTAGCCATCTGCAGTGCCCTGGTGAGCGCAATCAACTCCGCTTTTTGCGCCGAGGTTCCTGGGGGGCAGGGGCGCCTTCCAGAGCTACTGCTCAGGAGAGACCATCGCAGCCCCTGCATACTTTTCCCATCGGCTATGTAGCTGCTCCCATGTAAATCTTCATGTAGGACCTCATCAAAGATGGTAGGTGAATTCTTGAACCCTTAGGGAGTCTTGTCCAGGTGAGCTGGCCCTGGAATCTCTCCTGTGGGTCAGACCACTCAAAAGCAAAGAGGGGCTGAGACTCCTTTGCCAGAGGTATGCAGAAAAAAAAAATGCATCCTTGAGATCTAGGACAGTATACACAGTTCTCTTGGGGCCCAGGAGAGAGAGTAGGGTATAGAGGTTAGGCACAGTCAGATGGATATCTTCTGATCCCTTCTTTTCTTCCCAGGGGAGGGGGTACAGCCAGACGTGAACAGTCGTAGTGGTCACTTTTACTGGAAGCCATCCCTTGGCCAGGCCAGGAGGCTTTCCCTTTCCCCAGTTTTTGGGAAACTTGACCTGCAGGGTTTGGAGAAGGCCTCCCTCCTCTGTCTCTGGTTTCGAGACTGGGTCATAAAGGAGGTGTTCAGCCACTGCTGCCACAAGCATCTGCACAGTGGGTTGCCCCAAAGTCACGGTCATGTCTCCCTCTGAGAACTGAATGCCAGCCCATAACTGTGGAGGAGGTTTCTTCTATAACCATCTATAACCATCAGGTTATACGAGGTATTAGGAAGGACCAGGGACCGATGTCCAATTATTCCTGAGGCCAAATTCAAAGTCCTCTCTGTTGTCCATTTATGTCTTTCTATGCCATTTGCCCCTTGTACCCAGGTTTCCTCTCCAGACAGTTTTCCCATACGCCTTAGCAATGATGAAAATTGGGCTCCCGTGCCCATCAAAAAGTCAATCGATTTCCCCTCTACCTTAACTCTAACCCAAGGTTTGGGGAGGGGTTCCGAACCACGGCCCTTTCAGTCTTTGGTGGCCAGTATTTCCATTTTCTTCTTAGGGCATTCCTTGGCCCAGTGTCCTTTTTCTTTGCAGTAAGCACGCTGATCTAAGTCTCTCCATTTGCTATCTCCGCGTTTAACCTTTTCCTTCCATTGACCATCTCCTATCTGCCTCTTCCCTTTCCATTGGCCTCTTCCCACTTCATGTAATGCCAAAACCTTAACTATTTTTCTAGTCTGCCTTTCATTTCCTTTTGTTGAACACCTCTTCTGCTATGCTCAGTAATTCAGCCAAGTTTTCCTTATGTCTGAGGATGACTGGCTAGTAAAGGCTAGGTTAATTGCCCTCTGGTTTTTGGGGTGCCTCAGGGTTGATTGGGCTGTATATTTTATAGGCTCCAAGAAGCCTTTCCAGAAAAGCCCCTGGGGACTCATTCTTACCTTGAGTCATCGCACTAATATTGGACAAATTTATGGGCTTCCTTGGAGCCACCCAGAGTCCCTCCAACAGAGCCTGGCGGTAGAAATGGAGACTCTCCCTACCTTTGCATGAATCTCCTTGCAGATGAAACTCATTTTGCAAGACAATAACAATTGTAAAAAACTCAGAAACAGACATTGCCAATGATCCGATTTGAGAGTTACCACAATAAGATTCATAAGGAAGCTTAGTTATTCTATGACACACAACACTTCAATAGTCAGAACACTTAGTGATGATCCTGTACTAGTACCTTAAAACTTTAGGTAGGACGCATTACCGCCAGAATAGTTATAGCACCGATTCAAATGTAACCCAAGCCACCTCATTTGTCTAACAGTACTTCCCAAGTGACTTAGCAAACTAAATAAAAGGCCTAATAAGTTAAGAAGACTTCATTTATGATTTAAATCTTGGGAAGTTTGGTAAAACCTTAGTTTTAAAGCACAAGCCCTAACTAGGATTAGGAATTTCAAAGAGGTGATAAATGCAAATCATAGAAACTGGTTTCCCGGGGCAGGCAAAGAGAACAACTATTTACATTTTTTTATTAAGAGCAGACCAACAATGGGAGAAAACCTTGCCTTTTCACCAAAGAGAAAGCAGAGTTTCAATCTTATACTTTAAAACCCATTCATTTCAATCTTGGTTCATGACGACCACATTTAAAATTCCGTTCCAAAGTTTTCCCTCCACAAACCTTTTACAACTTTCCTTTGCATTTGGATTTTGTTCCACACCATTAAAACAAACAAACAAACAAACAAACAAAAAAAGCCACAACATTTCATTTAGGACAAAATTACCTTCTTTTATCTTTAACAAAAATGCATTCCCATTCTTTATCTTTTTTTTTTTTACATATCCCCTACTTTTTCACATACAGAGTTGCTTTCCTTATCTGTCACTCTTTGTTACAGTTACCAGAATTTTGCATTCTTCAGAAACCTTAATCTCCAGTGAAGGCTAAGGAGTAACCGATTGCAAACTGTTACACCAGAAGTCAGTTTTGAAACACAAGTTTTTAAAATAAACAGTTTCAGGAATCCTGCAAGTTACCGAGTTGAGCGCAGCTGTGGACACCTCCGGCTCCGCCGCACCTGCATTCCAGGTGGAGCTGGCCGCGGGGGGCCTCCCGGAGGGCTTGTAGCAACCATGAACCCGCAGCGTAAACTCACGGAGCGCGCTCCTCGCCCACGGGCGGGCCTGGCCACCGAAGCGGGAGGGCGGGAGGGGGGAAGCTGGGAGTTGTCCTTCCTTCCTTTCTCAAGGGCAGCACCGCCCCCCCCCCCCCCCGCAACCACAGATGGGGATTTTCTCGGTCCCGGCCGCCAAGAGGAGTAGTCTGAGTCTGTCCCAGAATAAAACAGAAGAATACAAAACAAACAGAGGGTGTCCAAGAACAGTGTTCTAACTCCATGGAAGCAAAACGGAAAGCTAGAGGACAGCCTCACGCCCACGGGCGAGAGCGACCAGTCCGAGGGGATTCCCCGTCGTCCCTTGTTTCAGACCAAGGGGATTCCACGTCCCTCCAGAGACGAATCCTCCCGCCCTTGGTCCACTAGTGTGTCCGCCTAGACCTCTGCGGGCACTACCAGAATAATGAGCTCACACAAGAGAGAGAATAAACAGACAGACACATACCGTGGCCAGTCAGGCACTTTGGGTCGGGGTCCCTCAGGGCCCTGGGGATCCCAGACGAGCCCCCAAGTGATATGCCCAGATTTTGAGATCCCCAAAGACCAGCAGGGAGCCGAGTCCGATGCAAAAACGAAGAGCCTTTTTTCGAGCTAGCTCAATCTCAGTCTCCCACACTCACCCACGAATGGGCGTGATGCAGAGAACGACTTTTCCAAAGCACGGGAGTTTTATAGGGGGCGGGTGGCAATAGGCGGGGTGCTGTCGGTGACTTATCCTGATTTGGCCAAGCGTCAGTTGCATAAGGTGGGCTAGGCCAGGGTTGGGCAATATAAACACACAGTTCTGGGGAGGGGTCAAGCTGGGGGTTTACACAAGATGGAGAGCGCAGCACACAAGATAGAGTCAGTCTTTATTCTGCCCTTTCAAAACATTTTACTTACTAGACACTGCTTTATTACAAAGGATATTAGAAGATACGAATCAACAGCCAGATGAAGACATACATAGGGCGAGGTCTGGAACAAAACAGCTTCTGTCCCCGTGGAGGGTGGTGCCCGGCAAGGCAGCCCTTAGATGCATCCTACTTCACTAGCCCAGAAGCTCTCTGAACCTGTCCTTTTGGGTTTTTATGGAGGCTTCATTCCACTGGCATGGTTGATTAAACCGTTGGCCACTGGTGATCGAACTCTATCTTCAGCCCCTCTCCCCTAGAGATCAGGGGGTGGGACCAAAAGCTCCAACCCTCTATTCAAGGGGTTGGTTCCCTTGGCAACCAGCCCCCACCCTTAGATTACCTAGGGGCTTTCCAAAACTCTCCTCATTAACATAAGAGCCAGCAGTCCAGATTGGAGTGGGGCAGGGTGGTGGCGGTGCAGGACAGGAAAAAGTGAGGGAAGAGTGAAGGAGGGGAGAGGAGGGGCTGCAAGATCACCTGATATGTGTGATTGTAACAAGCGATTTTTGAGGTCAGGTAGAGTCAGGGGAATTGTAGGGAGTGGTACATAAATAAAACAAAGCGAAAAGAAGGGAATTACAAACTCTATGGAAAGTAAACTTGTACAATTTTTAATAGTTACAGCACACTATCTGGCTCAGCTATGTACAATATTTTCATCGCCAAAATAATGTTTGCACAGATAATGTTGATTTTTTTAAATTATAACTATAGACAGAATGGGGGTGTAGGTTTAGGGGGCCATAAGTAAAATAAATCTTGTTTCCATAGTTGCAGCTTAATGAATGATGTGTAAGATGTGAAAAACAAGAAATAACTATAGAAACATATGACTAAGGAATATGGAAATAGTCTATATTCCGGACCAGGAAAAAAGCTGAAAAGGATAAAAATGGCTGCCTCTAGAGAACAGGAGAATGGGACAAGAGTAAGGGGTGAAGGGAAGGGACACCTGTTGTTCTTTTCAATACCTGTAATACTATTTAACTTTTTAAACTGTGTAATCCGATTTTTTTAAAAAAAATATGAAACAAACTGGAGTGCCTAACGTTGTATACAACAGCCTTTTATCACATGATGAAAAATGGACATGTTCCCCATCGTAGTGAGCAGTGCCCCACATTGCCTGTTACCTCTACCTCCAAAAGAACCACTTACTCTGGCCATAGTCTGCCAACCCCTGCTGTAAAAAAAAAAATTAATTAAAAAAAAGAACCACCTTATGACTGTGTTCAGGACCTTGACTTCAAATCCTGCCTGCCATGAACCAGCTCCAAGACCCTGCAAGGGACTATCTCTCTGAGCCTCAGTTTCCTCAGCTGTAAAAGGGGGTAATACTGTCAATCTTAAGAGGCTGTTGTGAGGAATTAAGGAGCTACTCAGGAAAACTAAGGTAATGAGGTAATGAGGCCATGCTCCTCCATAGAAGACTTAAAGGCTCCCCCATCGCCTTTACAATGGAGTCAGACCTCTGGGACACCTGGTTGGCTCAGTCAGCAGGGGTGAGACTCTTGATCTTGGGGTCATGGGCTCAAGCCCCACACTGCCGGTAGAGTCGACTTAAAAAAAATCTAAAACAGTCATTATAAATAAATAAAATGAAGTCAGAATCCCTCAAAGAACTCCACAGTCTACACTCGGGGTCCGCTTTACTCTATCTTCACCTCAGTCCTACAGGTATTCCACAGTCAGCTTTATCAGATTAATTGCCCCTCGTCAAGTGCTTTCCCGCACAGAGATTTTTGCTTGCTAAGCCTCCACTTGCAGTGCTTGCTCTGGGCTCCTCGCTCATTCTCCCCCCCCCACCTCACTACACCACCCCCCCCCCGGCAGCCATCCTGCCCACTCCTCACCACCCAGCTCCAGACACAATTCCTTTGTTTTTAATTTTTTTATTACATTATTTTATTTTTTTCGTGTTCCAAGATTCATTGTTTATGCCCCACATCTAGTGTTCTGTGCAATACGTGCCCTCAATACCCAAACACAATTCCCTTTACAGACTTCCCGAGTTTGAGCTTTCGCCAGTGACAAGCCATCTCCCCATCTCTCTACTCCCACTGGGCTCTCGCAACTCGTTCTTCTGTGGATCCGTTCTCCCTTCATATCTGTTGCCCAAGACATAGGCATCAGTCAGTAAAGGTTTTAAACAGTAATTTAATGTGGTCACAAGGGGATCTTGGAACAGACGCCATGGCTGCAAATTTCAAGAATTCTACAACACCTTCTCCAACTTGGTTCTCAGTGAATTTTCCTCTGAAGACAAGGGAAAGCCCTCAAAGAGCTCAAGGATATCAAAATGCACCATTCTCCTTTCTCCCTGCATTTCTAAATCCACTCTTGAGTTTTCAGAAATGTATAATAAAAGGTACAGCTTTTAATTTCTACTACACAAGAAAAAGAATGTGAATAATGTTCTCGCCCTTCATCCCTGCAGCTTTTAATATCTGTACACTGTATTTCATCATCTGGGCCCCTTAATTTACTGACATTTAAATGATCTCAAATTAGATTTCCTGGAGCACTGTTCCAAATAAGTAACTTTTTAAGATAATGCAAGGTCTTATTAGTTGCAAATCATGCCACTGGTTGCCACTTGCAGCTTCTATACCTTCTGGAAAAAATTACCCTATTTCTGTTTAAAGATTTTGTTTTCTTTCAGTGTGGTCAGGCGGGATAACTATGTAACCATCTGAGTTTTGGGCCAGAATAACATCAAAAAAGTATAACATAATAGAGAAAAGGCTTCTTTCTCATCCATAGTGCAAAGCAGTTTCAAACACTTAAAACACTTTAAATTTAAATTTATGTAATAATATTTTTATATTTTTTATATTTCTACTGTATCATTCTGTGTCAATCCATTTGGTCCTCAAAACATCCCTGTGAGGCTTTATACAGTTGCTATGGTTTGATCAGCTTTAGAGATGAAGAAAATGACACTACAAAGCATGTTCATATAACAACAGCGGCGTTTCTCAAAGCTCTTTGGACAGCCACAATTAGGACACATATCCCTAAGCTGTAACTGCTACTTATCCTCACCAACTCAAGACACCGCTGATCGTATACTAACAAACTGTAGCCACTCCAGCTCCCTGCAAGTGCCTGTCAGAGATGATGAGATCACACGGGCCAGGCGGCACCTACTCCACATGCATACGAAACCAGAGCACCCCAGACTCCATATTGGAAATGGATGGCAGAGTACAAATGTCCTTTCTGGGATATGCCAAGCCTACAGCCTTATCCCTGTTCCTATAAAGGTAGCATACACAAGCCCTGGTCTGCATGGAAGGGTACCTCCAGTGGGGATGGTGCTCAATTATTTAAGAAATGCAGTAGAGATCACCGGTTACCACAAAACTGGAGGATTTCACTGCATTGACAACTCATTAAGGCTCAATGCATTAACTATCCAAAAGGAAACGCCACATCATCCTGTCTTACTCCAAGCACAGGGCCCAGAAGCAAGGAGGCAGGAGACTCAAGCCAAGTAGGGAGACTCCAAGAAAACTACCTGGAGAGCTTGGCATATATCTGCTGGAGTTTGGAGAACATATTCAGCTGAGGCAATCTCCTCACCCAACTCAGGACAACTCTAAAGGGTCATCTCAGTTTCAGAGCTCCCCCAAGGGTTGACCAAGACTACGGAGATGCATTGCAGCTCAACTTCCTCCCCTACCCAATCCCGCATCTTTCTCCTCCCTTCCTACCCACAGGTGTTGATCCCAAGACCACAGTCTGATGAACCGCCTACTCACTCGTCTCCATCTCAGAGTCTGCTTCCTGGGAACACAATCTGCCACAGCTCCAACTTCCCTACTAGATGCTTCTGAGCCCAGGCTGGGCCGGGAACTGTAAGGGAGGAGAGCAGTTTTAAACTGAAAGAGACTTAAGTTCTCATTTTTCACCTAACAGAGCTTTTTTTTAATCCTTAAGATGGTGACTGTTCATTAAAAACTATACATGACTGAAAAAGTGATGGAATCTGCCTGAGATTCTGTCCAAGAGCAAGGAGGGAGATCTTATGGAATGGATCGGAAAGTCACACATGACAAGTTAATTTCATGATTTCACCCTGAGTCCAGCCTGGGCCATAAGCTAGTGATGTAGGACACCCCACAGTTTTTCTGGTGTCAGAGGTTCATTCTTCTCTAGTTTCCAGTTTGGGACATGACTGCTGTTCCCTTCAAATTTGTCTCCAGGGGAAGCCATAGGTCTGAACATAAGTTCAGTTATATTTGTTTTCTGGGCATCTTCTATCTTGAATTGTCAGTTGCAGGAAGGCTCTGAAGATGGGAGGGGATCCACAGCTGATGGTCTTCAAGGCAAAGAGCCTCACACCAGGTTCTATATCAGGCAGCCTCTGTTAGTTAACGAAATGCCAAAAACAGACATGTGGGAAACTGTTATGCTTATGCTATTGGAACACATAAAATATCACCTCATTCCCACTCCCGTCAGATATACTTGTATTACAAAACATAGAAAAAATTTGTATAAGGCACAACTGATGTTTGATTCACAAATTAACAAAATGGGATTTGGGCTGAAAATCATTTTCACACACACTAGCAAGGGTAGAGCACAAGCCTCAAAGACCTAGAAGATCTAAACATCATCCCTTTTATTACTGCCCTCAAATATCAGCCCAATATACAGAGAAGTTAAAAGTATGTACAATCCTGAGTACATAAAGCTTGCAATAGGATGGATCCCATAGCTGAAATCAAGGGTATGCATCTACTAGGAAAGAAAAGAGAAAGAGGAGGAAAAGGAAAAGGAAAGAGAAAGAAGAGGGTACAAATTTTTAATACCTCAGTCTTAGTGTGGAGCTTGGGGCTTGAAGATTCTGACATCACGATAAGAAAAACAGATAGAGGGCGCCTGGGTGGCTCAGTCCTTAAGCGTCTGCCTACCGCTCAGGTCATGAGCCCGGAGACCCGGGATCGAGCCCCACATCGGGCTCCCTGCTCTGCGGGAAGCCTGCTTCTCCCTCTCCCACTCCCCCTGCTTGTGTTCCCTCTCTCGCTGTGTCTTTCTCTGTCAAATAATAAAATCTTAAAAAAATAAAAAAAGAAAAGAAAAGAAATAAAAATAGAGTTCTATTTTCCTCTACAAGGCAAACAGCAAGAATTTATAGAGCAACTATGTCAGGCCACTTCAGGAAACAGAGAAACGAATGAGCCATGGACCGTGGCCTTGAAAAGCTCACACTGCAGAGAGAGATGTAGACACATAAATCCACATGGACTAGTGGTCCCACGATATCAGTTACCCCACTATCACCACTATGTTTAGTAAGGAATTTGTGGGACCGTGTTGTAGATACACCACTGACATGACCAACTCGTAACTAGATTCTATTTTGTGTCTATCCATTCGCATCCCAAATCGCCCCTAAATGAACTACTCCTAGACTCTGGAAATGTTCTATTTCATTAGAGGACTACATTGTTTCATGAAGCAAAATAAAGTGTAATGTTAATTTCTAAATCTCTATTTTGTATACAAAGTTTCACAAAAGACCTCAAAGGTACTCTTACATTAGCAAGATGTAGAAACTTCTGAAACAAACTACAGTAGAAATGAATAGCTTTTGACAAAGGAATAACAGGAAGATGTTTGTTTCCAACAAAAATGTGACACTGTTTTGTCAGCCCACCCAGTCTCCCAGGGATTCCAAAAAGCAGCGAAGTTGTCAGAGTATGCCATTATCTCTTGCTATTTCTGTGTCAAAGAAATGAATTCAGTATTTCAATTATATTCCTCCCTGTGGGGCAAGATAGCTAATGTATTATTTATTTAACAGAGGAATTAAAATGAAAATGCCAGCACTTCCATAATTTTGTCTAATTTCTCATCAATGAAAATAAAAGGTAAAATCGGCAGAAAGTGAAACACATGTAGGTCTTAACCATTTAACTCCCTCAATTCAGATATCAAACTTTTGAACAAAATGTCCCTTTGGAAAGCCAGTTCTAAATGACACATTTCTTTGCACTATTCTTAGAGAAAATCACTACCTTACTCAAAAACTCATTTCTTAACATTTCTGAAAGACGATTCTTATTGGATATTTCAACAGAAATATGTGGAGGGAGTGGAATCTCCGAACATTCCTGTAGGTTAGTGCATATAAACCAGAGTGAACAATTTTACCAAAAACTCACTAGATCATAAGTGATGGGCACTTTTTGCAAACTCAACTGCTTCTTTTGATATACGACTGTAAAAAATATGTGAACCTGTATAGATTTGTTGAATCACTATGCTGTATACATGAGACTAATGTAAAATTATTGTGTAAAAATTATACTCAAAATTTAAAAACCAAAACCAAAACAAAACAAAAACAAAACAAAAACAAAAAAAAAAATGTGGGCCTTATTTCCAAGCCCTCAGCATGCAGACTCACAGAATCTTCTAGAGCCCAGTCTGAACAAGATGCTAACACAGGTAATGTAGAAACCTCCAAGGCAACACTGCTGTTCTACAGCTTCCTAAGTGGTTGTGAAAACTGCTTAGAAGCTTGCTCGAACTGGCATAGCATGTGAGCTATCCATTTCCTGCCCAATTCTACAGACCCCTGGCTTAAGCAGAATATACAAGGGAGGGGCGCCTGGGTGGCTCAGTTGGTTAAGCCACTGCCTATTTAGTTCAGGTCATGATCTAGGAGTCCTGGGATAGAGTTCCGCATTGGGCTCCCAGCTCCTCCAGGAGTCTGCCTCTCCCTCTGACCTTCTCCCCTCTCATGCTCTCTCTCACTCTTTCTCTCTCTCTCTCTCAAATAAATAAATAAAATCTTAAAAAAAGAAAGAAAAGAAAATACAAAGGAGTGTGGAAGAATTATCTATCCACTCCTTCCCAAGATCTCACAGAGTATGTGTTAAATGGAGTTGACTTCTAGCCCTGCAACTCTCCTTCTAGAAATCATGTCCACAGCGCGGATTCAGACGACCTCCACTTTCACTCACAATGCAGGGGTAGCCTTATATTTATCTACAATCTCTGTTCCAATCTGCCTCACAACCTTTATTCAGTGTCCTAAACCAATCCTTTTCATTCTAGAATTGACCCTTGTGACTTGTTACACTATTTATAAACTCACATCTTGGACCTGAAACTTGACACCATTTTTTCCAAAACTGAAGTCTTGCTTTTCTCAGCTGTGGTTTAGCTACACCCTCTGATTCTGCTACTTCAGAACCTCTGAGAAAAACATGGTCTATTTCAGCCCAAACTGTTACACGTGGAACTCCCATTCGCAAAATGTATGAGAGAGAACAAACAGTGGCTGGCCAAGAAAAATTGTATGATTGGTATATAACATGCACACACTTGTGCAAACAAAATACACTTATATCATGCACTGGTTCACATTCTATTACAGTATGCCTTTATGTAACAAGATTTCGTAGAAAGCAATTCTAACACATTATTTTCATTCTTTTTTAAATTTTTTTTAAAGATTTTTATTTATTTGACAGAGAGGAACACAGTCAGAGAGGGAGCACAAGCAGGGGGAGTGAGAGAGGGAGAAGCAGGCTTCCTGCTGAGCAAGAAGCCCGCTATGGGGCTCGATCCCAGGACTCTGAGAACATGACGAGAGCCAAAGGCAGATGCTTAACGACAGAGCCAATCAGGTGCCCCCTTTTCCCCATTTCTGATTTCAAGTTGGAAGGATTTTCCCTAAGTATGTTCCTGGTCACCTGCTCTCTCTCCATTTCTTTACTTGGTCTACATTGGGGGAAGTGGAGTGATTTATCCAATTGGTAAATTTGGGAAAATCAAGCTCCGCTCTGGCCTCCTTATCCTTGCTTCTAGCTTCTGTCTGTCACTCCAGGAGTTCTGCCTCTTTAAGAGGTTCCGGGGAGCTTTTCCAGCTTAGTGCTGCTGCGACTGGGTGGGCGAACTTGCCTATTTCAGGGTTCTGTATTAGCAAGCCCAGTTAACTAACAGACCTAAGGCCACATCCTTCAAGCTAGCCTCTGAAGGTTATAAAGATGATATTCAACTCCACGTGCCATTTCTTTTCTTTCTCAAACTGTTCCCAACCTGGTTGGGAAGAAGGGCATCTCCTCAGTTACCCCAGTAAACATCACTACATAAGACTAAGGATTTGGGGGGGGGTACCTGGGTTGCTCAGTTGAGCATCTGCCTTTGGCTTGAGCATCTGCCTTTGGCTTGAGTCATGACCCCAGGGTCCTGGTCTCCCTGCTCTACAAGAAGCCTGCTCCTCCTTCTCCCACTCCCCCTGCTTGTGTTCCCTCTCCCACTCTCTCTCTCTCTGTGTCAAAAAAAATAAATAAAATCCTTTTAAAAAAAGACTAAGGATTTAATTCTCACGGCTATGTGTATCTACCACAGTAGGTCAGTCAATAAATCTTTTGGCCCATGAAATATGAGGGGAAGGATGCAGTAGGCTTTGGGGAAAGACTTCCTCTGCCTTGAAAAGAGATTTAAGGAAGGGAGGTTGCCTCCTCAGGCTTCTGGGTGGTGCCTTGTGAGGCTGCTGTTCTTGGAGCCACTGAAGTCACGTCTTGACCATGAGAAGATAAGTGTGAGGCTGAAGACGGTCACGTGTGTACAGGTAGGAAGAACCTGGGTCCTTGATGGTATTGCTAAAGCAGCCATCTCGCCAGTGTGACCACTGTAACCACTCAACCTCTGGACTTTGCGTAATACACAATAAGAAATCTCCTTATGGCTTAAGTCAGTTTGAATTGGGCCTTCTGTTGCTGCTTCTGACTCCAGTGCGGAGACAGGAATGCCCGTGTCCATGTGATAGAGACCCTGATGGCTCAGACTATGGGACTAAGGGCGGAGATGATGAGAATCAATTAAATTTAGAATGTATCTTGCAGTTAGAGAGTTCCCAAGACTTAATCAGATGGGTCGAATGTAACCTATAAGGAGAAAAGAGGAATCAAGGCTGGTTCCTAAGTTTTTAGTCTGAGCAATTGAGTAGATTGTGAAGCCATTTCCTGAGATGAGAAGGGTTTGTTGGGGTGCATTGGTGCTGAGGGGAACAACAGTAGGGTTTCAATAAGTATTTATGGAATGAAACATCAAATATTAGAACAATGAAGCTTTACTGTGTGAACACATTTGGGAAGAAGTCATGTATACACTTCCCATGACAGAGCACTAGCGATCGTACATGGATTGTATCACATGCATGTTTTAAAGCCTAGTTACTGCAAAAAGTTGGGACAAACACTTAAGGCAACCATGTAGCATTAACACACTTCAAAGATTAACAAAAACCTGCATGACAAATTAAGTAGATAATTATGGGGCTAAACCAATAGCACTTGAAAATTAAAAAGCAAGAAAACTGCCACCGAAAACTATAATCAACTTAGACAATAATGAAATTGTTCAGATCCTATCAGAAGGATCCTTATGGACCAGTGTTGGTCCTGCAGCTCTACTCTTCAGAACTCCTACCCCAATGCAGCACTTTCCATTGGCTTAGGTAGGAGAAGCAAGAAAAACTCAGCATCTATTTTAAGAGTTACCTCCTCCTCGTAACCATTCTTAAGCATCCTATCCGCAACAACCAGTTACTTCTCAAGCTCCTTTACCACTTAATGCTTGCATCACAGCCTTGGACCCTGGATATTTCTGTCTTGCTTCCTATATGTATCCTCTTCTTCCAACTGGACGGCACTTCCTCAGCCCTCAGAGGTCCATATGGCATACCTCATTGTATGACTGCTTATAGTAGGGACATAATTTATAGGTGTTGTTTTCGATGATTATATCGATGGACATATATAAGCCAATTAATCTATGTGTGTATTTTTGTTAACGATCAGACCAATGACCTAATTTCCTTATGAGTTACTATAGTGGAAGCCCTGACAATGGTGTTTTTCTTTTTTGGAATGCAGGTGCCTGACGGAAGCCTTGATTGCTGAGGCATCCCCTTAAAGCTGATGATCTCGAATAAACATATTGCCAGCCACAGGCCTAGAAAAAGAGCCGGTCCTCCTCTCTTCCCGCCAAGCTCCTTTGTCTTAGAGATTTTGGTTGATTTCAATAACCGACCATTTGGGTGTCTTGTAAACTCTTCCAAGATTTAAATTCCTGCTCTTATGTTTTATATTCACCAATAAAGAATGAAACAACAAAATCCCAAGGACCCATCCTCAACCCCAATAAAAGTCGAACGCTACTCCCCCCATTCTCAACACCCCTCAACCTTGCTGTGTAGCCCTAAGTGTGCCATGTAATTTCTAGGACCTGTAAGTAATAATTCTTTTTTCCCCCTAAGGTTTCTTAATGGTTATTGCTCAGGATGTCTTACAATCATAATAAGAACCACAAGGGTGGGTCCAGCCACAACACTGGTTGTCAATAGCCTGAGACTGGCACACAATGGTTACTTTATAGTCAAGGAACAACATTATTTTGTTACATCTAAAAATATCAGCATGTGATATGCTAATTGAAACATGACATCTCATACACAAAATAACATACTAGGAGCCAAACAACAGAATGTTGATTCTGTATATGAACTACGCAAATGTTTTATTAAAGAAGATTGAATAAGTTGTCATGGAAATTGTTCTAATTTGAGACTTACTAGATACATCAATATTTCATTTCTGTACCTGCCACATGTCCCTAAATCTCAGACATGTAGTTTCATAGGAACTACAAATTTTGTTGTAAAAAGTCATAGATTTGTGAAGAATTTTGTAATGGCTACAAAAACAGAAAGCATAAACTGAACCATATTTCTTTATCTATCACTAAAATTAGAACCTGGATTTTCTTTTCTTTTTTTTTAAGAGGTTTCAAACAAAAGCCTGACTTTAATCATCACTTGCCTATCCCTCTTCCGCCACCCCTACCCTCACCCCCAAGAACCTGGACTTTCAAATAGCAACCTGCATTGTTTTTTGAGCAGTGAAAATACAGCACCATATAATTTACCTGCCCAGCCTACCTTCCACTGGACAAGGTCTTCTTGAATTCACCCACAAGTAACTGGAGGAGTATGTTGAAGCTGGAAGAATAAACACCTCCCCCATCCTACTCACTCTGCCAATACAGGACCTGAAGAGAATGAGAGCACTAAACTGAGCCCTTACAAGAAGTAAGTAATCTCAAAGCCTTAACAGTCTTTGATAGCTGAGAGAGAGGTCATCAAGACCTACGTGGCTCATCAGTGGGCCGCTTTCTTACTGCTGGTGAGCCTATAAAAGAATGATATGAAAGCTGAGAATGGAGGAAGGCACACTCCTGACGGAAATATTCACCAGAACGCACCAATGGTAATTTAAAATTAAAATGCAAGGAAATGGCCATGGTAATACAAACCCCTCAAGACAACTTTGAAAATGAGCTGCTGTTTAAATATCCGTCCTGAAACCATGAGAAGTCCAGCCGCAAGCTGCGTGTGTACATGCACTGTGGGAGCCTTACAATCCTGAATTTGAATTGTCAATAAACTTAAGCAATGTGTTGATTTTAGCTTATGAGTATCAAGTTTTAGAAAACTTTAATCACTCTCTTTCTAAGTGTTCAAGAGCATGGACTCTGGACCCAGAGTGTTTAGATTTGTTATGTATCTATCTATCTATCTATCTATCTATCTATCTATCTATCTATCTATCAATCATCTATCTATCTATCTATTTTAAAGTAATCTACCCCCAATGTGGGGCTTGAACTCACGACCCCAAAATCAAGAGTCACATGCTCTTCCCCACCGAGCCAGCCAGGTGCCCCAGATTGTCTAGATCTGAATCTCAACTCTGACACTAGCTACTGGTCCTTGGGCAAATTGCCCAACTTTTCTATACCTCAGTTTTCCATCCATAAAGTGGGGACAATAAAAGAATCATCTATCTACAGTGTTTTTATGAGGGTTAAACACACTTAACCAGTATTTAAAATTTTCTTAGGGCAGTACAAGGCATAGAGTAAGTTCTACGTGAGTGTTAAGAAAGTAAGTTCTCCTTGTTGAACATAAAATGATGGTCTCTGGAATTATGTGCCTTTTACCTGCAATAGCTAAGGGAAGTACTCATACTTTTATATTCTTTTATAACCCATCAGGTGAAAACTTACTGCCCTACAGAAGGCCTGGGACCATATTTTGAGAATCCTTTAAAGGCCTCCAGTCTTACCTACTCATGTTACATATGAGGTAACTGAGGACCATGGCAGGGATAGGACTTGACCAAGGTAATAATTTTTAAAATGTGGCAGAGTTAGAAATGGAAACCAAGTCACTGCTCCCCTTACCAGCTGCCTCTCTGCCTTCCTAAGGTACAGTTTCAAATAGACCTTATGAGAAATTTATTATATATAATCTTGAAAAAAATAATACTCATGAAGATGGTATTTGCAGTAACAAAGTAAACTGGGGGAACCTGATTGGCTCAGTTCTTAGAGCATGTGACTCTTGATCTCAGGGTCATGAGTTTAGGCCCCACATTGGGTGTGGAGCCTACTTTTAAAAAATGCAGTGACCAAGAAAATTTAAGAGCATTCTTAAAAAAAAAAAAAGTAAATTGTGTGCCTGGCACAGACTGTGGTTCTCACTAGCATGATATTCATTTCACAAACTTTTTACCAAGATGGTTTTCTCTTTCATGTGACTAAATTAAGTCACAATATTAATATTTCCTTCTGTTACTGTCTTAGCCTATCCAGGCTGCTATAACAAAATACCATAGACTAGGTGGCTTATAAACAACATATTTTTTAATTTAAATTTTGTTACTTAACATATAGTGCAATATTGATTTCTGGAATAGACTTCCATGATTCATCACTTACATACAACACCCAGAGCTCATCACAAGTGCCCTCCTTAATGCCCATCATCCATCTAGCCCATCCTCCACCCACCTCCCTCCATCAAGCTTCAGTTTGTTCTCTATCACTAAGAGTCAATTATGGCTTCTTTCCTTCACTCCCTTTTTTCTTTTCCCTCTTCCCATGGGTTCATCTGTTTTATACTTAAATTTCACATATGAGTGAGATCATATTGTATTTGTCTTTTTCTGACTTATTTCAGTTAGCATAATACACTGTAACTCCATCCATGCCGTTGCAAATGGCAAGATTTCATTCGTTTTGACAGCTGAGTGATATTCCGTTGAATATATATACCACATCTTCCTTGTCCATTCATCAGTCAATGGACATTTGGGCTCTCTCCATAGTTTGACTATTTAAACAACAGGTATTTATTTCTCACAGCTATGGAGGCTGGGAAGTCCAAGATCAAGGTGCCAGCAGATTCAGTGTCTCTCATTTCCCAGCTCATAGACTGGAACATTTTCAAGGTGTCCAAACATGGCAGAAGAGTCAAGGGAGCTCTCTGGGGCCTCTTTTATAAGAAGAGCACTTTACTATTCCTGCAGGTTACACACTCATGACCTCATCACCTCCCAAAGACTCCACCCTCAAATACCTTCACATTGGTGGTTAGATTTCAACATATGAGTTTTGAGGGGACACAAATATTTCAGTCAAATAGCAATTACACATGCAAAAACAATGCCTTTGTAGTCAAATAAACTGAACCTGTTGAAAGAAACCCCCTAAGGCAATTTTCTTACTTACAATAACACTTCAAAGTATCTCTCCCTAATGAATGACTCAAACGATAGTTAAATTGCAATTTTGATTTCCCATATCAGGATGTCTTCATCTTTTTAGCTTTATTATACTTCAGAAATTAAATTATTAAGAATGTATACAACACAGGAATTAAACAGGAAAGCCAGCTCAGAGGCAATGAAGCATAAAACCAGAATTACTTCTTAATTCTTGTGTCAATTATAAAAATAAAAATAAGTAAAGAGCTTGGCCTCACAGTTTTCCAAAAGACATTTCTGAAAGTCAGGACTGTGCATATGTATGCTACATTCCTAATACCCAGGGAGTCCTTATAAAAAGCAAAAAAGCAGAGATTTGGAGGTGCCACCTAAAATGAAAACCTAGCACTTTTCAAATTTGCCTTTACTTTTATATTTATTACTAATAAAAACCCAGGGAGCTAACATTTGCAAACAGTCAAGGTCCAATAGTGAAATCATTAATTGGAGTCTTTTTATAATTTCATTACGGGCCATGGTTCTCTGTTTGGACTAAAGTCCTATTAGTTTGTCACAACCGTTCAGTAATTAAGATTTGTCCAAGTGTGTGAATTGTACAAATCATGCATTTCCTTCTATGGGATTCATTATTCTTAATGTCTGACACCATCAGAATAATAAACAATTACAGTTCAAAGTGAGATAACAGTAGGATGTTATATAATAAATATGTGACTATTTTAAAGAATTATTAGAAAAAAACAAATTAATGAACCATGGTATATTATGAGAATGTTAGATTCAATATGTCAGAATTAAAAGATCTTTTAAAGATGGTGCAGTTAAGCCACAAAGGCAAGGAAATAGTTCAGATCAGTAAGTCTTGGAGTCAGGAGTTTTCCAGATCCTTGTCCAGTACTTTTCCAAATTTAAGATGTTGCATGTGTGTGTGTGTGCGCGCGCACCTGCGCATTTCAGTATATATTTTCCCTGTTTGAGGTCAGTTAATTCCAAGGTTTTTCTCTGAAGCAAATAATAATCTAACCACGTTTCATTACAAGAATTTCCTATATATAAATATTGACATTTATGAATATTCACTTATGTTACAGCTTCAGCCATGACATTCATATTTGGAAGAAAAAGAAGTACAATCTGGGAGAATCTCCACATTACAGGCATTTTCTATTATTTATGAACATAATTTTTCACATGTCATTTCTTAGATTACATTACAATATTACATATTAAGGTATTATCTACAGAAGAATCATTCTTGCCTTCTAAACATATTCGGACCAGCTCATTTATTTTAGACAAACTAAAGATAAGTGGAAAAATCATCTCAAAAATAGAATTTCAAAGCAATAAAGCAATTCAAAGCAATAAGTCTTTTTAGTGACTTCATCAAAGTCCACTGCCCCCATATGTCCTCTTAAACTCTCAAGAGCAAATGATATAATCCTATCATAACCATTTAAACTTTTTACCTGATTTGGGTTCACAGCTATTCTGAAGCAACGTTGCCCTTAAAGGACACCTGAGCCTTGTATAATCCTTCCTCAAGACTTTACATGACGCAGGGCATCTGGGTGGCTCAGTCATTAAGCATCTGCCTTCTGCTCAGGTCATGATCCCAGGGTCCTGGGTTCGAGCCCCGCCCAGGCTCCCTACTCGGTGGGAGTCCTGCTTCTCCCTCTCCCACTCCCCCTGATGGTATTCCCTCTCTCGATGTGTCTCTCTCTCAAATAAATAAAATCTTAAAAAAAATAGACTACATGATGCTCAGTAAACCAGGACCAAGCTCCCCACCCACATCATCAGGGTATTTTGCCCCGTAGCCTTTTCAGCTGAACCTGAAGCCTGTTGCTCTTTCTTTGCTTACATCTCCCACTTACTCCAATGCGCTGATTCACTTTCCACTTGCCAGAGTTTAGCCAGATAGAGTTTTGAGGCTTGTCCATGCCAACTCCTTTAAGAGAGAGCTGCAGGCTCTAAAACGTTTTACCTATAATGTGGAACTGGCCCCTCAGCAACAAGGTATCCTACTACTCATGTTGCTTTTCATCTGGCCCCTTTGATTTCAGTGTCCAACAGTGGGACGACTGATACGGAGAACTGGCAGTATAAAGATTTTGCTTTTGCCGTCTATTCAAGTAATACACTGTTAAAATGTATCTGGGCTAACTGGGTTTTGTTTAGTTTTGTTTTGTTTTTGTTTTTGTTTTTGTTTTTACCAGTTGAATCTATCAAGCTGTTTGACATAGTGTGTACTGGTCAATAACCCAAGCTCCAGAACGAGACAACCTGAGTAAAAAATCCCAAATGTCTCACTTATGAGCTGCATGATCTTGAGCAATGTATATAACCTTTTTGTGCATTGATTTCTTCATATTATCCATTACTCTGCAAGCCTCTGTGACAGCAGAAGAGCAAGTTTACCATGTGGAATGAGCAGTCCATCCAATGCCACTTTTTTCATCAACTATCATGTTTTTACTTAAAGACAGCTTTGCACTAGGCATTCTAGATAATGCAATGACTTTTAAGACGTGAAACCCCATGACAGCACTTAGTCGGGAATGCTGAAGAACACGTGCTTACTGTGTAATATGCACACTAAGCCTTCTAAGAGTTCAGGGGAGAGACCTAGCATTTTTTTCTCCCATTTTTTCTATGCAGTTTTATGATGTTCCATAATTGGCTTTTAAAATAATTTCTTTTCTCTTAATTTTAAATGTATAAGGAAACATATCATATGTTGCACTCATAAAGTGAAATATAAGAAATAGATCAGAGGACTATGAGGGAAGGGAGGAAAAACTGAATGGGAAGAAATCAGAGAGGGAGCTAAGCCATGAGAAACTCTGGACTCCAGGAACCAAACTGAGGGTTGTGGCACGGGAGGTGGGGGTGATGGGGTAAGTGGGGATGGGCATTAAGGAGGGCACGTGATGTGATGACCACTGGCTGTTACATGCAACTAATGCATCACTGAACACTACGCCAAAAACTAACGATGTACTATAGGTGAGCTAATTTAATTTAAATTAAAATAAGTACATAACTAAATAAAATTTTTCAGGAAGGAAACAAAAATGCCATGTAACTCTACTACCAGTTAACACCAGATAACCTTTTTTAAAAAACTATCTACATGGTTAGAAAATTCGAACAGCATAATGGTGCATCTTTCCACTGCACATACATCAGAATATATGCCAGATGATTTTCAAACAGGTTTTCAATTCCTTGAAATTATGAACAAAGCAGGATTGAATGTTTTTATTAATATATATCGCTATCACATGAAAATGGCCAAAGAATTTTCACCAAATTTGTAAGGTATGCTTAGAATAGTCTGGCTCAAACAATAGGCTATTTGAAATACAGGAGCTTCACTTTGGGGGTCAGTAGGTTAACCCCCACAAAAATCTGCTTCAAAGCAGCTACGGAAGATGTTCAGCGAAGGCTCTTTACAGCCACTGATGAGGAAAGCCCTCCCACGAGCATTAAGATGCCAAGGCAACGAAGATCACACAGCGCTTAAACAGAAACCCCTGTTTCAAAGTCACAAGAGCAGATGCTTCAAATCACAGGCACTTATTTTTTTACTGAATTGTCTCTCAAAGAGATAATTCAATGTTATGTGATCCAGAGTAACAGCAGGGCTAGGAGTCATGTTATGATCGTTCATAATTAACAGGAACAGCTCAGAAGAGGCTAGCTAAAGATGATGAACAGCATGAAAAAGTGAAGCAAAGCTAAATAAAGGAACTAACTCCAGAGGCTTAATGTAGCAAACAGAAGAAAACTTTAAGAAAAAGTCTTCAGAGAGAAATTCAAAAGGGTTTTGAGGTGTTGGCGAGGACGCAGAGAAAGGGAAACTCTCTTGCACTGTTGGTGGGAATGCAAGCCGGTGCGGCCACTCTGGAAAACGTATGGAGGAGCCTCAGAAAATTAAAAATAGAGCTACCTTATGACCCAGCAATTGCACTACTAGGTATTTACCCAAAGGATACAAAAATACTCATTCGAAGGGACCCATGCACCCCCATGTTTATAGCAGCAGCATCAACAATAGCCCAATTATGGAAAGAGCTCAAATGCCCATTGACTGATGGATAGATAAAGAAGAAGTGTATACACACACACAAGATTTTTACTCAGCCATCAAAAAGAATGAAATCTTGCCATTTGCAAGAATGTGATGGAGCTAGAGAGTGTCATGCTTAATGAAATAGGTCAGAGAAAGACAAATATGTTTTCACTCATATGGGGAATTTAAGAAACAGACAGATGAATATGTGGGAGGGGGGAAAAGGAAGAGAGGGAAACAAACTGTAAAAGAGTCTTAATAATAGAGAACATGGCGGCGCCTGGGTGGCTCAGTTGGTTGGGCCACTGCCTTCGGCTCAGGTCATGATCCTGGAGATCTGGGATCGAGCCCCACATTGGGCTTCCTGCTCAGCGGGAAGCCTGCTTCTCCCTCTCTCACTCCCCCTGCTTGTGTTCCCTCTCTAGCTGTGTTTCTCTCTGTCAAATAAATAAAATCTTTAAAAAAAAATAATAGAGAACAGACAAGGTGCTGGGAAGGAGGTGGATATGGGTAGGGCTAAATGGGTAACGGGGTATTAAGGAGGACACTTGTGATGAGCACCGGCTGTTGTAGGAAGTGTGGAATCACTAAATTCTACGCTGGAAACTAACTTTTAACTGTATGTTAACTAACTGGAATTTAAACTAAAACTAAAAAAAAGAGGATTTTTGTATCCATAAAGGAATAGAAAAAGTTACTACGGAATAAAAAAGTATAATTGTAAAGGAAACAGTCTGTGAACATTGTAAATATAATTGCCAGATTAAAAAAAAAAAGAAAATATTCCCTCAAACAAAAGTCTAAGTAGCAGAAGGAACACAGCAGGAAATGAAATTAGATGTCTGGAAGACGACATTAAAGTGCAATTTTAGAACATATTGGGGAGGACTGGAGGGAGAGCGAGCAAAGCTAGGAAAGAAAGGCTGTGAGTGACGGAGAATAGATACACGTGAGTCAATGTCTGTCTGACAGAATTTCCAAATGGTGAAGAAGGGAAAGGAGAGCTAGGAAAACATAATTGCATGAGTTACTAAAGATACACTCCCTTAAGTTGAAGACAATTGTTTTGAAGAAAAATATTGGAAAATGGCACATTATGTTGCATTGCTTGCAAAAATGGCCACGATTATTCCCCTCCCTCGATTCCTGCCCCTTTGCAATGTGACTTTGAAGCTCCTCCCACTGAGGAGTGGAATCTATTTCCTCACCCTTTGAATCTGATAACGTGGCCAAGAGAATGTGATGGAAGTAATATTGTGGTGGTTCCAAGCTAAGTCTCAAGAGGTCTTGACTGTGCTTCTATATTTGCATGGAATCAACCCTATGATTACTATGTGAACAAGCCCAGTCTGGTCTGCTGGTGGGTGAGAAGTAATGTGGAACAGACACAAGCCATTACAGCTGAAGCCTTCCTAGCCCCCAGCTGAGCTCCCAGATTATCACAGACACATGAGTGACTCCAGCCAAGAAGAGAAAAATTGCTAGCCCGCTATCCTGAAGGAGCTAAAGGAACTAACTATGCAGATAGCTGATGGAAGAATAGTTCAGGCAGAGATCAGCATGTGCAAAGGTCCTGAGGAGAGAGCATGTCTGTCATTTCTGAGGAAAAGCAAGGAGGTCGGTTTGTCTGGAGTAGAGTAAGTGATGAAAGGAGAGGTAGGGGATGACATGAGAGGTGGAGGAGTACGGTGAATTATAAAAATGGCTATATATTATTCCCTTTTCAGCATGCCTGCTCCTGCAACGTGATATTCCAGATCCCCCCATGAAGAAGTGGACTTTATACTCCCACTTCTTGTATCTGGATTGGCCATGTGGTTTTCCTTGGTCACTGGGTTATTAGCAAATATTAGCACAGACTTGAAAAGCGCTTGCACATCAAGGCTTGCTCTCTTGCTATTCCTGAAACCTTTGACTGCCATGTAAGTTCAGATTATTCCGCTAGCTTGAGATTCAGTCACACTTGTCCTCAAGACAGCATCTAAAATAAATAAATAAATCAATTAATTAATTAATTAATTAATTAAAAAAAAAAAAGACAGCATCTAGCCACCCCGCAGTCATGTAGTCGGTAGGGTTATTCAAGTCAGCTGTTTCTTCATTGGCTTTCTGTCTGGGTTTTCTATCCATTAATGTAAGTGGGGGTATTGAATCCCTTACTATTATTTGTTGCTGTAAATTTCTACCTTCAGATCTGTTTTTACATATGCTATATAAGTATTATGTATTATATATAAAATACATTTATAAATATAC
Source organism: Spilogale gracilis (assembly GCA_004023965.1). NCBI lineage: Eukaryota > Metazoa > Chordata > Mammalia > Carnivora > Mephitidae > Spilogale > Spilogale gracilis. Next base: position 164,832 of record PITA01000306.1, read on the forward strand.
ATTTAGGTGTTCTGATGTTGGGTGTGTATGTAATTATTACATCTTCCTATTGAATTGACCCTTTTATCATTATATACTGACCTTTATCTCTAGAGACAGTTTTATTTTTTTTTTTAAGATTTTATTTATTTTGACAGAGAGAAACACAGCCAGAGAGGGAATACAAGCAGGGGGAGTGAGAGAGGGAGAAGCAGGCTTCCCGCTGAGCAGGAAGCCCGATGTGGGACTCGATCCCGGGTCTCCAGGATCATGACCTGAGCCGAAGGCAGTCGCTTAACTGACTGAGCCACCCAGGCGTCCCTCTAGAGACAGTTTTAGACTCAAAGTCTATTTTGTCTGATATAAATAGAACCACTTCTGCTTTCTCATGGTTACCATTTGCATGAAAAAGTTTTCTGTCCCTTCACTCTCAGCCTATGTGTGTTTAATTCTAAAGTGAGCCTCTCTTATAGGCAGCATATCACTAGATCATGTTTCTTTATCCATTCTATGCCTTTTGATTGGTAAGTTTAACTCATGGACATTAAAGTAGTTATGATAAGTGAGAACTTACTGTTGTCATTCTGTTGTTTTGTTTGTCTTTATTGTACTTCTCTGTTGTACCCTGGAGCTCTCCTAGAGCATTCTCATTGGCATATAGTTGTTTATTCATTGTTTTTGTTGTTTTTGTATGTGAGATGAGCATTGTGACTTCCTAATTTGCCATCTTGCTAGCATGAGAGTACAGACAATTTTCAGTAACTCGGACACTATTTGAAAATATGCTCTGAAATGGAAACATTCATTCATGACCTGATCACTTCCCAAAGGCTCTACCTCCAAAGACCGTCACATTGGAGATTCGGTTTCAACATATGAATTCCAGGCGAGAAAGACATTCATTCTGTAGCACCTAGCACCCTATAACTTGCTCTGGCCAACAAAGCAAGAGATGTGATGATGTGCTGGTTCCATCTCTAGGTCTCGAGAGTTTGGTCCCTTCTAAATCTTCTCTTCAATTCCTGCTATCATAAGAATAAGGCTGCTGGAGAACAAGAAATCATGTGAAACAGACCCCAACTGTTCCAGCTGGGGCCACCCTAGGGTAGGACAGTGCCAGTGACCCCCAAATACATGAGAGGACAGTCAAGAGTAACACAGCTGTGTACTTGATCCATGGCTGATGGCCACCATTAACAGATTCCCTGGGTCCATGCCTGTTGCAAGGTGACTTGGCAGCTCTTCCCATTAAAGAGTGATGTTTTGGTTCCCCCACATCTTTCTTTAATCTGGGACCCACTGTGACTTACTTTGGCCAGCTGAATGTGGAAGAAGTCATAATGTGCCTCTTCCATGGACAGAACTTGAGAAGATTTGCACGCTTGTACTCCTGGCCCCATCTAATGAAAGATTATGTGACTAGGAGCCTGGTTATTCCAGCAAACCCCCAAATATGACAGAGAACCCACCCAAGATCACCACAGCTTCTTAACTTACCCACAGCTAACTGCAGACTCGCAAAAAATGAGAAGAAATGCCCAGCTAACTCATAGCCTCATGATAAAAAAAGGTTATTGACTTAAGCCACTGAATTTTAAAGGGGTTCATCATACGATAATAGGAAAGAAGCGCTGGCCCTATCAACAAAGTTAACAGGGAAGAAGGTGACTTTTTGTAACTTTTCTGGGGTAGTCATTAAATCACCACTAAATTCAAACTTGGGCTTACAGAGATGGGACATCTTAATCCATGTTGATCTTTGATCTAAGACTTTAAATGTTTTTTTTTTTTTGTCCTTTTATAAATAAGAAAACATGCAAATAATATCAGTCCCTGGATTAGCGGGAGAGGGGGAGAGAAACATTAAGGAAATATAATGAACATAAGATTACAATTGAAGGGACACCTGGGTGGCTCAGTTGGTTAAGCGACTGCCTTCGGCTCAGGTCATGATCCCGGAGACCCAGGATCGAGTCCCACATCAGGCTCCCTGCTCAGCGGAAAGCCTGCTTCTCCCTCTCTCGCTCCCCCTGCTTGTGTTCCCTCTCTCACTGTGTTTCTCACTGTCAAATAAATAAAATTAAAAAAAAAAAAAGATTACAATTGAAATTTACTATCTTAGTTTTCTGGTGTTTTGTGTTGGTGCTTATGGTAAACAAACTAAATATGAACTATACATATATACGGAAATAAACCCACCTGAACTTCCTGGATAAAAATTTAAGTCTGACTATTTTGACATTGGCTGCATTTTCAGATACTATTATTCTTATTTTCTATTTGCAAAGGTAAACTGATATAGTACAATAAATTTATCTAAAGGTCTTTAATAAACTAGTGTTCAACACTGAAGCTACTCTCAACAACAGAAAAAACACTAGTTCCCATAAAAATAAAGCATTAATGATAACTTTCAGATAACTGTGCAATATCTGCTTTGACTACTGATGTCCTACACTTTTGAATTCCCTGAATAGAGATTTTTCTTTGCAGACAGCTGGGGTTTGAGGAATCCTCATGGAGACTGTCTGAAGCTATACAACTTATAGCCATTTTGAAGAAACATACGCTGCTAGAAAGAAAAATGAAGGCTGCTAAATTGGGATTGAGGCTAGCAAGGCTGTGATTTGAACACATGGTATGGCTTCATACATGGCATGCTTTAATAAAGTCAGTAGAAAGGTAGAAAAAATAGGTTGCACAAAAACACAAATAAAAAACTGGATTAATAAAGCCCTCATTAAACCTGGTAAAAAGAAACAGTTTAAAAGCAATAGCATGAACCCACAGATATTTTGAAAAAAGTCATCCTCTCGATTCTTCATAAAAGTGGATAGTAGCCACCGTGCTATCCTGTTCCACCTCAAGCACGCTTGTGAAGTAATTTGCACACCTAGCCTCCTGAGATTGGTCTCTCAATTTTTCACTAAAAAGAAACTGGGGTCCTTAGAGAGCAGCATACTTTAAAATCTGCCTGGAACATCCTCTTCTTGTAAAGGACGATGGGACACTTTCAAAGGTGCCTCGGTTGTGACACAGGAGTCAGCATAACATCACTCGTATGTCTATGAAATTTTGAGCATTAAAAACGTGATTATGGTCCCGTAGAACCAGTGAATTCTATAAAAGGCCAAATGTCTGTGATGCTGCCCAAAAGGGACAATATAAAGTGAGCAAGGAACAATTTGCGTAAAGTACGTATGTGACTGCAGTTCTCAGGATGAGGACCACCTGAGTCTGGATGTTAAATCAGATCTGTGTTCTCGCACCCACCAGGAACCTGGGGGCAGACTCTGCATGAGGATCTGGGCCCGCCCTCATTTTTCACACTGCTGATGAGGACAGGACTTTTTGATGCTGAGTTTGGTTCAAAAGGGAGGAACATGTTTTGGTGAGTTTACCCTGAATGATCTCACACTCACATATAAAAAGTTGGCTGTATAGTGTGCTTCGACCCTGGGCCAGGATGCCCAGACCACACCCTGTAGCGGAGATTTGCAGCTACCTGCTCCCAGGGATCCTACCCATCCAAGAGAAGCTTTGCTGATATATGAAAAAACTGAGACGCTATACCACACTTTGGGGGGAAACATGTTTTATTCACTAAAAATAGGAAATGCATGCAAGGGAGAAGACTGGGGGCTAACCACGAAACCAGGCAAACATATTGGCTCCATAAACTATTAAGTCAAGGTCCTAAAATAGAAACAGCATAGTGTAAGCATCCAAAAGTATTTTGAAGTATTGACAAGGGGCAGTGGTTCATCAAGAATTCAGCTTTGTTGATCCTGCAGAACTCCATCTCAAAAAGAAAATACTGCTTGCAGACAGACTCCTGTCTAGGAACTCTGGGGGCAGAGTTATCTAGAAGAGATGGCAGGGGAAATAAAAGGTATGCTAAATACCTTGTCTTGTTGGGAGAGGAGTACAGTAGATAACTGATGATTTGGGGCACCGATAAGAAAATGTTTCCTCAGTGCCCCGAGTTCTTGTGTCCCATTCCTAGCTTTCATTCTAGACTAGGAATGACCACAGTGACTGAAACGCAAGCAAAGGCTCTAGCAAGCAAAGGTGTCAGGTTTAGAGGAGCTTCTAGAAACTTTCAGAAGAGTTCAAGGTCACAGATTAAATTTTGATAGGGCCCAAACAATTCTCAAGGAAATAGATTGACTATCCTTTGCTAGAAAGGATTCAGAAACGAGGGAAAGGTTTAAACTGAGGTGACGTTGACCAGCACTGCCATGAAGGAGTATAAAGAAACCTTTGATTTGGGGTGAGGGCTTAATACCGGTCTCAAAGTTAAGTCATTTTAGGACATTGTCCAAATGCCCCTTTTCAGTAAACAAATACTTTAAGGTTTCATGGTCAAAAATAAAGTCTCTCTCCACAGTTTTGTGACCAGAAATGTTTCTGCTCCTTGAAGATGCACACTGTCCTGTGATGGAAAATTATTAGGACAGAAGAACTTATCTTGAAAACAGGTATCCTTGTAGTTGGGTGGGACTCGGGAAATAAAGGGAAAAGTAGAGAACAAAATAAATGAAATAAAGGAAGGAACAAATAGTGACATATGAGGGAGTGAGGAAATCAGTCTGACTGGAGTAAAGAACAGGAATTAGGTGTCAGGTGGGGAAGTTTAGATTTAATTAGGAATTTGGGTTATATGGAGAAAATGATATTTTAAGAATATAATCTGGCAGCAATTAGCAGGATGGACAGGAGTGGAAGGATATAAAATCTCGATGAGAGCCTGAGCAAGCGGCAGGAGACTGGTAAGGAATGAACACATACTAGGCGCATTTAAAAGCAGATGGCTTTGCTTTATTTTTTTATTACAAGTGTATTATGTGCTCACTTTAAAAGTTTTAATGCTACAAAAGTATAGAAGATAAAAAATACATATATACATATATATGTACATATGTATATATGTGCGCAACCACTATTAGAAGTGATATTTCATGGGTGCCTGTGTGGATCAGTCAGTTAAGTGTCCAACTCTTGATCTCAGCTCAGGTCTTAATCTCAGGGTCGTGAGTTCAAGCCCTGTGTTGGGCTTTATGCTGAGTGTAGAGCCTACTTAAAAAAAAAAAAGAAGAATATTTCAAACTCCTAAACCACTATAGGAAAGGAAGACATGTGCCTTGACAAATCTAGCAAGAAGAGAAAAAAAATTAAAATGACAGAAGTATAAATACTTCAGAATTGTAATGGATGTGAAAGCTAATTATGAATTAAAAGGCAGATATTCCAGAAAGGGTAAAAAAAGAAAAACAAAAACTCATCATGTACTGTTTTGAAAAGATACGCCTAAACAAAACAACATGGAAAAACTGAAAGTACTGAAATGGATAAAAATACACCAGACAAATGCTAACAAAAATCAAACAAAGGTGGCAAAGAAACATCAAGACAAAAAGCATCAAATCATTCAAAGAAGGTATCTTTATGCTGCAAATTAACACAATCCAATAAGATAATCATGAAATTTAATGCACTGAAAAAGAATTTCAAGTATGTCTTTAAAGCAAAAAAAGTCTAGAAATAAGAGACCATGATAAAATAAATGGGAGATTTTACATATTTGCATCAAAAATTTAGATCAACCAGAAAAAAGGGGAAAAGCTGAGTAACAACAAGTTTGATTTCTTTTTTAAAGATTTTATTTATTTGACAGAGAGAGACACAGCAAGAGAAGGAACACAAGCAGGGGAAGTGGGAGAGGGAGAAGCAGGCCTCCCGCTGAGCAGGGCTGGATCAATCCGGGCTGGATCCCAGGAGCACAGGATCATGACCTGAGCTGAAGGCAGATGCTTAACGACTGAGCCACCCAGGGGCCCCAAGTTTGATTTAATATATAGAAATCTGATACACTATCACCCAAACACAAAGAAAACATACATTTGCTTTAACTGCCCATGGAATATTTATAAATGTTTATTATATTAGGACACCAAAAAATTCCAAAATGTATAATCCACACAGGAAACATTCACCATCCATGAGACAGTGTAAGCAGTAATGGGGTGGGGGCAGAAAAACAAAACATCAACTAAAACCTGACCGTGCTGAAATATATAAATACTTCTAAATAACTCTTGGATTAAATAGGAAAACAAAACTACAGATGAAGTGACAAAAAAAGGATTATGGTAGCACTGCAGGTAGAAACTAGGGGTTACAGTCAAACATGCATCCAAAGGAAAGTTTATCCTTTAAATGCATTAAGTAGAAAAGAAGAAAGACTGAAAAATAAACTAAGCATTCACCTAGTTAAACTAAAAGGAAATCAAACAGAACCAAAGAACATAGAAAGAAGTATTAATAAAAGCAGAAAGTGATATTTTAAAAACCACTTGTAAAACAGTTACCTGAAAATAGAATATACAAATCTATGAACTGTCAGTCCTATTAAGGAAAAGAAAAAAGGGGGGGAATATAGTCATATATATGTAAATTAAGACACATTAGAAAATACTACATATAATTTCTAATCAATACATGAAAACCCAAATGAAATGGAAGAGTTTTACCAACTGAACAAGGAGAGGTGGAAAACTTGCATAAACTGATCAAAGCAAAAAGGAGACTCTTAAATACAGAGAACAGACTGGTTGCCAGAGGGGAGGTGGGGGGGATGGGTGAAATAGATAAAGGGGATTAAAAGTACGCTTATCTTAATGATCACTAAGACATGTACAGAATTGTTGAGTCATTATATTGTACACCTGAAACTAATATGAACTGTGTGTTAATTATTCAATAAAAATATAAATGAGATTTTAAGAATAAAAATTCACACACATAAAAAAGAAACAAAGAGATCTATATTTCTACCCTCCCTCTCCTCAAACAAGCACCAGTGCAAAATGATTTTATGGGTATCACCAACTTTTCAGAGAAACAGCTTGTCTAATTTACTCTGTAAAGTAAGAAAAAAAATTCAGGTTTGTTCACAAGTACACACAATCATGGTATTAAATTAGGAAAAGGACATCGAGGAAAGCTATAAGGGAGAGTTTCCCAACAAGTGTGCTATGGATGGGCTGTGGGTGTAATTTATCTCCGAAGGCCTTGGGGGCAAACCAGCAGAGTCTGAGAAGCCACCTGCCTCTACCCTCAGCAATCCTGCCCATTTACCCCAGGACGCCGCGATGTGAAAAAGGTAAGGACGTACTCCTCCAGGCACTTGTTAACATAGAGTTTTATATCCTAAATCAAATATTGACATAGCTAAAACACCACTAACAGCTCACTCAATGTTATTCCAAGAATGCAAGCATATCTCAACATTAGGAAACCTAATAGTGTAATTAACCACTTAATGGATAAAAGAGAATAACCATATTATCGCCCTGGCAGATGCCAAAAAAGACATTTCTACCATTCTATATCTGTTCCTGACAAAACTGCAAATCAATCAGGAATCAAGACTAGAAAGATATTCCCATGACTCGAAAAAAGGTTATCCATCAGAAACAATGGCAATCATCAATTTTTGTAATGGCAATCGTATTTTAAAGTGAAAATGGTATTTGTGTTAAAGTCAAAAACAAGAGAAGGCTGCCTGCTCTTTATTAATCAATATAAATCTGCATTGTCCTAGAAGTCATAAGATCTTTTTCAATGTTGTAGAAGGAAAAAGAAATAAATACAAACATTAGCAAAGAAAAGACAAATGTTCCATTATTTGTAGCTGACATGACTGTGTACCTAGGAATTCAAGCTAATTTACTGGAAAAATAACGTAGAGCTAAGAACAGAGTTTAATATGAGGCCTGGATACAAGACAAATGTAAAACTCGGTATTGTAAAGATGTCAGTTCTTGACACAAGAGGTCAGAGGCAATTCAAGGGATTTTTTTTAATAGAAGCTGACGAGTTGATTCTAAAATTCATCTGAAAAAAGGAAATGTACAAGAATGGTAAAGTAAATTCTGAAAAGTAAAAAGAATAATGAAGGGGGAAGAGAAGCCCCATCAGATTTCAAAACACATTATAATGCTATAGTAATTGAAGAAGTGAGGTTCTAGCTTAATAAACGACAAAACTGAACAGAAAAGAAACATAAGCATAAAGTATACCCATATAATTCATGATTGAAAATGAATTCCAATTAGTGCAGCTATAATACAGTAAGTACAGTAAATAAAGTAGGAAAACTATCTATCTCCTCTGAAAAAAAAATGTAGGTCCTTACTTTCCACCATACACACACACACACACACACACACACACACAATCAATGCCACATGGACATATGTATTAAAGCACTAAGCAATAAAAAATACATAACATATTCAAAGAAAATAGAGTATTTTTTAAATGTTGAAATACAGATGCCGACCCAAGTATGAGACAAAACCAAGAAACTACAAAACAAAGATTAATATGTTTACCTATTTCCATAATTAGATCTTTAGAGCAATACCACCATAAATAAACTTTTAAGAAGAAAGGAAATGGGAAGTAGGTTAAATCGGGGAGGGAAACGAAACACAAGAGACTTTGGACTCAGAAACAAACTGAGGGTCTTGGAGGGGAGGGGGGATGGGAGAGCCTGGTGGTGGGTACTGAAGGCATGTATTGCATGGAGCACTGGGTGTGGGGTAAAAACAATGAATCTTGGAACACTGAAAAATAAATAAATAAATACATACATACATACATAAATAAAAGATGATAGACATCTGTAGCAGAGAGTAGACAAAAAGATATCAGCACTAATATTCAGAGACCTCCTACAAATCAACAAAGAAAATAGACAAATGATTCAACAGAGAAACAGGTGAAGGATATGAACAAGCATTCTCCAACAGAAGAAATACAAATAATTAATAAATACATTAAAAGGTGCTTAACTATACTAGTGATTAGGGGGAAATAACCTAATGGAATGAGATTGGATTTTTCATCCAAAATGCTGGCAAATTAAAAAGAATGATCGTGTCTAGCATGCCAGGAGGGCAACTTAGCTCAACCCTTTGATCTAGCCATTACACTTCTACAGTACCAGCCTGTAAAAATACTTCTAAATGAGCAAAAGGTAGATTAAAAAGAGTGCATTTTTTAAAAAAGATTTTATTTATTTGACAGAGAGAAACACAGCGAGAGAGGGAACACAAGCAACGGGAGTGAGAGAGGGAGAAGCAGGCTTTCCCGCCCAGCAGGCGACCCAATGGCAGGGCTTGATCCTGGGACTCCAGGATCATGACCTGAGCTGAAGGCAGAGGCTTAACCACTGAGCAACCCAGGGGCCCCTAAAAAGAATGTTTTTTATAGCCATTGTCTGTAATAGCAAACACACTGTTAATCTAAAGATTTATCATGTGGAAAGAGTTGGGTAAATCATATAGTACACCTTACTGTGGCATTCTACCAGCTATCACAACAATGACTTTCTATTGAGCAGGGGGTGGGGAGGGCAGGTTGTAGAATACTATGTATAGGACGGTTTCTTTTAGAAAAACACACCAAGGACATATGCATGTAGAAGAAGTACTTGGGGGGCATCTGGGTGGCTCAGTCAGTTAAGTGTCTGCCTTTGGCTCAGGTCATGATCCCAGGGTCCTGGGATCAAGCTTGGCATCGGGCTTCCTGCTCAGTGCGGAGTCTGCTTCTCTCTCTCCCCCTGCTGCTCCTCCCTCTGCTTGTGCTCTGTCTCTCTCCCGCTCTCTCTCAAATAAATAAATAAATAAATAAATAAATAAATAAATAAATAAATCTTTTAACAAAAGAAAGGAAAAGTACTTGGAAGATACAAAGCAAACAAATAATCATGGCTGTCTCTGGACAGTGGGACTGGGAGAGGGACACTTTAACTTGGTGCTTTATATACTGCTACACTTGTTGCTTTTATAATAAGCATATACTACTTTTGTAACAACAAAAAAGTAAGCTTACTGTGGTGCCTGGGTGGCTCAGTCATTAACCGTCTGCCTTTGGCTCAGGTGATGATCCTGGAGGCCTGGGATCGAGCCCCGCCTCCGGCTCCCTGCTTGGCAAGAAACCTGCTTCTCCCTCTCTCACTCCCCCCGCTTGTGTTCCCTCTCTGGCTGTGTTTCGTCAAATAAATAAAATCTTTAAATAAAAGTAAGCTTACTTCATAACATTTGGATTAAAAACAAGTGTAAGAAAGCAAATGGGAACTAGGGTAATCTAGGGAGGGAAACGAAACAACAGAGACTTTGGACACAGAAACAAACTGAGGGACTTGGAGGGAGGGGGTGGAGGGATGGGAGAGCCTGGTGGTGGGTACTGGGGACACCTAAAGCGTGGAGCACTGGGTGTGGGGAATGGGGAATGAATCTTGAAACACTGGAAAAAAAATTTTAGTAACAATAAAAAAAATACATATATATATATAAAAAAGTATTTAAAAATGATATGAAATCTCACTACACAAAGGCAATTGTTGTTAACATGTCAACACTTTTTCTGTCCCTGTTATGCATGTTTAATGTACTTAAGATCTTACTTGATGTAATTTAGGGCTTGTTTTTCAATTAATATCATATTGTGTTTTCCCTATAGAAAATTTAGAGAATAAAGAGCCACAAAAGAATAGAAAGCCCATGCACTCCAACCACCCAAAGATAACTGCTTAAGAAAATATGAAATTTGAGGGCAATGAATTGTATTATGAGTAATCCATGCACACTGTCCCATTGATGTATGCGTGGCCCTTCCATTTTTATCCATTAAATTATTTTCATTAATTTTCATAATACTTATACAATTATTAAATAGTCAATGACATGCTTTTAATTATATAATGAACATCCACCCCTCTACCCACGGAACCTGAGCACTAGAATACAGACAATAACTTCAGTTCGCTTCCCTGATCCTCTCCTATTCCAAGCCCCTTTCCTAAATTCCAGTGAGCATTATCCTGGATTTTTTATTCTTCTTTCCTCTTCAGTAAAATATTTTAATCCCAAATATATATGTATACCTAAATAACATTTAGATTTACTTGTTTCTGAACAATATAGAAAGGATATCCTATTATAAGTAGTCTTCTGGGATTGATACCTTAATTTAACATTACAGAAGTACAATCTACCCAGATTATATTTAGCAGTAGTTTGTTCATTTCATGGCTATATAATATTACATTGTGGAAATACACAATTTAGTCATTTTCCTTTTGGGATTTTTAGTACTAACATATTAGTATCCATTTTTATTTTTTAAAAGATTTTATTTATTTATTTGACAGAGAGAGAGAGATCACAAGTAGGCAGACAGGCAGGCAGAGAGAGCGGAGGAAGCAGGCTCCCTGCTGAGCAGAGAGCCCGATGCGTGTCTCGATCCCAGGACCCTGAGATCATGGCCTGAGCCGAAGGCAGAGGCTTCAACCCACTGAGCCACCCAGGTGCCCAGTATCCATTTTTCTGAGGACATTTATATAGTTTCCTTTCTAAAAATTTGAATATTATATATATTTTCATGTCACCTGTTCCTCTCCCTACTGAGATCTTGCAAACATATTCTCATTTCGGTAAACATTCTCCTGTGGTATAAACTTAAATGGCTGCATAGTACTCCATCATATAGTTACTACATAATTTTATTTAACCATCCCCAATTGTTGGACTTCTGGATTGCTTATATTTTTTTTGCTATAATAAGCATCATGGTGTACATATCCCTTGACTCAGCAACTCTCCTTTAAGAATTTGTCCTTAAGTAATAGCTGAAGATACAGCTTGCAGAGTGTATGTGCTTATCACATCAGTTTTTAGAATACAGAAAAACTGGGAAAACCTAATGCCCACCAAAAGGATATAAGGTAAATAAGTTATGTATGAAAATTAGAATGTAGACGCATAGCTACTGACATGGAAAAATGTTTAAATTTATTGTTAAGTGGAAATAATAGGTCAAATGGTAGCATGATTCCATTTTGTAAAACAAAATAAACATGCCTCTGAAAGAGGGTGGAAACACATACACCAAAAACTTTATAGCAATTATCTCTAAGTATGAGTTTATTTGAGATTTTAACTTTTTCACTTTGCTTTTATTTTGAAGTGATTTCAACAGCGAAACTTGAATACACGTATAATAAGGTGAATAGATAATGAACTTTCTATGCGCACATTTAAATATTTTTCCAGAATATACTTTCACACTGTAAGAACTTTGGAAGAAAAAAAAAAGGAACACCAAGAAGTAAACAAAAATCACACATAATCTTACCTACCGAGAGATAATTAGTTCACAATCTCTAATATGTTTATTTCTAGTCATTTGTCTCTGATTATATATATTTAAGATAATTGCAATCACACTTTATGTAATCTTATATGCTAATTTTTCACTTAACAGTATATAATATCAACATACCATAAATATTTTAATAAAAGAATATTCCATCACATGGAAATAACACATTTACTTAATCATGTCCATGATGTTAGACCCTGAGGTTTTTCTGTTTTTCATTATACCAAATAACTATGTGAAGAACATCTTTGAACATGAATTATCCACGTTTTAGATGATTTCCTTGAACATATTCATTGAAGTGAAAATACTAAGTCAAAGAGTACCAACATCCCTTGATATATATTGCCCAAACCATACTTACTATATATTTTAAGGCAGCATGGAGTAGTAGGGAAAAAAAAGGAAGTCAAAATACATGGATCTCATGCCCATCTTTAGTACTTGTTGTTTAACCTGATTAGGTAAAACTGATAAAAAAAATCCATCTTAATAATCAAATAAGAAATAGATCCTCCAGTCATCATAAATGTTACTTCCTCAGGAATGCTTTCCTTCACTTTCTAGACTCTCACAGCGTCCTATACTTAATTTTCCTTCATGGTCTTGCAACAACTGATAAATAACTGTTCAGTTATTTGTACACTGTCAGTTTTCCCTAGGTGATTTTAAGCTCCTTTGAGATATGCCTGGCCCACATCTGGCGCTCAATAAATATTTTTGAAGGAATGAATGAATGAATGAATGAGTAGATGGATGATGGATGAAATGACAGCACTTTGCAAAATAAGTGGCTAGACATTTGGAAGGTATTTCAATTTTAATAATTATCATTATGATTCATTTGTATTACTATATAGATGATTCTGTATCTTTAGAGATTCCTCATCTAACCTTAATTTCATTGTCACTTTAATGTCTGTCATGCCAACCAGAGGCATGGTAGCCATGTTGCTGGAGGCACCTGGCAAGAGCTGAGACTTGGAGAACCAAGTAGTTAGTTCTCTAGGTCAGCATGCTGGGAGTTGTAGTTACCATTAGCTGAATGCAAGGCAGGGATCACGGATCTAGGAGGTCAGTGATATTTGAAGAAACAGGTGAATCCTAGAGGTCAGAAACAAACTAATGGTAAATGGTCTAGATAGTAAGGTGCAAAGTGGATAATGGTCAGAAGGGATTAAAATAGATGGAAGAGTCAGATTCCAAGCACCAGTATTCTGAGCATGGAGCTGTAAATATGATTTTAAAGCAAATGGTACTTGAAAACTCAGTGATTCCTTTTATTATTTCTGCCCAAATTGAAAATGGTATTAGGAAGTGTTTGCATCTAGTTCCATATATATGGGCAAGGGAATAGGAGCTAGTTGAGGAAGGAGATCTGTGAATACAAACAGGTTCTGATAGTAACAGGATAAAGTAAGACCCTTTGTATATAAGATCTGATAATAGTCTGCACATAAAATAGGAGCAATCAAGCTTCGGATCCCATAATTCTCAACTTGATTTTGGACAGCAGATATTATAGCACAGTGGTTAGGATCATAGACTCTGGCAACAGATTAGCTGGGTTTAACAGGCTAGCTAGCTCTATCATTTATTAGTTGTGTCCTTTGGACAAATTATTTCCCCTCTGTGTGTTAGTTTCATCATCTATAAAACGGAGATAATAGTACCTAAACCTCAATGGGTTCTTGTGAAGATTAAATGAGGTAATGCATGTAAAAACCTTAGAACAGTGCCTGGACGTAGGAAATGCTATGTTAAGTGTTGTTGTTATTATTATTATTGTTATTATTAACCAGTTACATAAGACCAAACAAATATTGGCAGTATAAGAAATGGATAAATACACTGTATTAACATACTCTATCTAAAATAATAAACAGTCTCTAAACAGGAATTCTTTCATTAAAATAAGAATTTCATTTTCACCTAATCATAGTTGACTATATAAAAAACTATAAGCCTTAGCCAAGTAGCAAAATTTATCACAGTAATCCCAGGAATGTGTTTATTTTTATAGAAGATGTTTTATGGACACTATCTTTAAAAGTTGTAAACAAATACACATTTTCTAATAGCAAAAAAACACTATTAAGCTGCAAAACAGTTGATCCATGGAACCTGGTTTATAAGAAGGAATGCCTTATTAAATTTTTTGAGGCTAATTCTACTGGAAGCAGGATTATTTGTGTTGGAAGACCTGTCTGTGGAAAGATCTGAACACGGAAAGGCTCAGACATGGGAAGACTCCTTTTAAAAAGGTCTGGACCTAGGGAAAGGTCAGAAGACCTGAACTATGGAACATGTTAGAATACCTGGATATTGTAGACACTGGAAGACCTGAATGTTAGAAGACCGGTGCCCTGGAGACGTTGGAAGACGTGGATATTGAGCCCGTTGTTGGAAGACTGGGTAGTTGTTGGAAGACGTGGAGATGTCGGAAGACGAGCAGATGCAGGAAGACGAGCAGATGCAGGAAGACGAGCAGATGCAGGAAGACGCAGGGATGCCGGAAGACTCAGGGATGCCGGAAGATGCAGAGATGCTGGAAGACGAGCAGATGCTGGAAGATGCAGAGATGCCGGAAGACGAGCAGATGCTGGAAGCCCTGGAGATGCTGGAAGCCCTGGAGATGTAGGAAGACGAGGATTTTCTGGAAGACGTGGCTTAGTTGGAAGACGTGGATTTTCTGGAAGACGTAAATTTGTTGGAAGACGTGGGTAGGCTGGAAGACATGAATTTGATGGAAGACACAGTTTTGTTGGAAGACTAGGATTTGCTGGAAGACGTGGATCCTGGAAGCCATGGATTTGGTGGAAGACTTGGAGGTCATCGGAAGGCATGGATTTCCTGGAAGACATGGCTTTTCTGGAAGACGTGGATTTTCAGGAAGACCCGAATTGTCCGGAAGACATGGATTGCCTGGTGGAAGACGCAGATTTGCTGGAAGACCTGGAGGTTACTGGAAGACATGGATTTTCCGGAAGACGTTGCTTTATCGGAAGACCTGGATTTATTTAGTGGAAGACATAAATTTTGTCTGGAAGACGTGGACTGACTGGAAGACTGGATTTGGTGGAAGACATGGATTGATTGGAAGACCTGGATTTTCCTGGAAGATATGAATTTGATGGAAGACATAGATTTTTCTGGAAGACGTGGACAGAGTGGAAGACCTGGATTTCTTTCTGGAAGACATCGATTGACTGGAAGACCTGGGTTTTTCTGGAAGACGTAAGTTAGCTGGAAGACTTGGATCAATTGGAAGACTTGGATTTGGTGGAAGACATAGTTTTTTCCGGAAGACATGGATTGACTGGAAGACCTTGAAACCACTGGAAGACATGGATTTTCTGGAAGACATGGATTTTCCTGGAAGATGCATTTTGTGGAAGACCTATAATTACCGGAAGACGTGGATTATCTGGAAGACGTGAATTTTCTGGAAGACTAGGATTAGCTGGAAGACCTTGATGCTGTTGGAAGACTTGGAATTTGTTGGAAGACTTGGAGTTGCTGGAAGGCCTTGACACTGGCGCCATTGGAAACCCTGGACATTGGAGACATTGGAAGCACAGGATGTTGGAGAGACACGAGAAGCCTCGGATTTTGAGGACATTGGTTATTCTGGACACTCGAGACTTTGGAGACCCTTAATGTGGGAATCCATAGGTATTGGAAGCCCTGAATACTAGAGACATTATAAGTCCTCTAACTTAGAAGCCCTAAACATTGGAAGATATAGACAATAGAAGATCTAGACATTCAGAAACCCTAAAATCGGAAGCCCTGGATATTGGGAGACATTTGGAAAGCCTGGGCATTGACACATTCATGTTAAGACATAGAATTTGGAAGTTGTAATTTTCATGATGCACAAGTCAAGGGTATTGGCAGCCCTAGACAGGAGACTTGGACATTAAGATGTCAGGATGTTAAAAGACCTAGTCATTCAGACACTGGGGATGTTGGAACACCTAAACACTTGAAGACCAGGTTCTTGGAGATATTGAAAGACTTGGATGGTGGAACTGGTGATAATGAGACACTATAAAACCAGAATTTAGGAGACACTGAAGTTTGTAAAAACTGAATGATGTAAGCACTGGAAGATATTAGAAGAGCTGGACTTGGACACGATGAAACACATGGACTCTAGAAGACCTGCATATAGGAGATACTGGAAGATTGGGAACATAGAAAAAACAGAACTTAGAACTCTGGACCCAGAAAGACAAGACCTGGATCTTGAAGACTGATTGCTGGAGAAAGTAGAAGACCTAGACTCTTAATTTCCCTGATAGCAAGGAGATTAGAAAACCTGCACTGGAGATGCTTCAGGCCAGAGAGTGGAAGACATGGGTGTTGTAACATTTAGAATATCTGGCAATTGGAGATGTTGGGAGCTATGGTGCTTAGACAACCTGGTGTTAGAGACACTAAAGAATTGAAAGTCCTAATTTTAGAGATGCTAGAAGGTCATGTTGACAGATCCTGGCAATGTTGAAAGACTTTCATATTAGGACCTGATATGACATTTAAAACATATCTGAAGGCTACTCTAATAGTCTTTATGACTATGACATCTCTTCTTCTAAAAAGCAAACCACAGACAAAGGACATTTTAGGAAGACAACAAAGAGGAAGTGAGCAATTCAAGTAAAAGCTAGTAGTTTAAATGGGTTGGAACCTATTTTCATGATCTATGATTGAACTAGATTTCCAGGTCCATATTACTTGACAGGATGGAAATGATGTATTATCAAAGAATAAGCAATATCAAGGCTTGGAAAACTACTTGGCTTTAGCTAAGAGTCAGCAAGTGTTTTCTACAAATAGTTAAGTTTTTAAAGGCCATATGATTTCTATTGCAACTACTCAACTCTGTCATAGTGTAGCCATAGACAATACATAAGTGAGTGAGTATGGTTGTGTTGCAATAATACTTCATTAAAAAAAAAACAACAACAACAGTTGGGCCAGATTTTAATCAAGGGCCCTAGTTTGTCAAGCCCAACTCTTTATGCCAAATCTTGGGTATAGTAGGTGTATTAAGCACATTCCAGACTAGCATTCACATGCAAAAGAATAGATAGAGTACTTCGAAACCTGGTGGCAAATAACATACAATGCAAGTGATGATGCTCAGGACCTGAGGCTAGCAAGAACCTAAGAATGGAGTTTAGATCTCCACTTATTTGTTTCAGGGACCCAACAAGGATATTTTTATTCATAGACAGAATTAAATGGGTAGCATCCAGGACGCAGGCAAGGGGGGCTAGGGTTCTATGCCATCACCCTCATCTGGTTGGCTGGAGGCTTTAAAAGGAAATTAGAGAAGAAAGTCACTTTTGCAGACTAGGGCTATCCTCCAGGAGTAAGCACCACTTACCCAAAGAGAGGGAGTCTCCAGCCCAGGACAGACAAGAGGTAGCAAAGCCCTCACTCTATTTCCCACATTCTCCTTAGGGCACTCCTCATACCACTGCCAAGTAAGGAAGAGCCCACTCTAGGTGTTTGTAAAGATGGAGAAGAGGAAAGAGACTACAGCTTTGTATTCTCATCTCAGGCACTCTGGCTTCAGGTAAGAAGTCTAATTTCTGTTCTTACCCACCAGAGCTTAAGTGACAAACTTAAGAGATCAGGGTTGAGTGACAGGCTACAAATCCTTAGTGCTTAGTCAGACATGGCTGAGAAGACACAGACTATCACATATATTGTATGAAAGAGAACACAGAGCCAGACCCAGTTCCGGTACACTGGGACTGGGCCATGATTTAAAGGTTAAGTAGTGGAATATACAGACAATGGGCAGCCACTGAAGATATTTGAACAAGCAAGTACCAGAATCAGACCTGTACACAAGGAATGTTCGCCAAGCAGCAAAGTGCTAAAGACACCTGGATATATATACTAGGACATCAAAAGCTCTCAGTTAAGACAGTAAAAAGGGTTGGGATGTAAGTTAGGAGGCCACTGTGATCATCCAGGTGAAGTGGTAATGGAGCCCGGAAATAAGGCAGTGGCAGCTCTGTTGCTCAGCAGATCCAGCACTGGGATTACAACAAACACTCAGCATTCTGAAAAGCATGATTTTAAACTTCCTGAATGCTATCAGAATACATGAAATAACCAAGATGTTCAGAAGCTAGTTAGGAGGAACTGTCCTCACCTAGTAACACTACTTGGATGTCCAATTTTCTCTCCAAGGCAGCTAAGCTAATAACTTGGTTGTTTAAGCAAAGTAGGTTCTGCAAAATTTTATCTTTAGCTACTATTAACTCAGTGTGACTTCATTATTTCAAAAGATGGATTATTTTCTAGAGAATAGGAATACATCTATGTGAAAAAGGTCATTAAAAGTAACCACTATGTAAGTAAATACCATGCTATGTACATTCAAAATAAACCATATATAAATGAAGCTCCAAGTCAAAGATAACATAGGGACAAAGGAAGTACTGTTTCAGGTGTCTTTCACAAGCAAAGAAAAATGAAATCAGCTTGTATTCCTTCTCTCTTCTTAAAAGCATCATGCATACCATTTTTTGAGGGAAATTAGATAAAGTATCAAAATATTAAAATTTTGCAAAAACAGGATTAAACTATCATATTTAGCTCTATAATGCTTATAATAATAATAATAATAGCAACAATTTATTGAGCGCTTGCTATGTGCCAGGCACTGTACTAAGCATTTCTTGTAATCTCATAGCGATCCTATAATGCAGGTAATTTTTACCCCGTTTTACAGATTAGAAACTCAAGTCTGAAATGGTTAAGAAGCATGCCCACTGTCACATGTTGGTAACTGGCAGGGACAGGATTGAAAGCAGGTCTGACTCCACAGCCTAGACCCTAGGCTGACTTGTCACACCCCAGAAGCCCAAGAGTTACGGTGCCATGGACGAAGCACCATTCATCCAAGCAGAGGGAGTCCCCAGCCCAGGGCATACAAGAAGCCAGGGGCAAAGCCCCTCTTACCTAAGTTTCATGTTCTCATTATGGCCCTCATCACACCACTGCCAACTGACCAAGAGCCTGGGTGTTTGCAAAAATGGGTTAATTCTACCACTGGCTTTATGATGAAAGATGAAGTGTGATGTCTCAAGCACAACTAGATTCATATTTAATTCCTCAACATTCATTGTTCATGCTAATGAAATATACTGTTTAGCCTTTCATCTATTTTCTATTTGATTTTATGGCTCTCAAGAACACATACACTCTGTTCATACCACAATTTATTTCTGGATTCTTAGATAAACAAGCATAGCACATTAACATCAAGACAATTAAAAGGTAACTCTATGTAAAGTTCAGTGATCAATGTATTCCATAGCACAAACACTGTCCCCATACCCCTTTACACTATACACACCCTGGAAGCCCCTTATTAGCATTCAGGGGTGGCACCCCACCAAATGTGGGGATTTGCCCATGTGTGCAGAGCCTTCTCTACATTTTGAACTTAAAAGATCTTAAACAAAAGGTTCTCTTTAAATGAAATACCAGCTTTCTAATATTCTCTACAAATTTCAGCAACTTGGGCTGTTCTTTCTCCCCACCTCCTTTTCCTTTCCTTTCTTTTTGCCAGTGGTTTAATATGTCTGGAAAGAAGTAGACTGCCATGCACTTCATAATACTGAACACAAGAATTTACCTGAACCATTTGACAACAGGAAGATTCGTTTCACTCAAACTGTGTGTAAAATCTTCTAAAAGAAATTTCAGCTTGTCAATTTTGGGGACTATTCTTAATTTGAAAAAGAAAAACACCTGTCAATTCTGCTGACTTGTTAAATTCAGCCATGTTGAAGTGTTCCAGCTTTCCAGCTTTTATCATCATCAGTGATACTTCTTAGATTATTTTAACTGGGTATTACCTTAAACAAGAATTGCGTTTATCTCAGTAATGGCCTGGTCCCTAGACAAACGTTTGCATCTATCAAGGCAAAGTCTATGCATCCCTATGACAACCAAATTCATACAGTAGTCAATTTCCCATTGTATTATTTTATATTAATGGTCCCTGGTTGATGCTCTTCAGTTTAAATTTAATTTCTCTAATTCTGGTCAAATTGAGAGGAAAAGAAATGCCAAGGCAGTAATCTCAATAAATGGCAAGATTACCAGGAAACTACATTCTCTAAAGGCATATGGAACCACTGATTAAACTGGTAAAACAATCATTGACTTAAAGCTATTTACCTCTAGATATGATTAAGAACCCTGACAGAGTTCTCTCTGCCTTGGTTTATGAAAACAATAGATACAACATGTTAAGGTGTTTTCCTCATAATATCTATTATTTTCCCCAAGCCCTCTAATTCAGAAGGAAAACAGTATTTATTAGAAATAAACTCACAGGAGGCCCTCTCTGCCTTTCCTTTCAGGAAATTGATGTTATATTTGTTTCTCTTTTTTCTATACCCAAATCTCTTTTCTGGAAGGGACTAAACCATGGTCAAACTTGCGCCAGAGGCACAGTTTGTGAAATATCAAGAACACAGTGCAACACTACTACTTACCTTGGTCTCTATAAAAGGGTTCAGGTACACTCAAAGTCAACCAAGGAGATTATGCAGCTTTCTCTCAAAATAACAATGTTAGAGATAGAGGGACCCTAGAGACCAAGTGGTCCTAATCTCTCATTTGACGGATAAGGAAAGAGTAGGGTAATTTGAATAAGACTAGCCATTGGCTAGTGGTGGAGCCAAAATTGGAATCAAGGTTTCCTAGCTCCTGGGCCCACCACCCTTTGCATTGTATTTTCTGCTACAGTCCAATTTAGACTTACAGCAGCAGTTAGCAACCATGGCTATATAAAAAAAAAATCAGTTGAGGAGCTTTCAAAATATACAGATGCTAACCCCATCCCTGATTCAGCACATCTAGGGGCAAGTCCCAGAACTCTGTATTTTTCCAAAGCTCTGATCACTTCAAACTCAGGTACAGCTAAGCTATCATTCAGACCTCCAGGCTGGGGTGCAGGGGTTACCGGATTATCGGGGGGGATTATTCCCTACCACCCTTATGGAAGAAGAAGTTCCAGTCAGAAGCTCTTTCCCGGAGGATATTCAGATGTTCAAATTTCCAGAACGACCAGATATGAGAACAGAGAAGATCTATGGAAATGAACTCTAGCAGCTTCTACTCACTGACACCAAACTAGGTAAAAGGCAAGGGTCTGGATTCTTTCTGCTGAAATAGCAAGTTAGGCTTAAATAGAATTAAAATAAATTTCAGGATCGAGAGTACAAATCAAATTGTGCAACCGAGTAGCTCCCCTCCCCAGGTATGAGAATTGAGTTCCTGAAACCCTCGCCATGGAGAAATTTGTTTTGGAAGGATTCATGAGCTTTTAGGGAAAACTGGGGCAGGGAAGGGAATATTAGGACAGCCCAGATAATTGATTTGTTCACTCAAATAAAACACAAAGTGAACTGAAGGTTGTTGGTATTTTCCTAATTTTACATCAGCAATAGTGATTACTGGGCAATTAATTTCTATTTCTCCTGATCTCAAGGTGAGGACAATCGTGCATAAGTGCAAACGTCGGTCACAGCAGATATGGGGAAAGAATCAAGACACTTGAGTTTTGTCTGTAGATAAGCAAGCTCAATTTTCTGCGCTACTTTCATCTTCTAGCACATGGATCAGCACATCATCAGAGCTGTGGGAGCCTGGATCCCAAGGCTCGACTTGACTGTTGGTGTGTCGCCTTTCTGCCTGCTGTTTGTGGAATTAGTTTGAATGACGAGGCCCGAAGGTCCAGCCTCTTCTCCCCTGTTGAAGCAAACAGAGAAAAGACTTATTGGCCTTCATTTCAAGGTTTCTTATTACTGCTTTATAGGGTCATAGGTAATCATTTAAATCTTGCCTGCAGGTCAATAAATACTCCGTCAAAGGATGTCTTTCCTCTGAACCATTACAGCTATTTGATTTGCAGAGAGCCTACTTCAACATTCCTCGAGTTCTGGATGTTAACCGATGCTGACCTCTTTTATCAATTTTTGATATGTTCACATCTGTGAAAAATTTCTCAACTGTCTTCTAAGGGTGAGAATCTAACAGTTCAGCAAAATGTCACTTCATTCAATGTCTTCAAATCCTTCACCCCCCCAAACATTGGGCAGATGTTACATTTTCAATTTCTTCTACCACTAGAAGAAAACTTTCAGAGTCCGTGACAACCTCATTCTGAAGTTCCTGCCAGTCCATTAGGGGGTGACTGTGTTATTTCTCTCACTGATTCTTCTGCTATCATTAAAGCATTACAAATGGAGAACTTTTTCCAAGCTACTTTCACAGTAAGTTCTGGGGACTCTCTCTGCAGATCTGCGAGGTAATCAAATAGACCCCAAGTACAGATGCATGGGATGAAGGAGTGGAGCCATACTGGGGAGAGCAGAGATGACTGGAACACGAGGATCAGCGTTTACTATCGCACTTCTGTCAGGGGGAGCAGTGTCCGGAATTAGCGATACTCTCAAGTCATGATTTTCTCAGTTTAAATATGGTTTAACCTCAGGAACAAAACACTTCAAAAACCAATCCAAAAAAGAGTTTCTCAGTGACCCATATTCTATGGGTTCCTTCCACAGAAACAGAAGAGTGTGCTTAGCATTCTCTTTATAGAGGGCAAGGATTTTGGAATCTGTGAAGCCACATGGATTTAATCAGAGTCGCCAGAAGCACTGAAATAAAATAGAAATTTAAGCTTGTCTTCTCCAGGCTGGAAGCCTCTGGTCTTTCTCTCATCCTTTGCAGTGGATGTGCAAGTAGGCACACACTTCTGGCACGGGGTTGGCTCATGGGCGCTAAAGATACAGGAGGAGGCCTGTTCTCCTTTGTCTCCGTTTTGACATTTCAAACTATGTATGATTTTCTCAATTATTCTCGTGTGCTCCTTGATACACTGGCCCTAATAGCCTTCTCATTTCTTTACTGTGTAAATTAGAGATTAACACCCCAAAAACACCTTACAAAGGTCTCGGTTTCACCATTATCAAGCATATCAAGAACTTTCATTTTGGTTTGCTATAGACATCACTTTTCTTGCCCTCATTGCTCTTCTTGCATTTCTATCATTTGTATTCTTGCTTTGCTGCTTGAAGGCCATTCTTAACCAAATTACACAAGTTTATAAGCATTGAAAGTTTTTAGATCACGGAGCAGCACATGACACTAATCTGTGATGTATATGAAGCCAAGGACAACATTCACAAGACAGATAAGAAAAGCAAAACAGCTTTTGGATGACAACACATGTGTGTGGCCAATGGCTGCAGAGGGAAAGACAGGCAGAAGACCAAGGGCAGAAGTGAGCAGCCCCAGTGTTGGTCTTGTCCCATGAGCTCGTCAGCAAGATGACATGATGGTGACTTAAACCTGCATCTTGTTCCAAAACTCTCAAAGGTGCACACTAGGTCAACTCAAAGTTTGTATGAGAATGACTTGCAGTTGTGACGGGACCACGGAACTCGGGAGTTAAGGTCAGGCCACCAGGCTGAGCTGAGAAGCACGAGCATCACCATCTAGGAGCAAGCAGACACAAAGACAGGAAATGAAGTCATGAACAGTGGATGAGGGTCCTTTTCTCCCATATGTTCACCAACATGATATATTACCAATCTTTGTAATTTGTGCCAAACAGAAGGTGAATAACAAGGTAGCTCATTTTTGTGTTAATTTTCATTTCCTTAATCATCTTTCCATATGGTGAGTCATTTCTAGTTCCTCATCTTTAAATCGTCTGTTTATATCCTTTGCCCACTTTAAAATGTTTTTCTTGCTGATTTGTAGGCACTATTAGCAGGTTAGGGAACTCTTATTTTTAACTCTATGTTGCAAATGTTTTGTCTGAGCCTGTCATCTACTTTTTAACTTTGTCTTTTGCCATAAAGATGGTTCAAATATTTGTGTAGTCAGATGTTTCATGTCTTGCTTTGAAAAGGCTTCTCCTCCCCAAGATGAAAAAAATATGTTCACATACTTTCTTTCATTATCTTTACAGCTCTGTGGTATTATTTCAATGGATGGAGGTAAGGATAGACTACTCAGTGCATGGTGTAGGGTAACTGACTGTCCATCTACAGGAGTGTCAGGAGGCTTCTCGCAATGGCATTCCCCCCTCTGTACTAGAGACAGGGGCTCTGGTAGAGTCAGAGCCCCAAGATGACCAAGCTGGAGGCTCAAGTTGATTCCACTTGATGGCTCAACGTTCTCTGGAGGTCAGTGTAGCTCGAGGAGGGGAATGTTTCCAAATGAATCATTAACTACTATACATTTTGCTGGCTTAAGTTCTGTTCTGCTACCAATCTATACTCCTGCTTTATATCAACTGAGGGGCAGTATCCAGTTCTCAGATCTCTGACCTTCTGATAATGGTTTCACTAATAATTAACAGTCACTCACAATTTTGGCACAACTGGAGAAACGTGGATATGAGGAGGCTGTTGGATGAGAATGGGTGATTACTGTTGACTCTATAGGTACAATAACACAACCATGGTAATATCAGTAAATACTCTTTTGGGGGGAGGAGAAGAGCTGAAGCAAATACACATATAACTAGTCACTTATTTTAGGAAAAAACGTTAACAACTGTTCAGTCCAGGTGGTTGATAAGTGGGCATGCATTACACTATCTCACTTCTCCATAGATTTGAACATTCTCATAATAAAAAGTGTGTGTGTGTGTGCGCGCGCGCGCGCAGGAGGTAATGATCTCATGTCTCATGAGTACATTTTGGGCACTATCACATGGATGTCAGTGGCTTTCCAGGTTAAATACAAGAACAACCGATCAATGGAGGAAAATCACTTTAAATGAAATATTTTTCTTGTTTGAAATCAATAGATTAACTATTAAGGCATCACGAAGCCCGAATCCCAGTATTAATTTAAAGGTATGGGACTCAATTTCCCGGTTTCCTTTTTCTTTACCAAACTTGAACAGAAGATTATAAGCAATTGTATTCCAAACCAGATTATCTGAACCTGGGACAGTTTAACTTCATTAGACTAATAACAACTCTTTCCTATACTATACAGAGACGGATTTGGGGATGCCTGGGTGGCTCAGTTGAGTGTCTGACTCTGGTTTTGGCTCAAGTCGTGATCTCAGGGTTGTGGGATTGAGCTCTGTGCTGGGTTCCATTCTCAGCAGAGAATCTGCTTGATGATTATCTCTTCCCCTGCCCCCTCCCCACTCAAGCACACACATTCTCTTTCTCAAATAAATAAATAAATAAATAAATAAATAAGATCTTTTAAAAAAGAGACGGAGATGTATGAAAGGAAATAAAGAGCAAACAAGTGCATAAAAATGGATGGCCCAGGGCAGGACGAATGACTACTATATGTTTAACTAAATCCCTGGGTAAAACTTCATTCAACCCACTTTCAAATGATAAAATGTACCTTCTACCCGCAATATTCACCTTGGATCAGTTTCACCTTGTGTTCTCTGCCCTTGTATGTCACTTTTGTAAGATGCTGGCACCAAGCCAGTGTGCAGAGTAAAGTCTCTAAAATAAATGTCCTGTTACCTTTCAGTTCTGCGAGCCATACAGAGACCAGAAGCTGTTAGGATGCATTCCTTCGCAAGGTATTATTCCCAGGGACATTTATCTCCACGGTTGAGGGTGTCACGTCATTCCTCTGGTCCTTGTGAATCCAAGGATGCCTGGCATGCTCTCTCAGGAGAAATAACACCTAGCTGATGGAGTTTTGAGTTGAAACACACTGCTCAAGTGCCCAAAAGGGCAGGAAGATGTCAGGATGGTTTTTGTTTTGTTTTGTTTTGTTTTGTTTTTGTCAGCGGCATTTCAACAGGAAAGAACAAATACTTTCTCAACAAGCCACATACCCTGTGAGGACTTGTCCGGACAACCTGGAGCGAGTTCATCGCAGCCTCCACTGTGAAAGGACATTTGGTCTCAAGTGGCGAGCTCAAAAAGTACAGGCCACCTGAATCATTTAACATTTTAAAGCTAATACCCATAAATGGTAACCAAAGGTGAGAAATCCATGAGAAAGCTTATTTTCTTTCACTGTATAAATGACCCACAAGGCATTTACTAAGATGATGGGGGGGGGGCTGTCATGCAGCTGACTTTTGAGCCCAAAGAGCCCAAATCGAGTGTTTCGAATGTAAACCCTTATGATAAAAAAATTTCAGACATTGTCTTCTCAGTCAACTCATGCTTATCATGTACTAGACCATGTGAGATGGGGAATGAAGAAATGAACTGAGAAAAAAAAAAAACAACAAAACAGCCTGATCTCAAGGAACTTTGTCTTCCAGGGAAGGGGAAATATAACACAGTGGGAAGTAGAAAGCAACACACTCCATAAGAGTTGCAAACAATGTCCATATCTACTTCTTTATCTACCCTGGTTCAGGCCCTTCTCTTTCCTCATCTGAAGAATGGTGTGGCTTCCCAAGTCATTCGCCTGTCATTTGAACCTATGGACCACACCGCCGTCAGAGCAACTTCAAGCCACACTAGGAGCCTCCGCGGCTCATCAAATCGAGTCCAATCTCCCTCTGTATGATGGTGCCTGCCTACTTTCCCAGACTGATCTTTCACAACATCATCTACATGGTCGCCAGTTAAAGGGCGATTTCAATCATCCAGATTTCCTTAACCTTCAACACTAGTTCAAGCACCACCTCTTCCAGGAAGTTTTCCCTGATTGCTCTGGCTATATCCAAAGCACTGGCTGGCTCTAAAGTCCTGACCAGAGCTTTCAGAGCCTCCTTCCCATTCTTACTCTGATTTCTTTATGTCATTTCACAGTAGTGCCATCTGGTTCTCCATGTTCAGTCATTTGTGAATGCCTTGACAACACTCACAAAAATCAGGATTTGAATTGGACCTTGAAGAATGGGTAGGATTTCCAGTGTGTGGAGAAGAGGGCGAGTGGGAAGTAAGGGGAGGCAAAGGCAGAGGCAGGAAAATGCTGGGAAAAATGAGATGAGGCCGAAAGACACGGTGGCTGAAGTGGATAGTAAAACACAAAGCTGAAAGTCTCTTGAGGTAAATCACAGAAGGCCTCAGATGGCAGATTTCGTTGGAGATATGGAGTTATGTCTAACTGTCCTCATATTAATGAAAGGGTTTGTTTGCAATAAATAAAAAATTAAAAAGATGTTTAGGATAAAGCAGATCTGTTCTTCCCTGTTACTTAGGTCTCAACACACACATTCCTAGGAGAAAAAGTCCTATTTGTGTCCTAAATAATTTAGGTATATCATGCTGATATTTATTATCACATTGCTATTTTGTTCTTGCTATTTTAATGTTTGATAACTACAGTTAGGAAACATCATCTTTCCTTCCATGGTTCGATGGGTCATTAATCAAATAGACACCCACAAGTTCTTAATACAAATGTATTTTTCACATTAATATTTCATGGGAAATCATGCATATTTCTTATTGAATCCAAGTATTTTTTGTAGCTCTGAAAATTCTCCCCACCTCAAAAGTCAAAAGGATTCTATGCAACAACAGTGCCCTCTACTGGCTACAAAGTGGAACAGCTACACCAGGACAGGGAAGGAACGCAACCGCTAACGTAAGGTGGTCTGCCATGCACCCTACAGGACAAGGTACGGAAGTCCAAACTTCCTCAGTTTCTTCCCCTTTTGTATTAAGCAGAATATTGACTCAATACCGCTTCGAGCAGGTAAGCAAACTTGTCTCAAATGGCCGGGAATTGGAAAGGTAATCTGACAAATTCCCCCTTTTCCCTGGTCTTTTGAGGAACGGGACACACCAAAGCTTCCAAAGTTGGTTTTTTGTGGGTTTTTTTGTTTTGTTTTGTTTTTTTAAGAAAAAGCATATAAATTTAAACAATAGTTTTCTGATCTCCTTCATTTGGTCTTCCTCTTGACCTCGTTTTCACTGGCCTGTGTAAGACAAGAGGGAGACCCTTTATGGAATCCAGCAGTCAGCCCTAGTGGCCTTCCACTTCCCAAACTGAAATATAACTAGGCCACCTCCTCAGCCTGGGCCCAAAGTGCCCTCTGTCTCTCTCTTAGCCATGAGGACAGCAAACAACACAAGGTCAGCATAAAAGGGTTTTAGGGGATAATGACAATTGAAAGCCACTTTGAGCCAGTGCCCCCGCAGTGTGCCTGGTTACCAGCTGAGAGAGTTGAATGAGGTATAATAAAGGGGAGATGCACTGTAAATCATGGGGCATCATCCTCATTAAAGGGGCCGGTATCATGGCAAATTCACACTGAACTGCAATACCAGGAGATGCTCGCGGACGGCTAGAGAGGAATTAGGATGAGGCCAGTGTGGCTAAGTAGTGTCACATCAGGGTCAGAGCATGTCTTTATTTCACATTCTCATGTTTTGTTCATCATGGGATTTTTCTGCATTAACTTTGAATTTTTAAAGATATTGTATTCATTTTTATCTTAATTACTGGGGCGTCTTGTGCGTACCCTCCAACCCCCGCCCATACCTTAAATTTTGCACCTTAACTGTCTCACTAGATTTGCCCTGAGTCCAGGCTTGGGCACTGGAGTGAGGATACGTGAGGGACTTAATTTTGCTGCTAGAAAAGAGGTCAATTGCTGCCCAGGTTGGCCCAGGCGCTGGGAGCCGAAGCCCCGGCCACCGCAGTTAGGGGGGAACGCGAGGCGCAAAAGGCGGGTTTAGGCGGGTGGCGCGCCGACCGGCCGGGAGACCACGACGCTGGGCTCGGGTCATCTGTCGCAGCCCCTCAGGGAAATCAGCCTAGTGAGAGCGGAATGCCGGAAGGACGCTGCTTTACCTGCTCCAAGACCCCCGCAAGCTCCTCTCCTAACCTCCAAGATACAGTCCGTTTGCTCCCCAGCTGCGCTCACCCAAGCGGTGCTCTTTGGCGTCGCCTGTAGGCTGCTCTGGGAAGAGGGGGATCCCCAGGGGCCTCTCGCCGCACCCTGTCACCCGCCCCACGTCCCCTCTCTCCGCGCCGGGGGGGCCTGTCCCCCCACCCCCCGCAGGGACGGGAAGACCGCGTGCAGTCACTTCCCAGCCGGTGGCCGCCTGTCAGACCCCTCCGTCCACCTCCCTGCCCCGCCGCGGCTGAAAGGCACTTCCCATTACCCATCTCAAGGTCAAAGTGAGCAGCCTCCACAAAGGGTCGTTATTCCACGGCGGTCAAAGTCGCTGATCGCCTGTCCGGTTGGGCAGGCGGCAAATCCGAGGGCAGGATTTCGCATGCGATGTCTTTTCGTGAAAGGTCAAGCAAATAAAATACATGTCAACATTTGGTACAGAAGTGCGTCCTAACAGGTGCACACGAAAAAACAAAAACAAGACGCTAAAGCAAGCTCTACCGTTCGCTGCCTTGTGCACACTTGAAATTTCCATCAAGAGGTACAAAAACGTGTTTCGACAAGGGTAGGGTTTTGCGGTGAACTGGCCAGAAGGAAGTTCAGTCAGTCCCCTAGAACACCACCCTGGGAGGACTGGATTTGTTGTTTCCACGAAACCCTTCTATAAGCCCTCAAATTTCTCTGAAGCTCTTTACAAGTGCCTGTTTAAAGGTTACTTTGGGTTTCTTATGAAGCAATTAAAATGGTTTGTTCCAGTTCGACTGGCACTCGGAATGGAAACAAATACTCCTGGAAAATGCATGTGAAAAACGTGTTCATGCTGTTTGTTTGAACGTCTTAAGGGACGCTGAAAGCAACGGGGCAGGAGGGGGGCGGGGAATGGAGATGCACATTTCCCTCCACTCTCTAAAGATCTATTTCACTTCAGGAGTCCTGCCTTCAGATCTTTCGTTGTTTCTAAGGCCTTAGTAAACAAGTGATGGACAAAGTCCATAAGTACAAGAAATGCCAGATTTACCAAGAAAAACCCAAGTCAGGCAGTTAAAATTGAATCTTGGGTAAACAACAAATACTTTGTTAATAGAAGTATGCCCCCATGCAATATAGGGAACAAACTTTTAGTTTTTTTTTTTTTTAATTGTCAGTCTAACAAACAAGACACAAGGCTGTATTGAGAGGTAGGCAAAAATATCACAGGCAGTCTCAGGAATTTGTACACACACACACACACACACAATAAGCCACATTGAAATATTTATCATGAAAGAAGTAAAAAGTTTATTTACATTAACTGAGGAGACTGTCGATCTGATAGGTAAGACTATGAAGGGTATTAATCCAGGCAGCTACAGATGACTCCCTGGGAAACAAATCAGGCCTGCCTGTTGCCATTTTTTGTATGGTCTTTGAGCCAAGAATGGCTTTTACATTTTTAAATGGTGAAAAGAATCAAAAGAAGAATAGTATTTTGTGGTAAGTAAAAGTTATATGAATTTCAAAATTCAGCATCCTTCAGTAAAATTTATTGCAACCTAGCCATGCACACTCATTTTCTTATCATCTCAGTCTGTTTGCAGGCTTGTAGCCTACGAAGACAAAGCTGAGGCCATTCAAGAGAAATGGATCGACCTACAAAGCCGGAAATACTTACTCTTCGGCCCTTTACAGAAGCAGTTTTTCATCTCCTGATATGGATGAAACCATGACCTGCAAAGTGGTATTATAAATAACCATTAAGTCTGGCGGCTTTAACTCTGAGTGGGCGAAACACTTTCTTATTTGCAGAAATTATTTGCTTGGCTGTCATTTTTCTCATAATCAAAAGGATCATGTTTTCATAGATTCAAAATTTTGATGAACTGAAAACCAATGGCGTTTGAATGAGATTTGTTTTCACAATATAGGCGGTCTCTACTTCCCACAAGTTCTAGTACAGCCTTTGTCCCTGCAGCACTACTGGAAAACTGCGGCGCTCCTTAGGTCCCCATTCTGAAAGGTATCTTACCAAGTGGCTTGCCTGCCATCTAGTGGGGAAAGGCATAAATGAATTATGATTTATTTAGACAAACTGACTAGGGAGCTGTAAGTTGCAGGACCTTGAATGGTGATGATAATAGTAATTCCTTACATTTGAATAGCAGCTCGTGATTTACAAAGCATTTCCCCGTATAGCATTGTAATTCATCCTCCTTCAGGACAAGTGCTGTGTTCTAAGCAGACCTTTCTTGCCCTATTTTTCAGATGAAGAAATGGAGTCTGAACATTAGCTTACTTAAGGTCATACAGATGGCTCAGACCAAGGGCCATGTTCTGTTCGCTAACTTAACTCCTCTGAACTTAAGTTCCCTTGTTTCTACATGTCGAACTCTATGAGTGATTTTGAAAGTCTATTTGCCATAGGTACATTTATTTTAGGAAACGTCTATGGATAGTGCTTTTAAACAAACATGAGCCATCCAAAATATCCCTTCTTAAGATAAAAAAATTCAGAGGAGGCACACACAACTTTTTCCAGGGAAATTTTTAATTAGTATTTATCAAAAACAGGATATGAGTTAAGGCCCATTTTCTAATGGAAGCTGCAAAAACTGGGCAGAAGACTCTCCTTGCTTGACCCTTGGAGGGCTGACTGTTGATTACAGCCACTGGCCACCTTTAAATCCTTTTTTGATTAAGACCTATACCAATAACTCTTCTAGTTTAATATGATTCCCTTACTTTTAGGCCCAGAAAATGATGTTTGCATAAAACTTTGAGGTTGTGAGACACAGAGGTCTCAAAAAGCGATCCATTTTAATTGCTCTGTGTCTCAGGAACGTCCAGAGGCTTGCTGTGAATCTGCAAAGGAAGTTTGGAGCCTTCCCTGCTAAAGCTTATTCGAGAAGGGAGATTTGTGGGCTCTTCCAGGAGTCACTAAAGTGCCTCTGTCTTATAATGGCAGCCTGTGCGCTTAGCGATGACCAGGAACCAGGTTCAATAACCAAAGGTTAGGGCAAGCCCTGAGAGTCACCTTTACGATGACATCCACCTGCTGGATCTGCAGTTGGACACACAGTAGGAGTACACGAAATCACAGGCCACCTGCTAAATGTAGCTGTGCATGCCGAGCTTGCCCCCAAATGCACCAAGTGTCAGCACAAGAAACAACAGTTTCTACAACTTTGCAGATCACTGTTCTCAGGCTGTGCCTGTTTCTTGCAAGCCCGCCCCCCATGGGACACTGTAGGATTACTTGCAAGTAGCCATACTTTCAAACTAAAATTTCAGCTTGAGGTAGAAGTATGAAAACTGAGGCACTTGGGACATAGGCATTCAGTTCTTTGATTGCCAGACTTTCTCACCACCTTCACTTTTTTTCTAAAGGATTTATTTAGCTATTTTAGAGAAAGAGCGAAAGAGAGAACATGAACAGGGGAAGGGGCAAAGGGAGAGAGAATCTTAGGCAAATTCCGCATCCAACATAGGCCAATGGAACAGGGTAGAGACTCCAGATATGGACCCGCAACTCTATGGTCAAATCATCTTTGACAAAGCAGGAAAAAATATCCAGTGGAAAAAAGACAGTCTCTTCAATAAATGGTGCTGGGAAAATTGGGACAGCTACGTATAGAAAAATGATACTCAACCATTCTCTTACACCATACACAAAGAGGCAGCTCCAGTCATCCTAGGTATGTCTCTAAAAGTTGGCAGCACAAGAACTCATTAGGCTGCTCCTATTTCTATGGCAAGCTACTGCCGCTGCCACCAAGAAGTCCCGCATGCACTATGCCCTCCTGCAGGTACTGTTGTGGGAGCTCCAGCTAGAAGCAAACACATTCACCCCTCTCTCCTCCCTCACAGCTCTTTGTCTGAAGTTCTCCTAGGGCATTCAGCACCTTTCATCTGGTATGGATTCACTAGAATCAACTCACCAAAGAAAACCCAGCTCAACCTTGGCTTCAACCATGACTCCTTGGTTCCCCAAATATATTAACTCATAGTTCCCTCAGCACTTTGTTGTTATCTTAATTGTCTGTAATACTTAACCTTACTCCAGCATGCTGTCTTTGGTCTAGGTATCTGCCTTACCCTGGAAGGTAAACACTCCTTTAGGGCAGACAGTGTCTTCTTTGTCTCTGTATCCTCAGCGTAGCACAAGCTCTTGTTCATTTGCTTGTTGAATGAACGAATGAGTGAATTCCTTCCTGAATTCCCGCAATTGAACACCAATAATTCCTTGCTCCTTCCTTGTGACACTTTTTAAATCTTTGTTAGAGTATAAGTATCTTAACGTTGGAGCTACACATAGGCATCTCCATGGTTCCATCACTTAGAAGAATTCCTAGTCTAGTAAATGAGCTCAATAAGTATTTTCTGAATGAATGATTCATCACAATGAACAGAGACCCTTAATAATGGGCTCACAGGTGGTCCCAAAGAATAAGTGAAAGAAGGCTGGGGCGCCTGGGTGGCGCAGTCTGTTAAGTGTCTGGCTCTGGGTTTCAGCGCAGGTCGTAACCTCAGGGTCGTGAGACTGAGCCCTATGCCAGGCTTCGCACTCAGTGCAGAGTCTGCTTAAGACTCCTTCTCCTCTCCCTCTGCCCCTCTCCCTGCTCATTCTCTCTGTCAAATAGGTAAATAAATCTTAACAAACAAACAAAAGAAGCCTGAACTGTATGAGACTCAGCCATAAAGGCTGAGGTGAGCCGTGCGTGAGGGAAGGGCTGTGAGCTATGGGACCTGTCACTCACACCCATACAAACAAGCAGCCATCATTTATCACTGTCAGTAGTAACATTAAAGGCAATTCATTATTCTTTGCTTTTTCTCCTGGAGATATTAGGAAAATGAACATCAACATCCTCCAAGAAAATAGGACAAAGTTATAAAAACCCATAAAGAAAAAACTATTTTGGGGTTCACACAACACCTGTATAAGTTCTGTGAAAAAATTATGCATCCAGGGGCCCCTGGGTGGCTCAGTCAGTTAAGCGTCAGCCTTCACCTCAGGTCATGATTTCAGGGTCCTGGGATTGGACCCCTGTTTCTCCCTTTCCCTCTACCTGCTGCTCCCCTTGCTTCTACTCTTTCTGTCAAATAAATAAATAAAATCTTTTTTTAAAAATTATACATCCATTTGACAGTGTTATATCCCAATCCTAGCTAGTATTCCTTTTACATAATTAAAAGCATCATCTTAGCACCATAAGATAAGGAAAATAATAAATTCAAAAGCTTGTGTTATAATGCAAAGGTAGGAAAGTGTTGAAATATGAAAAATTGTATGGGTCTACAGGTTAATAATGGGTCATCCTTATGCCATCAACTGATAAATAAGTAAAAAATAAAATATCTCAGAATGAAGTAATCTTCAACACTGAGTTCTATATAGAATAACACAACTCTAAGATTTATGAGAAGAAAGAAAAAGAACATTTGCTGAGAACCTTCTAGGTGTCGAGTACTATCTTCAATGCTTTTACCCACATTAATTTATTGGCCTGAACAAAATCGTGCAAGCTCGCATAGCTACTAAGCATCTGAACTGAACTTTGGTCATACATCTTCTGTGTCCTCACCTTTATTCTGCCCCTCTTATTAAGAACTCCATGCAAATACAACACTGAAATTCCTCATCAACACTGTTTAACTGTATCCCTTCCCACGGAGACTCAAACCATCTAAGTCCAAGTGGTCAGGATATCTCCCATAGATACCCTATTGGTAGATTTCCTATTGTCAATGCCTATGATCTTTTTCTTTAGAAAGTTTAAGTCACCTAGTGTACTAGTGTTTTTACATTTTCTTCTTCTTCCCCAAACACACAGTTTTAATAGCCTGATGACAGAAAGCCAGTCGTGGCGACCCAAATGGGCTGAGCACCAGTGGATCAATAGCCAAACGACCACCATCAGAACACCTGGCACCCGATTCTTCCCTAGCGTGTCACTGATGGAGTGGGTCGTTTATCCTTGGCAGTGGTGACAGTCCCTTCCAGGCAATCCTGGCTGTTAGAGTAGTATGCAACCAGCACGCCGACGGGGACCTAAGAGCAGAACACTTATTGACAGTTTCAGACTGGGGAGAAGTTGGTGAGAATGTAGAACCACAAATTTCAGTAAGAGAGTACACATAGTCGGTTCTAAAAACACCAAGCGCTTGTCAAAATGGCAGAGTTACTTTCTTTTAGAATTAAATGAAAATGAAGGAACAACAATTAAGCATGTAATTATCCACAAAAAATGTTTTTAAGATTTGTAATGACAGTTAATTGCTATAAAATATCATGTTGACTTAAAAAGCTGTTAACAAAATTGAAAATAAAGTAATGGCATGGCAAATGCATATTTCCTTATGTTCACCCAGGCACGGGGGACGGGGAAAAGCCCCGACACACTCTGTGACCCAGCTCCCTGCAGTGCCCATTGAGTGGGCTGAACATTCACCCTCCCTTACTCTAGCTGCACCTGCTTTCTCTCTTTCTTACTTTGTCCCTGCACATATGAGAGGTCCTAATATTCTCTGCTCCTGTCCCCTGCTCCATAGAGCTCCTATGGAAACCAAAAGAAAATGATACACGGGATTAAGAAAAATTAAAATGGAGCCATGGAGGGGCACCTGGGTGGCTCAGTTTGTTAAGCATCTGCCTTCAGCACAGGTCATGATCCCAGGGTCCTGCGATTGAGCCCCACATCGGGCTCCCTGCTCAGCGAGAAGCCTGATTCTCCCTCTCCCTCTGCCTGCTGTTCTGCCTACTTGTGCACTTACTCTCTCTCTCTCTAGTCAAATAAATAAATAAAGTCTTTTAAAAAAATAAAATAAAACCATGGAGGTGATCTGGCTTTAAAATTCCAGAGGTGCCTGGGTGGCTTAGATGGTTAAGCAATTAACTCTTGATTTCAGGTTAGGTCATGATCTCAACGTTGTGAGATCGAGCCCTGTGTTACACACCATGCTGGGTGAAGAACCTGCTTGAGATTCTCTCTCTCCCTCTCCCTTTGCACAACCCCCTCAATCAATCAATCAATCAATCATTGGAATTCCAATGAATTACAGCAGGCCTGACGTTCTCTAAGCTGAAGCTAACTTCAAAGCATGTCACTTTTATTCATTGTAGCCACAACTATCTGTTAATCCAAGAGGTTTCCAATCTTACTCTTTCCAAAGTTTCATTCAAGTTGCCATTTAAGTTATGACTATAACATGAAGATGAATTTCAGAAAATCTATCTCAGTAAAAAAGCATGATGTCATCTTTTCAAACCACCTCTGACATTAAAATAATCTAAATGCATGGTTCCACATAATATATCTTTGTTAAGTTAGTATCACTATCCTCTTACAGCTGTTCTTGAAAAGAAAAAGTTGGGCTACTAGTTACCCATTTGCTCTATTTTGGGGGCCAGAGGTTATATAGGAAGTTCACATAATCCTACTTTTTTCTTCAAGCACTAAAATGTACATGTTTCAATATAATATATAATACCTGATCACCAATCTAACTCAATGCTTAATCATTTCAATAGCTCCTTATTTAATAGAATATACTTACATTTGGCTATAAAGTACCCATCTTTGATCACCCAAAGTATCTCGGCAACATAAAACATGTACCCTGGCCAGTGTGAGCCTCAAAGCTGACGGTAGATGATGCTTTCTCTAGGGCTGCCTGGGTGGTTCTAATGAACACTCAGGACTGCAAGACCAGGAAGGGCAACTCCCAGAATTTGAGGCTCAGGCTAGAAAATGCAGTGTATGGTACTAGGAATCAACATGAACTTGATGGCTGCTTGCTCCATTCTGGAGGGCAGTCTAAGTCCAGTGAAACTGCCTTTTCTACGTTCCCTTCCTTAGACTCTTTTAAGGGTCCCCCCCAACAAAAATTTCCCCACTAAAACAAAAGTAGAACAAAATAGCCACAATTTGGCAGGAGGAATTCTCTTAACCAAAGAGATGGTCATACTCCTTGAGCCCCATTTTCCTCTTTGAAAGCTGACAAAGAAATGCCAAGTATCTCCCTGGGAGGCCAGATGGAATGCTGTAAGCTGATTTCCAGACCTTCAAATAAGCAGCAGCAGGTAAGACAGAATTAATTCAAGGTACTGTTTTGTGTCTATTTGCTTGATTTTTAACAACTGAAGAGCTAAGGAGAAGGCTCTTTTGCTCTTAGTAACTAGCTGAGGGTCTGAGCTAAGCCTGTTTCCATGTTGCATCCCCCCTTACCCAGCAGCTGTCCAGCACAGGGTCATACATGTTTCTGGCATTCAACTAACTGAGTCCTCTATGGTGACACCTCCTATAGCCTTATGGAAGGAATTCCAAGCATATAAGAAAGATCACTGTGAGTAGTATCAGGTGAATCAGAATCATAAGGTGTGGGGGGGGAGTCAATATTTTTTGAAAGATCCCCATGGGATTCTAAAGCACACCTAAGACTGAGAACCGCAAGTGTAGATGGTTTCAACTGTGGAAGGTTTTTCTAAGTAACTGGAACTCAGGTCACATGGAGAAGGAAGAACTTTCTAGGTCAGGACTGTCCAAGAGAAATATGAGTCATGGACATAGCAGTAAATGGTTTAGATAGTACAAAGAAGGAAGTAGAAAGTAACAGGTAAATTAATATATTTATATAACTAAATATATCCAAAACACTATCATTTCAACATGGGATCAGTTAGAATCATTTTTTCCATTCTAAACCCTAGAAGTGTGCTGTGTATTTTACATACAGAGTATATGCTCTGTCCTAGACAGCATAGCTACAAGGGAAGGCACTCTCCTACCACGGGAGTAAGTTCAAATGAATATCCCCCCAAAAGGGTATGGTTTCGACCTCCGTATTGGCTACTGCTCCAGGCTGGGACTCTATGAAGTAATAAAACAATGTTTCATCAACAGAGTCACTGAAAGGGCCAGAGCTGGAGGAACCAGTCAATATTTGGTCCAATTCCTTTACCAAGTGAAGGCTTGTACCAAATGGTACTGATAATTTGTTACAGCACAAAGGCCCTGCAAGTTTTGGCTGTTTTCTCTATTCTGAAAAAGATTGGTAGTTGAAAAGGTGGCACCTGTCTTAATTCTCCTTTTTCTTGACTAGCAAAGAAGTATTTTCTCTAATGCCGAATAAAACAAAGAAATTCATCAGAAGCTTTTCATTTTACGTTAGAAATTCAAATACTGAATTTTCACTTTGTTGGGATTTTTTTTCTTAATTTTGGTGCAGCAGGCTTTGGACAGCTTATTTGATGCCTCCTCAACTGTCAATTTCAGCACACACAGGGCCAAATTAACTCAAGAGCTTCCCCGCTGAATAGACTGATTTCTGGAACAATCCATGCATCTGGCAGGAGCAATCAGAAGCCTCATTAACAGACCTGAGTTAAACAAAATGTTATTAAGGATGTTAAAGAGCACTTGGTTACACAAACCTCCTTAGTCTTTCAGCTGTTCTTTTTTTTTTTTTTTAAGATGTTATTTATTTGACAGAGAGAAACACAGCGAGAGAGGGAACACAAGCAGGGGAAGTGAGAGAGGGAGAAGCAGGCTTCCTGCCGAGCAGGGAGCCCGATGTGGGACTCGATCCCGGGTCTCCGGGATCATGACCCGAGCCAAAGGCAGTCGCTTAACCAACTGAGCCACCCAGGCGCCCCTCAGCTGTTCTTTAAGGAAACAAGAGTCAGAAAAAGTTATTAAATAACTAATAGCAAGCTGCCTAAAATTCAGGAGTGTGTAGTGACTAAAGTGTTTCCCCCAGAAAGATGTCTAAGTGACTATCAGCACATGCTTCCCTAATATGCAATTGTGTATACTAGAGAGAGCCATGGGTCAATGTGTTTGGGTCTTTTTGTTGTTATTGTTTCTTTAATTATTCTCTTCCATGGTTTAGGTTAGGGTTAACCCGGAGACAGTTCTACCCCCATTCAGTACCGTCTTTTCTATGGCTTGTCACTGTTACAGCTCATAACCAAGCAAAGAGCCAACCCATAGATACAGACACATGCACACTGATTCTGTCCTTCATGCATTTGACCGTTGACCGAGCACCCCTATACAAGGCACTGTACTAGGCCCTGCAAGAGACACAAAGGTAAAGGAGATGTACCTTCTACCTTCAAGATGTAGGACAAGGGAATATACAAATAGCTGAACTATATCTAAACCTCTTAGGTATTCAAAGACATGCATATGCAATATTATGGGAGACACATCTTTTTATAGATCTGTATCGGAATAATTTGTTTTTTGATTGTTTTGACTAGATATGTCAAAATGAGAAAGGGACACACAGATGAGGTGGGATGAAGGGACAGGCCGTTTTGATAAACTCCAACACTTGAAATCAGCCCTTAAGGATGAAAGCTACAGTTTCAGCTTCCATAGCAATGGGCTTTTTTTTTCTTTATTCTGCTTTAATTACACAGTGGTCAGAAAATCCCCATTCACCCAGAAAAGTAATGCGCTCTTGCTTGTCCAACTTGACAGTACCTTGTAAAAGTTGGGTGTGGATTTTTACCAAAACTGGAAAGACAGCCTTCCCAGTCAATGGTACATTTACAAGACATTCAAATATTTGCACAGAATACGCAAGAGGTCCTCATTACAGGGCTGGCACAGAGCTCAGCTAACCTGGCAGTATTCATGAGCCACACGAGGAAGACACAGCCAACGGCCATGACGGACGGTTGGTGCAATAGCCACGGTGAAGGACTGTTGATATTAGGGACAGAGACGCCTTTCCCCACAAGAAAGCCTGGCACCTTTGCTCTCCACTTCTCCTCTTGACCTCGGAACTGATCAGATTTTTAAGTTTTGCTACTGGGCAGGCAGAGTCGGGAAGGCCAAAGACCACTAAAGATTTTGTTTCTTATTTGTGGTGAAAGGGACAATAAGGATGCATTTGAGAGGAGCCTTGATGGAGGGGTTGAGTCTGAACAGTCAAATGGAGGAAAAGGAGGCTTCCAGGCATGCCAAGGAAGTGCAGGAGGAAAGCCTACACTTCCAGATCAAGAGCCCTGGCAAGCCCATTCAAGAGGCTGAGCCCTGTCCCCAGAATCATCGTCAGCCAACAATGGAAAAGGAAGTGAGGGGATTGTATGGGAAAGGAGAAGGAACAGCTGTAAACATCTCTCTTCCTGGGGCCAAACTCCTCTGCCAAAGCTCTTTGGGCTCCCCTTTGTCTTTCCTAAGCCCTCCTGTGATAATGACTGGCTGTGGGGGGGTGAGTTGTGGAGGGCTTTCTGAGCCCCTGCAGAGAACTGAATAATAAGGCTTTGCAAACGAAGGTCCTTAATCCCAGGAAATTTAATAATATTCACAAACATAACTTTAAATGAAAAACTTGAAAAGCAAAAAATGTCTGCTACATTAATAAAGCATTAGCGGACTATAATCAGGTTTTGATTTAATCTCTTTAGGAAGCCCCTAATACTCTGTGTCAAATACAAAACTAATCTTCTTGTTTCCTCTGAAACTCCATCTCGGCAAATTGTTCATCCAGCCATGGAAAGAAATTAAAGCCACTTCAAAATTTATTCTGCCCACTGGCAAACGAGTTGAGGTTTTCGGATCTTATTTTATATCACACACATCTCCCTTTGGACTCATAGTGATGATTTTATGGATGAACAGTCCTCTATCATTAGTCATTTTTAAGTCTAGCAGTTTTGCAGTTTTTAAGCTGTGAAACTTAAAATACTTTCCAAGTCGTTACCCGCTGATGCAATTTCTCTTTTCTCCTCTCTCATGTCTTCCTGTAATTTATAGACACTGTGGGTCCACTTCCCGTCCCCTGGGGCACATGCTGACGACTGTCCGTCTCCCTCTTCTTTTGTGTCTGGGTCTTTCACGCAACCTCAAATTGTTCTTTTATTTTGACTCCTCAAGTCTTCCTTTGGAAAACTGATATCAAATTCCAGGTATGTCTACCTGTGAGCTGCAATACCTCTTCCTGCTAGTTTTCATTATCTTACAAAGTGTGCCAGTTTGCTTCTGAGCCCGGAAAATTAGAGAATATTAGAAAACTTTCAGTGACAAAAAAAATTATATATTCCTGTAACTGTGGCTACTTGGGGATGTGTCACGTGGACCACTACCTTCTGTCTGGCACACTCTAGGCTTGTCATCTAAAAGCTCTATCAGAATTGTGGAAACCACCTTTTTTATACATCCATGAAAAGGGACCAATTCTAAGGAATAGGTTGGAATCTAACTCAGTTGAATTATCTTTATCTTTATAAAAATACATCAAATGATGCCTGCAAATTCTAAAATACGGAAGTACACACTAAAATCTCCAGTTTTAATCACTTTACTGGAGCAGTAAAAGCCACCCCTATTAAATTTGTTAGGTATTGTTTTCCACACTGAAAAGTTATTTATGCTTCTTATTACAATTAACACTATCTCACAACTGTGTATCACATTAAATTTATGTGTTCATATGTATTTTCTCACTTGTATTCCCAACAACCCTGTGAGGTGGGCAGGGCAACTATTATTGTTCTTCACATTTTACAGATGAAAAAACAGATAATTAGATAAAAGATTATCCAACCAGTTGGTAGTAGAGATGATGAATCCAAGTTTTCTGCCTTCCTGTTCAACATGGGTGTTGCCAGTAAATATGATTGGTGTAAACTGTAAGTCTCTGGCATTCAATAGTAAACACATTCATCGTCCGGATAAACTATATAGAACCTCAGGGAACTAAGTGGCCCTTAACTGATAGGCTTCAGGAAGAGAAGGAGGCTGAACATGCAGAGGATGAGATTTGTACCCCTCCCAGATCAAAGGCTCACCTGCTGCCACTAAATTGCCACTAAATGAAATGTTTTTACTGCCTCCGGGTTTCACTTTCTCTACACAAGAAACATGGGTTCCTGCATATTTAAATCTGAAGCTCATAGCTTTAATCAAGTTTCATTAAAACGAAAAGTGAGGTGGTTTCTTTGGGAGTGGAAGTTAGTACTTTAAGTTCGTCTGTGTCAGCTCTTGATTAATCCAAGTCGATACACCTGCCTCCACAGGCTCACCTTGACTGTGCTGTTGTACAGGAAAAGTCAGGCCATGGTTCAATGCATTCCAACATAAATCCTTACCCATTGGGCCAGGAATTTCTAAGCTTTGAAAAAATACAAAATTCAATTTAGCCAACCCTTAAATAAAGCTTTCTTGTTGTATTTATTATTTCTCCTATTAAGAAAACTATGCAGGGAAAATGTATTTATGTTTCCCTTTTAAAAGGAACAATTTGGGGGCGCCTGGGTGGCTCAGTTGGTTAAGCAACTGCCTTCGGCTCAGGTCATGATCCTGGAGATCTAGGATCGAGCCCCGCATCGGGCTGCCTGCTTGGCCGGAGGCCTGCTTCTCCCTCTCTCACTCCCCTTGCTTGTGTTCCCTCTCTTGCTGTGTTTCTCTCTGTCAAACAAATAAATAAAATCTTTAAAAAAAATAAAAATAAAAATAAAAATAAAAATTTGGTATTTGAAGCTTATGTGCTGTTTTCTTCCAAACACTTAAGGTGGGGCAGAGATGAGGGAGGAGCAACATGGTGGAGGACTAGGAGACCCAGATATCATCGCGTCCCAGGAATTCAGCTAGGTAGCTATCAAACCATTCTGAACACCTACAGACTCAACGGGAGATCGAAGAGAAGTGCGGCAATTCTGGGAACAGAAAAGTGACCACTTTCTGGAAGGTAGGCTGCATGGAGAAATGAATCGGAAGCGACATTTGGGAAGACAGACCGTGCGGGGCAGGGCTGGCTCCCGGGCATCAGTAGAGACAGGGAGCACAAAATCGGGACCTTTGGAAGTCTGTTCCACTGAGGGATGTCGCCCCAGAGGTGGAACCCTGGTGGGTACAATGTGGTCTCAAGACTCTCGGAGACACAGAAGGACCGGGGTACCTGAGCGCTGCAGAGCTCCCGGGTATCGAAGCGGGAAGCCGGCTGCAGAGAGGGAGCCGAGGAGGGGCTCTCAGCTCGGGCTTACCTTAAACCATGATCCGAGGCACAGTCAGGCCACTGCTCTTCAAGTAGGGACCCCACAAGTGGCAGATCCGGGGAGACCCCTCCTTCCTCACCGGGAGGGGCGGCACGGGAGCGCGCTGCGGGAATCTGCTGGGTTTGGTGACTCCACACCGGGTCATGCCAGAGACAGAAACGCTGTGACCGGGTGATATGGAGCGGGGCCAGAAACCAGGGAGACGGAAGTGATTGATGGCTTTTCTCTGGGGGTGCACTGAGGAGGGGGGGCACCAGGCTCTCGGCTCCCCTGGGCCGGGACTGGGAGGCCTCCATCTTCATTCTCCGCCTCCAAAGCTGCATGGAAAGCTTTCAGGGAACAAAAGCTCCCAAGAGGG
Source organism: Spilogale gracilis (assembly GCA_004023965.1). Lineage (NCBI taxonomy): Eukaryota > Metazoa > Chordata > Mammalia > Carnivora > Mephitidae > Spilogale > Spilogale gracilis. The sequence continues at coordinate 208,239 of PITA01000306.1, forward strand.
AACCTGAGCAGATCGCTTAGCCGCGCCACTGGCAAGGATGGGGCACTTCCGCCTTGGGCAGAGACATTTGGGAAACAATACAACAGGCCCCTATCCCAGAAGATCAGCAAGAACATTCAGCCAAGACCAAGATCACCAATCAATGAGAACTGCGGAACTCCAGGGCCAGGGAATACAGTACAGAGAATTCATGGCTTTTCCCCCATGATTCTTTAGTCTTTCAAAGTTAATTTTTAAAGTTTTCTTTATTTTATCTTTTTTAAAAATTTTTCTTCTTTCCTATTTTAACCATCTTATCGATTCCTTTTTTAAAATCTTACTTAATTTTCATTTTTACAGTCAGATTCTATCCCGTCATTGTAATTAACCATATTTTTTTTATCTATACAAGTTTTTCTTTCTTTAAAATTTTAGGCTACAGTTTCTTCTAACAGACCAAAATATACCCTAGGTCTAGTGTATGGCTTTGTTCTGGTCTCCTGCCTGATCATATTCTCTTTTTTTTTCTTTTTTTGTTCTTTTTTCAACCAACTTCTTATCAATTCCTTTTTAAAAATCTTTTTTATTTTTCATCCTTACAGTCATAGTCCATTACTTCCTCATACTTACCCTTATTTTTGTTTATATATGTTTTTCTTTCTCTAAAATTTTGGCAGGCAGTTTCTTCTAACAGACCAAAATACACTGAAAATCCAGATGGCTCTGTTCTATTCATCAGCCTGATTATTCTTTTTCCTTTCCTTTCCCCCTAGTTTCAGGTCTCTTCTGATTTGTTTAGTGTGTATTTTTCTGGGGTCGTTGTTACCGTTTTAACATTTTGTTCTTTAATTCACCTACTCTGGACAAACTGACAAAATAGAAAAACTCACCTCAAAATAAAAAAGAGGCAGTACTGACTGCCAGGGACATACTCAATATGGAAATTAGTAAGATGTTGGAACTAGAGTTCAGAATGATGATTATAAAGATACTAGCTGGGCTTGAGAAAAAGCATAGAAGATGCTGAGAATCCCTTTCTGGAAAAATAAAAGCACTAAAATCTAACCAAGTCAAAATCAAAAAGGCTATTAATGAGGTGGAGTAAAAAAAAATGGAGCCTGTAATGGCTAGGATAAATGAGACAGAAGACAGAATTTATGATATGGAAGACCAAATGATGCAGAATAAGTTGTGAAAAGAGAGATAAACTACTACTGGATCACAAGGGGAGAATCTGAGAGGTAAGTGATACCATAAGATGAAACAATATTAGAATAATTGGAGTCCCAGAAGAAAAAGAAAGACAGAGAAAGGCAGAAGGTATATTGGAGCAAATTATAGCAGAGAACTTCCCTAATTTGGGGAAAGAAACAGGCATCAAAATCCAGTAGGCACAGAGAACCCCCCTCAAAGTCCATAAAAAAGGGTCAACACCCTGTCATCTAATAGTAAAACTTACAAGTCTCAGAGACAAAAAGAAAATCCTGAAAGCAGCTCAGGGCAAGAGATCTGTAACCTACAATGGTAGAAATATTTGACTTGCAGCAGATCTATCTACAGAGACCTGGTAGGCCAGAAAGGACTGGCATGATATATTCAGAGCACTAAATGAAAAAATATGCAGCCAAGAATACTCTATCCAGCTAGGCTGTCATTAAAAATAGAAGGAGAGATAAAAAGCTTCCAGGACAAACAAAAACTTTAAAAAATTGCAAACACCAACCAACCGTACAGGAAATATTAAAAGGGGTCCTCTAAGCAAAGAAAGAGCCTAAAAGTAATGTAGACCAGAAAGGAACAGAGACAATATACAGTAACAGTCATCTTACGGACAATACAATGACCCTGAATTCATACTTTTCAGTAGTTACCCAGAATGTAAATGGGCTAAATGCCCCAATCAAAACACACAGGGTATCAGAATGGATTAAAAAACAAAACCCATTGATATTCTGTCTGCAAGAGACTCATTTTAGACCCAGCGACATCTCCAGATATAAAATGAGGGTGTGGAAAACAATTTACCATGCTAATAGATATCAAAAGAAAGATGGGGTGGCAAACCTATCAGACAAATTAGATTTTAAACCAAAGACTATAATAAGAGATGAGGAAGGACACTATATTATACTTAAAGGGTCTGTCCAACAAGAAGATCTAACAATTGTAAATATCTATGCCCCCAACATGGAAGCAGCCAATTGTGTAAGCCAATTAATAACAAAATCAAAGAAACACATTGATAATAATACAATAATGGTAGGGGACTTCAACACTCCCCTCAGTGAAATGGACAGATCATCTAAGCAAAATATCAGCAAGGATATAAAAGCTTTAAATGACATACTGGACCAGATGGATATCACAAATATATTCAGAACATTCCATTCCAAAGCAACAGAATACACATTCTTCTCTAGTGCACATGAAACATTCTCCATAATAGATCATATATTGAATCACAAATCAGGTCTCAACTAGTATCGAAAGATTGGTATCATTCCCTGCCTATTTTCAGACCACAATGCTCTGAAACTCGATAATCAGAGGAAATTTGGTAAGAACTCAAATACATGGAAGCTAAAGAGCATCCTACTAAAGAATGAATGGGTCAACCAAGAAATTAAAGAAGAATTTTAAAAATTCATGGAAACAGATGAAAACAAAAACACAACTGTTCAAAATCTTTGGGACACAGCAAAGGTGGTCCTAAGAGGAAAGTACATAGCAGTACCAGACTTTCTCAAGAAACAAGAAACGTCTCAAGTACACAACCTAACCCTACACCTAAAGGAGCTGGAGAAAGAACAGCAAATAAAGCCTAAACCCAGCAGGAGAAGAGAATTAATAAAGATCAGAGCAGAAATCAATGAAATAGAAACCAAAAGAACAGTAGAACAGATGAATGAAAGTAGGAGCTGGTTCTTTGAAAGAATTAATAAGATTGATAAAATCCTGGTCAGACTTATCAAAAAGAGAAGAGAAAGGACCCAAATTAATAAAATCATGAATGAAAGAGGAGAGATCACAACCAACATCAAAGAAGTACAAACAATTATAAGAACATATTATAAGCAACTATATGCCAGCAAATTAGGCAGCCTGGAAGAAATGGATGCATTCCTAGAGACATACAAAGTACTAAAACTGAACCAAGAAGAAATAGAAAACCTGAACAGAACCATAATTAGCAAAGACATTGAAGCAGGAATAAAAAATCTCCCAAAAAGCAAGAGCCGAGGGAGAGATGGCTTCCCAGGGGAATTCTACCAAACACTTAAGAAGAATTAATACTTATTCTCCTGAAACTGTTTCAAAAAATAGAAATGGAAAGAAAACTCCCAAACTCATTTTATGAGGCCGGCATTACCTTGATCGCCAAACCAGGCAAAGACCCCATCAAAAAGGATAATTACAGACCAATATCCCTGATGAATATGGATACAAAAACTCTCACAAAAATACTAGCTAATAGGATCCAACAGTACATTAAAAGGATTATTCACCACAACCAAGTGGGATTTACTCCTGGGCTACAAGCTTGACTCAACATCTACAAATCAATCAATGGGTAACAATAGATTAATAAAAGAAAGAACAAGAACCAAAGACTTGGAAGCTAAAGACTATCCTTCTCAAGAATGTGTGGATAGGGATGCCTGGGTGGCTCAGTTGGTTAAGCCACTGCCTTCGGCTCAGGTCATGATCCCGGAGACCCGGGATCGAGTTCCACATCGGGCTCCCTGCTCGGCAGGAAGCCTGCTTCTCCCTCTCTCACTCCCCCTGCTTGTGTTCCCTCTCTGGCTGTGTTTCTCTCTGTCAAATAAATAAAATCTTAAAAAAAAAAAAAAGAATGTGTGGATAAACTAGGAAATGGAAAAACTGAAACATTTCATGGAAACCAATGAGAATGAAAATACATCAACCCAAAACATATAGCAAAGGCAGTCCTAAGGGGGAAAAGCATTGCCATCCAAGCCTCACTCCAAAAAATGGAAAAATCCCGAATACACCAACTCTTATCACACCTTAAAGAACTGGAAAATCAACAACATATTAAGCCAACTGCACACACAAGACGAGAAATAATTAAGATCAGAGCAGAGATCAATGAATTAGAAACTAGAGATACAGTAGAACACATCAATGAAACTAGAAGCTGGTTCTTTGAAAAAATTAATAAGATTGATAAACCACTGGCCAAACTAATCCAAAAGAAAAGGGAGAAGACCTATATTAATAAAATTATGAATGAAAGGGGAGAGATCACGACTAACACCAAGGAAATAGAAACAATCATCAGAAATTACTATCAACAGTTATATGCCAATAAGTTTAACAACCTAGAAGATATGGATGTGTTCCTGGAAACCGATAAACTTCCAAGACTAAAACAGGAAGAAACTGACAATCTGAATAGACCAATATCTAGTAACAAGATTGAAGCAGTGATCAAAAACCTTCCAAAAAACAAGAGCCCAGGACCTGATGGATTCCCTGGGGAATTCTATCAAACAGTCAAAGAAGAAATAATACCTATTTTCCTGAAGCTGTTTCAAAAAATAGAATCAGAAGGAAAACTTCGAGACTCTTTCTATGAAGCCAGCATTACTTTAATCCCCAAACCAGACAAAGACCCCACCAAAAAGGAGAACTTCAGACCAATATCCCTGATGAATATGGATGCCAAGATTCTTAACAAGATCCTTGCTAATAGGATCCAACAGTACATTAAAAAGATTATCTACCAGGGCGCCTGGGTGGCTCAGTTGGTTAGGCAACTGCCTACGGCTCACGTCATGATCCCGGAGACCCGGGATCGAGTCCCACATCAGGCTCCCTGCTCGGCGGGAAGCCTGCTTCTCCCTCTCTCACTCCCCCTGCTTCTGTTCCCTCTCTGGCTGTGTTTCTCTCTGTCAAATAAATAAAATCTTTAAAAAAAAAAAAAACGATTATCTACCACGACCAGGTGGGATTTATCCATGCCATGCAAGGGTGGTTCAACATTCGCAAATCAATCAACATGATAAAACAAATCAATAAGAGAAGAGAGAAGAACCACATGGTCCTCTCAATTGATGCAGAAAAAGCATTTGACAAAATACAGCATCTGTTCCTGATTAAAACTCTTCAAAGTATAGGGATAGAGGGAACATTCCTCAACTTCATAAAAATCTATCTATGAAAAACCCACAATCAATATCACTCTCAATGGGGGAAAAACTGACAGCTTTCCCACTGAGATCAGGAAGAAGACAAGGATGCCCACTCTCACCACTATTGTTCAACATAGTGTTAGAAGTCCTAGCAACAGTAATCAGACAACAAAAAGAAATAAAAGGTATTTAAATTGGCAAAAAAGAAGTCAAACTCTCTCTCTTCACGGATGACATGATATTCTATATGGAAAACCCAAAAGACTCTACCCCCAAACTACTAGAACTCATACAGCAATTCAATAATGTGGCAGGATACAAAATAAATCACAGAAATCAACTGCATTCTTATACACTAGTAATGAAAATATAGAAAAGGAAACCAGAGAATCAATTTTATTTATCATAGCAACAAAAACTGTAAGATACCTAGGAATAAACATAACCAAAGAAGTTAAGGATCTGTACTCAAGGAACTACAGAACACTCGTGAAAGAAATTGAAGACACAAAAAGATGGAAGAGCATTCCATGTTCATGGATCAGAGGAATAAACATTGTTAAAATGTCTACATAGCCCAGAGCAATCTTTACTTTCAATGCCATCCTGATCAAAATTCCACCGACATTTTTCAAAGTACTGGAACAAACAATCCTAAAGTTTATATGAAACCAAAAAAGACCCCAATTGCTAAGTAAATGTTGTAAAGGAAAAACGAAGCTGAGGGCATCACGTTACTTGATTTTAAGCTTTATTACAAAGCTCTGATCACCAAGATAGCATGGTAGTAGCACAAAAACAGACACATAGACCAATGGAACAGAGAGTCCAGATATGGACCCGCAACTCTATGGTCAAATCATCTTCAACAATCAGGAAAAAATATCCAGTGGAAAAAAGTCAGTCTCTTAAATAAATGGTGCTGGGAAAATTGGACAGCTATGTATAGAATGAAACTCAACCATTCTCTTATGCCACACACAAAGATAAACTCGAAATGGATGAAAGACCTAGAGGAGAACATAGGCAGTAATCTCTTTGACATTGGCCACAGCAACTTCTTTCAAGACATGTCTCCAAAGGCAAAGGAAAGAAAAGCAAAAATGAACTTTTGGGACTTCATCAAAGTAAAAAGCTTCTGCACAGCAAAGGAAACAGTCAACAAAACAAAGAGGCAACCCACGGAATGGGAGAGGATATTTGCAAATGACACTACAGACAAAGGGCTGATATCCAAGATCGATAAAGAATTCCTCAAACTCAACAACCAAAATAAAGATCACCACCTTAAAAAAAATGGACAGGAGACATGAGAAGGCACTTCTTCATAGAAGACATACAAATGGCTAACAGACACATGAAAAAATGTTCAACATCACTAGCTATCAGGGAAATTCAAATCAAAACCACATTGAGACCAGTTAGAATGGCCAAAATTAACAGGACAGGAAATGATAAGTTTTGGAGAGGCTATGGAGAAAGGGGAACCCTTTTACACTGTTGGTGGGGATGCAAGTTGGTGCAGCCTCTTTGGAAAACAGTGTGGAGATTCCTTAAAAAATTAAAAATAGAGCTACCATACGACCTTGCAATTGCACTACAGGGTATTTACCCCAAAGATACAGATGTAGTGAAAAGAAGGGCCATATGTACCCCAATTTCATTGCATCAATGACTACAACCACCAAACTGTGGAAAGAGCCAAGGGGCCCTTCAACAGATGAATGGATAAAGAAGATATGGTACATATATACAGCGGAATATTATGCCTCCATCAGAAAGGATAAATACCCAACTTTTGTAGCAACATGGACTGGATTGGAGGAGATTTTGCCGAGTGAAATGAGCCAAGCAGAGAAAGTCAAGTATCATACAGTTTCAATTACTTATGGAGAGCATAAGGAGTAATATGGAGGACAGTAGGAGAAGGAAAGGAAATGGGTCCACTGGCATGAAAGATGGTCTTCCATCCCCTCACTTTCAATCTGGAAGTGTCTTTCGATTCAAGATGAGTCTCTTGTAGACAGCATATGGATGGGTCCTGTCGTTTTATCTAGTCTGCAACCCTGTGAAATGGGAAGTGGGGCAAATTGGGGAGGGAGATGAAACATGAGAGACTTTGGACTCAGAAACAAACTGAGGGTCTTGGAGGGGAGGGGGTAGAGGATGGGTGAGCCTGGTGGTGGGTACTGAGGGCACGTATTGCATGGAGCACTGGGTGTGGGGCACAAACAATGAATCTTGTAATACTGAAGAAACAAAGTAAAATAAAAAAATTTAAAAAGAGCCATATGATACTCTCAGTAGATGCAGAAAAACCATTTGACAAAGGATAGCATCCTTTCTTGATCAAAACTCTTCACAGTGTAGGGATAGAGGGTACATACCTCAATATCATAAAAGCCATCTATGAAAAACCCACAGCAAATATCATTCTCAATGGGGAAAAACCGAGAGCTTTTCCTCTAAGGTCAGGAATATGGCAGGGCTGTCCACTACACCACTGCTATTTGACATTGTACTAGAAGTCCTAGCCTTAGCCATCAGACAACAAAATAAAAGGCATCTGAATCAGCAAAGAAGTTACACTCTCCCTGTTTGCAGTTGATATGATACTTCAAATGGAAAACCCAAAAGACTCACCCTAAAAACTGCCAGAACTCTTACAGAATTTCTGTAAAGTGTCAGGATATAAAAATCAATGCACAATAATCTGTTGCATTTCTATAAACCAACAAGACAGAAGAATTAGAAATTGAAAAGCCCATCCCATTTACAATTGCACCTAAACCAATAAGATACCTAGGAATAAATCTAACCAAAGAGACAAAAAATCTGTACTCAGAAAACTAGAGTACTCTTGAAAGAAACTGAGGAAGACACAAAGAAGTGGAAAAACGTTCCATGCTCATGGATTGGAAGAACAAATACTCTGAAAACGTCTATGCTACCTAGAGAAATCTACACATTTAATGCAATCCCTATCAAAATACCAACAACTTTTTTCAAAGAAATGGAACAAATAATCCTAAAATTTGTATGGAACCAGAAAAGACCCTGAATAGCCAGAGGAATGTTGAAAAAGAAAACCAGGGGTGCCTGGGTGGCTCAGTGGTTAAGCCTCTGCCTTCAGCTCGGGTCATGATCCCAGAGTCCTGGGATCGAGCCCTGCATCGGGCTGCTTGCTCAGCAGGAAGCCTGTTTCTCCCTCTCTCACTCCCCCTGCTTGTGTTCCCTCTCTGGCTGTGTTTCTCTCTGTCAAATAAATAAAATCTTAAAAAAAAAAAGAAAGAAAAAGAAAAGAAAACCAAAGCTGGTGGCATTACAATTCCAGACTTCAAGCTCTATTACAAAGCTGTAATGATCAAGACAGTGTGGTACTGGCACAAAAAAAGACAGACAGATCAATGGAACAGAATAGAGAGCCCAGAAATGGACCCTCAACTCTATGGTCAACTCGTCTTCAACAAAGCAGGAAAGAATATCCAGTGGAAAAAAGTCAGTCTCTTCAACAAATAGTGTTGGGGAAAATGGACAGCCATATGCAGAACAATGAAACTGGACCATTTCCTTACACCGCACACAAAAATATACTTAAAATGGATAAAAGACCTCAATGTGAGGCAGGAATCCATCCAAATCCTTGAGGAGAACACAGGCAGCAACCTCTTTGACTTCAGCTGCAGCAACTTCTTCCTAGAAACATTACCAAAGCCAGGGCGAAAATGAACTATTGGAACCTCATCAAGATAAAAAGCTTTTGCACAGCAAAGGAAACCATGAACAAAACCAAAAGACAACTGACAGAATGGGAGAAAATATTTGCAAATGACAGATCAGATAAAGGGCTAGTATCCAAAATGTATAAAGAACTTAGCAAACTCAACACCAAAAGAACAAAGAATCCAATCAAGAAATGGGCAGAAGATATGAAAAGACATTTCTGCAAAGAAGACATCCAAATGGCTGAGAGACACATGAAAAAGTGCTAACATCATTTGGCATCAGGGAAATACAAGTCAAAATATCAATGAGATACCACCTCACACCAGTCAGAGTGGCTAAAATTAACAAGTCAGGAAGTGACATGTATTGGCGAGGATGCAGGAAAAGGGGAACCCTCCTACACTGTTGGTGGGAATGCAAGCTGGTGCAGCCACTCTGGAAAAGAGTATGGGGTTTCCTCAAAAAGTTGAAAATAGAGCTACCCTATGACCCAGCATTTGCCCTACTGGGTATTTACCCCAAATATACAAATGTAGTGATCCGAAGGGGCATCTGCACCCAAATGTTTATAGCAGCAATGTCTACAGTAGCCAAACTATGGAAAGAACCCAGATTTCCATCAACAGATGAATGGATAAATAAGATGTGATACACACACACACACACACACACACACACACACACACACACACACAATGGAATACTATGCAGCCATCAAAAATGAAATCTTGCCATTTGCATTGACACGGATAGAACTAGAGGGTATTAAGCTAAGCAAATAATTCAATCAGAGGAAGACAATTTGATAAGAGAAAGACATCAAAATATCATATGATCTCACTGATATGTGGAATTTGAGAAACAAGGCAGAGGATCATAGTGGAAGAAAGGAAAATATAAAGCAAGATGAAGGAGACAAACCATAAGAGACTCTTAATCTCAGGAAATAAAATGAGGGTTGCTGGAGGGGAGGTGGGGAGGGATAGGGTGGCTGGGTGATGGACATTGGGGAGGGTATGTGCTATGGTGAGTGCTGTGAACCGTGTAAGACTGATGAATCACAGACCCGTACTCCTGAAACAATACATTACATGTTAATTTTTTTAATAAGTAGGGTAAAGACAAACAATGAGATGTGAAACTATAGGAACACCAGTTCTCAGAAGAGAGGGAGAAAGAGCAGTTTATGTAGTGAATGCCAAGGAGGTATGTGAGGGGTGCAAAATATATCATTGTGAATACGGTACAATGCAAGAAAAGCTTTCACCCATATGGCTCTTCTTTCCAGAACATTCCCAATTCTAAATAGTGTGTTCTACAATGTCCATAAATACATTTGTAGCTATCACCCCTGTCGTAAAATAATCATTGCATAGCGTTACTGTGATGTGTGCTGATTAATTAAACCAGGAATGTGAACTATTCTCTAAAAGTAGTATCACACTGGATTTCATTTATATGAAGCATGAATCTACCACATCACACCTTCTTTATATTCTACTAGAGATTAGTACAGAGTTAATTAGATACAGAATATATCACACTTTTCAGCCCATGCAGTGAACAAGCTTATTAGTTAAAATCTAGAGGGAAAAAATTAGATTGCTCTACTTTTTAGTGGCTGAGTCCTCTTTTCCTCTATTTGTAGGTAATGTTCATCCCTAAGACTGTGGCAGGGGAGGGGGGCAGAAAGAGAGAACAGAAGTTTCAAAGTCACTCCTGCTTCGTTGTGAGCAATACAGGTGATTAATACAATTTCTCAACCCCACTTAAAGTTCATTGTTCCATATTTTCCCAGGCTCCCAGACTCTATATGAGATGATATGCACATAAATTAGGGATATGTTGAAGAAAAGCAGATCCTAACGCTCTTAACAAAAGGTAATACACCTGGGCCCCTGGGTGGCTCAGTGGGTTAAAGCCTCTCCCTTCAGCTCAGTTCATGATCTCAGGGTCCTGGGATCGAGGCCCGCATTGGGCTCTCTGCTCAGTAGGGAGCCTGCTTCCTCCTCTCTGTCTCCCTGCCTCTTTGCCTACTTGTGATCTCTCTCTCTCTCTCTGTCAAATAAATAAATAAAATCTTTTTAAAAAGATGTTATTTTTATTTATGAGACAGAGTGGGGGGGCAGAGGAAGAGGGGCAAGCAGACTACTCCCTGCTGAGGGCAGAGAGTGATTGATTGTGATTGGCCTGTGATTGATTGGCTGGTCAATCACAGACCAGATATTGGCTCTTTGTTGTTGGTTTACCAGATCTTCGGCCCTTGCCATAGACCAGACCTAATGGGCGAAGTCAGGTGCAAAAAAAAAAAAAAATCATAATAATGCAAAATACATCCCAGCCACTTTGGCCCTGCATTCTGGCACAACAAAGTAACTCCTTATTTCCCAACAAAGATATGCAACCAAACACACTGTATCCTCTTAGCCAGAGAACAGCCTTCTCCTGGACACTCAGTCCTAAAAAGTTACAGTGCCTATCCTTTCTTCTGCCCCCCACAAGACAAAAAGTCTTCAGTGATCTCTGATATATGAAAGGCAATAGTGTAAATAAGACTCTGAGGATGTACCGTGGGAATCACTGACAGGCATTCTTGCATACTTAAAAGCCACACATATTTCTTGACCTGCTCAAGGTCTCTGCTGTGCTACTTTCCCCCTTTACATCAGAGAAAATGAGTTCCTTCACACAACGGAGACAAAAATTTCCTTTTCTTCCTCAGGTACTGGCAACTCTGAATATACTTCCATTCTGGGCAATAAGAAAACTTATGTGGCAGTCTGAGGTGGCTAGCACCCTTAGCCATTCCTTTCCCAACACCGGATACAGCTCCAGGTGCCCTAGAAAAAGCCCTTGTGACACTGCTCCAGGGACTCAGAGGATCTTTCCCAGCTCCAATTCATCTCCTCTCGGCCCAGCCTCACCTGGGGTTAAGAAGGGCCGGTGCAATGGCACTGCCATTTTTATAAATGAGAAAAAATAGAGACACATAAAACAAACAATTCTAAAATTTATATGGAACAACAAAAGACCCCAAATAGCTAAAGCAATCCTGAAAAACAAAAGCAAAGCTGGAGGCATCACAATTTCAGACTTCAAGTTATACTACAAAGCTGTAGTAATCAAAACAGTATGGTACTGGCACAAAAACAGACACACAGATCAATAGAACAGAATAGAAAATCCAGAAATAAACCCACAATTATATGGTCAATTCATCTTCAACAAAGCAGGAACGTTTATCCAAAGCAAAAAAGACAGTCTCTATAACAAATAGTGTTGGGAAAACTGGTCAGCTACATACAAAAGAATGAACCTGGACCACTTTGTTACACCATACATAACAATAAACACAAAATGGATCAAAGACCCAAATGTGAGACCTGAGACCATAAAAGTCCTAGAAGAGAAAATAGGCAGTAATGTCTCTGACATCGGCCATAGCAACGTATTTCTAGATATGTCTCCTGAGGCAAAGAAAATAAAAGCAAAAATAAATTATTGAGATAATATCAAAATAAAAAGCTCCTGCACAGCAAAGGAAACAATCAACAAAACTACAAGACAACCTACAAAATGGGAGAAGAATTTGCAAATGACATATCAGATAAAGGGTTAGTACCCAAAATATGTAAAACAATCCAATATCAAAAAAAAACCCCGAATAATCTAATTAAAAATGGGCGGAAGACATGGATAAAAACTTCCAAACAAGACATCCAGACGGTCACCAGACACATGAAAAGATGCTCAACATCACTCATCATGAGGGAAAATCAAAATCACAATGAGATATCGTCTCACACTTGTCAGAATGGCCAAAATCAACAACACAAGAAACAACAAGTATTGGTGAGGAAGTAGAGTAAAAGGAACCCTCTTGTACTGTTAGTGGGAATGCAAACTGGTACAGTCACTGTGTAAAATAGTATGGAGTTTCCTCCAATATTTAAAAATAGAACACTCTATGATCCAATACTACTGGGTATTTACCCCAAAATACAAAAACACTAATTCAAACGGATATGTGCACCCCTATGTTTAGAGCAGCATTATTTACAATAGCCAAATCAAGGAAGCAGCCCAAGTGTCCATTCACAGATGAATGGATAAAGAAGAGGTGGTATATATATACAATGGAATATTATTCAGCCATAAAACAGAATGAATCTTGCCATTTGCAACAACATGGTTGGATCTAGAAAGCATAATGCTAAGTGAAAAAGTCAGTCAGAGAAAGACAAATATCATATGATTTCACTCGTAAGTGGAATTTAAGAAACAAAATAAATAAGCAAAGGAAAAAAGATAAAGAGAGAGACACAAACCAAGATACAGACTCATAAGTATAGAGAACTAACTGATTGTTACCAGAGGGAGAGGGTGGAGGGATGGGTGAAACAGGTGATGGGGATTAAGGAAGTTTACCTGTTCTGATGACTACCAGGTGATGTATGGAATTGTTGAATTACTGTATTATACACCTGCAACTAATATAATACTGTACGCCAACTATACTGGAATTAAAATAAAATGAAAAAATATAAGAATAAAAATTTGGAGGGGTGCTTGGGTGGCTCAGTTGGTTAAGCATTTGCCTTGGGCTCAGGTCATGAACCCAGAGTCCTGGGAATGAGCCCTGGCGTTGGGCTCTGCACTCAGCAGGGAGTCGGCTTCTCCCTCTGAGCATGCATATACACTCTCTCTCTCAAATAAATAAAATCTTTTTTAAAAATTTCAAAAAAGAAAATAGAGACACACAAGTTTTCCCAGGTCAAATGAAGAAATGAGGGAGTCAATCAATATAAGGGACTGTTGAGTAATACTATTACTCCTATTATTACTTCTACAACTATTATTCCTAACAACAACAACAATGGTAGCTTACTATGTTTATGAATACTGATAGAAAGAATTCAGTTTCAGTACACAACATTAGAAAATGAATGTCTAATTAAACTGGCAACTTCAGTTCATTATTCTCTGGCAAGTTTCCCCTTCTGAACAGAACTAGCCACATAATTGGTAGGGCTCAGTGAAAATGTGGGGACCCTTTTTTAAAATGCATTAAGAATTTCAGACCATTACAGCAAAGCATTAAACCAAGCAGGGAGTCCTATGAGACTCACAAGTCATAAGTTCGTGAAGCTGGCCCTTCTTTGGAGCACTTAAGGGACATGTAAGTCTTAGTATAACATTGAACTGTAGGGACAATGAAGGAAACATGTTAAGCGGTTCTCTAGGTCATCTCATTTCATGAAAACTTTTGTTTTTATTACCTCTTGTAAATTTCATATCAAAAGCATCATTAGATTCAGAAATGTGTCAGAATTCCTGGATGGACAATCTAGGGTTGTTTTCATTGATTCTTGAGATAATGTAGTTTTGACTCATCTTGCAGACCCTCTTGAACACTATATAAAACAAGAACTAGAAAAGCAGCTCAATCTCCATCCCTCCCCCTCTCAAGCCCTTCAGTCAAGAAAGGATACAATGAACATGTTACAATTAAACTAAGCCATGACAAGGAGAAAGGCTCCCTCTGTTAGCCCACTTACAAAGAGCAAGCAATGCCATTGAAGGCACAGCCTCACACTAAGTGGTTCTCACAACAGAGCTGCTAGACCTTTTCAGGCAGGCTGGAGAGATCGAGTCTGTCCCTGCCATACTCCACGCATCATCATTCCCAGTCCCTGGCCAGGAGACAAAGAAAAGAATGCTAAGAAAACTATCAAACAACTAAGATGAAATGTAGAATGCAATGGTATTCAAGTGCACTGTGATCAATGTTTAGGTAAGAGCTACATTTTGTTTTCACAAATACAGTAATACACAGAAGAGGGGGTTTTGCTAGGCTGATGTCTTGGGGTTTGCTTTCTGTCTTCCATGGTCCTTTTTTCCTGGCAGAGGACTTACCATATTTACCCGATTCTAAGAAGTATCTTTTCTTCCCTTTTTCACATCCTGAAATTAGAATGTGCCTTATAATCAAGGGCATTTTACAGTCACTGTCAGCCAGGAGGCAGGTGAAAGGGAGTTGTCATCACCTGTGTACACTCAAATCTGCTCATGGCTATTGTGCTATCAAGACATGGAATAAATATATAAATATTTTATAAAATATATTTATATATATATATATATATCTAAAAAGCCAAGAAGAGCTTCCAGTAAGTATAAAATTACAATTCTATTTATATGAAAGCATTGTATCATAGCTTATTTAGAGGCGTTCGTTTTCTTCCTTCGTGTTACATAAAAACATAATTACTGAAAAAAGCATCTCAAATGTGATGAAACACTTCACATCTTCAACAGAATGCAGTATCTGCCACTGACCTTTTTGAAAAGTTTGAAAAGTTTCACATGCCCCCACTTAGAAGCCATCCAAAGTTCATACAGGGAAAATTCCTAAGTACTAATAAAAGACTACTTTTTAAATATTCTTAATGGAATATTGAAGGTTTGGGGTTTTTTTTACTTTTTCCTGCTGTATTACAACTAGAAATTCCCTAACCTGAAAACCTAAACTCTAGTGAGAGGTCCTGACTCTGACTACATCAGAATACCAATATAGTGGACCAGACTAGTGAAGAAATCAATTTTTTCTGTGGTTATGCTTTCAGAAGAAATTCAAGAGTTCCAACATAAAAAGCAGCACTATCATATGATGCATACTATGCAAGCTACAGATGTAATTTCAATTTTCATGTGCAACATCTTATAAAGTTTAAAAAGTAAGTAAAATTAATTATAAATGATGTTATTTAACTCCAAATATCCAAAATACCATTATTTCAAACTGTAACCAATATAAAAAGATTAGTGAAATATTTTATGTTTGCCTTGTCTCTGAAATCTACTGTCTACTGTATTTTACACTTTGGATATATCACAGTTCGCACTAGCCACATTTCAAATGTTCAATAGCCATGTGTGGCTCCCATATTGGACAATATACATTAATCAGCAAAATAAAACAATCCCTTCCAGAACGTATTGCTCAAACACAGAAGCATTCAGCAGAAAATCAACAGCAGCATGCGAACTATGATGAATTATCTCGACGATGACAACAATACCTTGTTCTGGAGCAATCCTGATGAAAATAGTCTAGAGCAGTGGTCTTCAACCTAGGCTACTCGTCCATGAAGTCTTTTCAAGAAGTATGTGAGCGCAGATAGTTTGCATGGGATCCCCTCACAGATTCTTAACTCCCATGGGTCTTTTATACTAAAATTGACCTGCCTAAAAACAATTTTTTTCCATGTGCTTAAAATTGAGCATTATTTTGCAATTATTCCTAACACTGATTGCTTAAATGCAGTCACTAACTGGAAATAAATGTACCTCTTAACTAACAGCAGTATATGCCGTTGATGCTGTTTCTTTTAAGGGTAACTAGAATGCTTTCCTATACCACAAAATGTTTACACCGGTAAAACTGATATATAGAAAATGTATGTGATTTCTTTCAGAGAAGATACATTATTCAATTAAACTAACTTAAAAGCTGTTTTCTCAGATTGTATCTTGAAGTATCTTTTCCAATTAAAGTCAATCCTCATTTCACTTTATAATTATATATTTTCTACCTCCCATTATCAAAAACAAAATATGGTAGTTTCCAGACCAATTATTCTTTAGTTATAGATACTTTCTTCTTTCATAAAATTAATGGATTATTCAATTTTTGTACATGATTCCTCATTAATTATTCTCAGAAACCCAACACAAGAGTTCTGAAAACACATGCATACATGTTTACCCAAGGAAATGCCTGCCATCAGATTCCTTGTTTTATACATGAATTATGATGTCAGCTACATGTTACATTGTTTAATTTAAACTCACACGAGAAATAAAATTGTTATTTAATCTCTTAATTTATTTTGAAGTAGATAAAAATCTCACTATAATTTTAAGCTATTTATTTTGTTAGTTAACTATTCAAGAAAAGGTGTTCCATAATTGATTTCTCTGTGGTTTTAATGATGTTCCTCAAAATGCATATCAATTCATTGTTTCCATCAAAAAATGAAGCAGACATTCACACCTTTCTGTGAAGGTATAGTTGATTTGGACTGTTATTTTGATATGGACATTGTCTTTGCCAATTAAGTTATATTATAAATATTTTCTATGAAATCAATGACCCAAATCTTCAGCCTCAAAGTTTTATATTTAAAGGATATAATAAATCAAAGGCACGTTAACAAAATTATTGTATTGGCTAAGGCATATTGATATAAGTATTTTGATTTTTTCCAACCTTTTATAAGTACACTGGATTCAAAATAATGCCTTGAAAGGCAAGTATGATAGATATAATAGTCATTTGCTAAATCTTGATAAAATCATTTTGGTAAACTTACCAGGAACTCAGAAATAAATGATTCAGCAAGAAATCCTTTCATAAATTGGGGCTTCTTTCCTTTCATGGAACTAAAGATAGGCCTAATCAAGTTGTCCATTACAAATTTTAAATTTTAGTTAAAAAATTTAAATCAGGGCGCCTGTGGGGCTCAGTGGGTTAAAGCCTCTGCCTTCAGCTCAGGTCATGATCTCAGGGTCCTGGGATCCAGGCCCGCATCAGGCTGTCTGCTCAGCAGGGAGCCTGCTTCCTCCTCTTTCTCTGCCTGCTTCCCTGCCTGCTTGTGATCTCTCTCTCTGTCTAATAAATAAATAAAATCTTTTTAAAAAATTTAAATCATAAAAAATTCTTTTTAGTGACAAAGTCATGGTTATTTCTGACTTACAATTTGGACATTGATTCCATTCTCTTCTACTCATTTATGGGAACAAAGCTTTCTGAGTTCTTATAGCTCTCAAAGTGAAAAATAGGAATAAAACTTATACTGTACTGTCTCATTAGAAGTAACAGTCATCCTCGGAGTCACAAACTAACTTGGAGGAAAATGAACAATCCTCTGTACTTAAGGGATGTACTGCCAACCAAATTTGAGTTTTCATCTTCAGTAATTACTTATCAAAATATAGAATACTTTAGACTGTTCTGATAAACCATGTACTACTAATAATTTAATGATAAAAAGTTTAATATTTAATAGGCTTAGCATTATAGGAACATTTATTTCAATCCATATATGTTTTTGGCAGAGATCTATAGTAAGATGACCAATAAGAGGCTTTTAAACATAAGAATATATTACATTAGGATACATTACTGAGGAGACTTAAATAGAACAGTGATCTCAAGGAGAAAATATCATGAAAATTTCTGACCATCATTTTTTTCTTTCCTTTTAAATCAACAATGATGCATATCAAGATCCTACAGTATTTTTGGTTCACTGAATGAATATACAAATGTCATTAAATGGTTTTATTGAAAAGTATAAGTATTTATAATATGCTGGAAATAACAGCTACAAAGTTATGATAAAAAATGTCAGATGCCAACGTCAAGAAGGGTGATGGAGTTGATAGTCGTTAAAAATTATTTTAGCAGACCTCTAATTTGAAAGCTTGAAAACCACTGCTATGGAACACAGTCTTAGAGAAACCCAAAGGAAAACTAAGTGGGGGAAAGGAAATTTAGAAAGAAAGATTCTTTTTATTATTATTTTTGATTTCCGAATATACCAGAAACCACTATAAGTTGAAGCATACTAGCTTATTTGCCAAGGCAGTTAGGCAACCTCGCAATGCGTGAAATTTTAGGGATATTTCTGAGCAATCCATAAACACTGTACTTACTCACTAGGGTCACTAGGTGGCAAATACACACTGGTAAAGAAGCCCTCTTCCCTTCTTCCCCTCTTCCCCTCTTCCAAGGGCTCTCTCAATTGTCCAATCTCCTCCTGTAAAAGGGAAAAGGATATGTATAGCAAGGACCATCACAACAAACAATAGCGGGAAATATTTATTTCCATTTTCCAGGGCCAAAAACAATCCCTTAACATCTCTGAAAATTTCAGAAATGGCCTTGCTTAGGAAGGTAATCTACCTTTCATCAATACTATTTACAAATAATGTTAAGAATTTCTATGATATGACCATGCACTTTGACCACAAAATCCAAACTTTATGAAGCTAAGAACTTCACCTCTGGTAAAACCAAAAGGCATCAGCAGCATCTATGACATTCCAAGTATAGGACTAAGACTTTCATTTTACTGAAACTTCAAACAGTTCTAAAAGATAGGGGCTGATATTACTCCCTTATTACAGGTGATAAAGCAGAAAAATGGTCTCAAATCATTGGGTTAGTAAGAAAACGCAGGTTTTGTTTTGTTTTGTTTTGTTTTGACCAACTCAATAGACATGCCCTTAAATAGTACCCTGTGTGATGTTTCAGGAGTGTGTGTGTATGCATTCACATGTGTGTGCGCATGCACACATCTATGTGTATTTCTGTATCTGGATATGCACACTTGTATTCCTGTGCTTCTGTGTGATTCTATGGCTGTGGTTCTGTACATGTGGACGTGTGTGTGTGTTCAATGTGTGTGCACACACACAAACACCTGTGCACCCCAGATCTTTTCGATTTCTTTCTGGTAATCTCTATATCTGTTTTTATACATATAGCCTTTAGAGGGAGCTCAATAATTTCCATTTTCTTTTGAAGAGGCTAAGAAAAAAGTACATTAAAAGTCACAGCCTCCTTTGGAAAAGGGTTTATTGTGTGTGCTTTTAGAAGTACCTGAGTCTCTGTGTATGTCTCTTACTTTTATATGCTGAGGATGTTGTGTATTTCTAGCGGGTACACCTGGCATCTGAGTGGACATAGGCAAGCGCTTTTATGGAGTTCTGTGTTCATGCATCTGTAAGACAGGTTCGGAGTGTGTCACCATCTGAGTGGGTGAAATCTTGCGTTTTTTGCGGGCAGGACTCATGTCTCTGTCTACTTGCGTAAGTCCGTGAAATTGCACCTGTACTGCCCCGTGCAGATCTCCGCATGAGCTCAAGTGAGTCAATAGCATCTCTGTCTATGTGGACATGTTTAGTCCTCGTGTTGGCTGCTTGCAACTGTATGTCTGTGTGGACATAACACCCGTGTGTGTGTCTGAGCGTCGGTCGCTGGGTCTGTAGCTCGACGTTCTTGCTGTAAGCCTTTATCTGTGTCTAGGTGCTTCTATAGTCACACGTGCAGGCCTCAGTGTTCCTCATCCATCTGTTCATCCATCTCCATTTTCATGTGTGTGTCTGTGTGATTATCTTCATGTCCATAGGGGAGCATGTGAATGTGTCTGCATAAACCCACCTATTTGAGGACAAGTTTCTTTGGATGACTCTCTGGGTGAATGCACATGAGTCTATGTGCAGATGTTTATCTCACCGTATAATGTAAGTTCTTCATATGCATGAGAATTTTGCACGTCTGTGGGTATATGCCTGTGTGCGTGCTTCTGTGGTACACATACTCACTTGTTCGCACACATACATATGCCAACACATAGAAGTGTCTGTGCAATTCTATGTCTGGACGGTGTGCTGGATTCTGCCAGGGTATGTGTGCATTTCTATGACTATGTGAACAGATCACCAGACATGCATGCTTCTGTGGGTCTCTGTGTGCCTCTATGTTCAGGTGTGTCTCTGTGAGCCTCCATGTCTATCTATATATCCGTGTAGAATTCCTGCAGGCATGGAAATCTGTCCGTATGCTTCTGCATGTGTCTGCTCAAGCTTCTATAGCCATCTCTTTGTGATTCTATATGGGCACGGGTCTGTGTACCTCTCTGCCTCTGTGCACACGCCTGCATCTCCATGAACATCCCTGTGTTTCTGCGTGTGTGTGTGGCTTTGCATGTTCCTCTCATGCATCTGAGTGAGCCTCTGTGAGTACAGATGTATTTGCCCACATAGTTCTTTGTGTGCGTCTTTAGGCCTGTGTCTCTGTGGGTAGGTATATGCTTCTGCATATAAAAGCATTTCTGCCAAACTGTTCCCCCCACCGGATCTATACAGAACACATCTCTCTTCTCTAAAAAAGTATCTCTCTCTTGCATATGCCACTCTCTCTGTGTGTAGATGCATGGAGAAATCTCCTGTGGATCCGTATCTATGTGCAAGTATACTCCTCCACATCCAAGTGCATTTATATGCGCACACCCATGTGCTTAGGTATTTCCATATGCACACCCACATGCACGACTATTCCTTTACGTACCCTCATCTGTGTTGTCATGCATGTGTATGCATGCGTTCATGGTAAGCAGGAGCACTTACGTTGCATGTGCAGGCATGAACGTGTTCATGCCTGTGTGTTCTAATAACAACTATGCTTCTGTGTGTACATGCATGTGACTCTGGGAGCAGGAAAATGCCAGTGAATACATGTTTAAAACACATGTATTTACCTATGAATGATCTCTATGTTGCAGTGTTTAGGTGAATGTCTCTGCGTCCGCGTATCAGTAAAAACACATACACCTGTGTCTGTGACTCTATGCATTGATGGGTATGTGTGTACACGTGCAAACTCATATGTGTCTGCGAGGGTTCATGCATATAAATGTCTGGGGGGGCCTGAGAATGTGTCTAGGCCTCAGGAGCCTCTAGAGGCATCAATGTGTTTTTGTATGTGCGTATGTGTGTGTATCTGTGCTTTTGCGTCTTTGAGGCTATGAATCAGTAAATACATCCTCTGGGTGCTAGCCAGCTCAGCATACATGTCTCTCCATGCTTCTCTGGGTCTGTGTGAATGTGGATTATGTGTTTATGACTCTGTGTTGTTCTGTGCCTACATAAAGAACTGGGGGCATTTGCATATATCCATGTGTATGCATTTATGTGTCTGTGTATACATGAGATGACTCCTGTTGCGTCTCTGTGTTTTATGTTCATACTTGTGCAGACCTAGAGTCTCTGGCTTTGGCTGTAAGAATATATGGTCTGTGAGATTATGACACATCTGTAGATCTAGGTCAGTGTGAACATCTCTGGCACTGTGTGTGTGTGTGTGTGTTTTCTAGTGTATACTACTCTATGATGAATGTATGTGTGTAGATGTGAGCACTTTCTTCCAGAAAGACTTCTGGTCATTTCCCCACCTGCTTTTCTGTGACACAGCCATCAGAAGGGGCTCAAGATTTTCTTCCTTGATGGGGTATGGAAAAAAAAGAATAAAAAATAAAAATTTTCTTCCTACTCTTGAGGTAGCCAAGAAAATAAACATTAAAATATGGACTCCTTTAGAAAATGCTGCTGATTGAAGACAGTAACTATGGTCTAATAACACAGAGGCGTTTTATAATCTGAAGACAAAAAGCAGGTGGCTGCTCAGTTCTTCAAATCCTGCTGCCACTGCAGACGTTTCTGTCACAGACTCTGGTCTGCCCCTACCTTCCTTCTGACCTCTGGCCCCAGCTGGAGCCCTCATGCTGCCTCCTGGCTGCCCCAAGCCCATGTCATGTAGCCTCCATCCCACCTTTCTCTTCCCCAGGCTTGCCTATTACAAAGGGCCCCAAAGTTATGACTCCTACTTTCTTTTTCATTCTACTTTGCTTTGACTGGCAATTCAGATTAAAATACCTGGTGTTATTTAATCCTTACAAAAGTCTAGGTGGGAGGAACCAGGTCATCCTCAGTTTACAAAGGAGGACTGAAGATCAGGGAATTAGAGTGCATTCTGTGGGTCATATGGTCAACAAGGGGCAGAAGCAGAATTCAGAACCAGGCCTGATGAACACCAAATCCATATTCCTTCTGCTCAACCTCTGACCATTTCTACAGTCCAATGTGCCCAGGTCCCAGTGACCAGGAAATGGGCATGTCTGCCTCCAAAGACTGTGTTATAAACCTTGATTCTTTCTTGGAATGATCATATTTAATTCTTGGAATGACCTCAAAAGAAGTACTCTGTCCATGTTTACATTGAGTATACAGACTCAAAGAAGCGAGGTCACTTGCCAGAGCTCTGTGTGAGCACGTGGGTCCTCTGTTCATATCTTATGGAGCAACATGTTGTTGAGGCCAAATGTGACAGGTGAGTATGTGCCTCATGAAGTGAAGCGGAATGTTCTAGTGTCACCATACAAATTTTGCTGTCTTTCTTGGTGCGTGAGGCCTCCTGAGTATTATGTAGTGGGTCTAGGTATTATCAGAGGTGTCTCTGAAGTTTGGAGAAAGCCTGGGCGTCATGGCGTAAGGTGAGCCTGAGTGTGGCAGAGAAAATCTTTCTGTTATAGAGAATTCTCTTTGTACTATGGGTGGATACTGCAAGTTTGGGGGTGATGAGTCTTATGTTGTAGGGTGAGTCTGTCTGAAGGAATGTGGGTCTAGGTGTTGTGGGGTGAGCGTGTGGGTCTTCTGAAGTATTAGTAAATTGTAGGTCCTGTGAGTTTCTTGTCATGTCAGTCAGTGACTAGTGTGAGTCATGTGTGCACTGTGAGGTTGCGCTCTGCACATTAAGGGAAGCATAGAAAGGGGAGACGAGATGAGGCAGTGGTGGACTGTGGGTTGTCCCTATGAATTATGGGTCCTGTGAGTCCTGAGCTTCTGATTTGGAATAACTGTGCTTTGTGAGTGATTTTGGGTGCTCTGACTTTCATGGCTGTGATTTTAGAGGGTACTATCAGGAAAGTCTGGGGATTATGGAACATATCCTTACACTGTAGGGCATGTCTACATGTTGTGGTGTACACATCGCAGTCTGTACATTGTGAGATATATCTTGGAGTGATGCGGTAAGACTATTAGTCATGGGTTGATTCTAGAGATTCATAGCAAATTGTTTTGTTATAGGACTGTCTTTGCACTATAGGGTATGTCTGTGCCTTATGAGGAATCCATGGATAATGTTGTGTCTGAACACGGTATGGCATTTCTAGAGGTTATGATCCAACACCGAGGATCGTGGGGCAAGTGTATATAGTACAGGCTGACTGCAATGTGGTGTTGGGTGTGTTCTGGGGTTGCAAAGAGAGAATGGATTGTTAGAGGCAAGTCTGGGTGTGGGAAGCTTGTGTTTGTGCCACCAGACTGCTCTATGTGCTATAAGACATGTATTTCTGTGTGTGATGGGATATGCCCATGTGGAATTGAGTGTGTCTTGAATTGGAGATCTTTATGTTGGGTGATGATTCGTTTTGTGGGGTGAGTTTGCACAGTGGGGCATGTCTATGTATCATGGGGCATGTTTCTCAGTGGTGTGGGGCGAGTCTGCATATTGTAAAGCTTATCTGTAGGCATTGTGGGCCATGTATTCATTTTGTGGGATGATGTGAGGTTGTGATGAGACTTTGAGTGTGTAGGACAATCTGAGCGCTATGGGGATTGTGGGGAATCAGTGCATTGTGGGGAAAACCTGGTCTGGGTTGAGTTTGTATCCTGTGATTTGATCCTAGATGTTTGGGAGTGAATTTGCGTTTGGGACACACTCTGAGCATGATGTGGCCATTGTGGGACTGTGGGGAGTGTCTGCGTATCTTCAAGGTATTTTGTACATTATAGGATGCATCTTTTTATTGGAGGCTTTGCCAAGGTGTTGTGGGGGTGAGTATGTGCACCACGGACTGTGTCTAAGTTGTGGATCGAGGGTGCCTTATGGGACAAGGCTATGTGGTAAAACATATCTGATGAGGAGCAAAACTGTGCAATATGTCTTCATGCCTTAGTGTTGTATGGCAAGACTGAATTTGGGGATCTGGATGGAGGTATGCAGTCTATCCTTAGCACAGTCGGGTAAGATTATGTTGTAGACTGAGTATGTGCATTCTAGGGAGATTTTGCATTGTGGAACTTAACCATGCGTTATGGGGTAAGTCTGGGCACTGCAGAGCAAGTCTGTTCATTGTTAAGTTCACTGTAGGTATTGTGAGGCATTTCTGCAGTATATAGTACAAAACTGAGTTTTGAGGCAAATCTCGGTGTTGTAGTAATACTGAATGCCTGTGGAGCTAAGTCTTGGTATTTTTTGGAGAATTTCTGCATTGTGAGGTAATTTGTGCCTTGTGATGGGACTCCATGGGCTGTGGCAGGAGTCTTATGTCATGGAGAATGTGTGACATCATAAGTTGGTCTAAGAATCAAGGGGTGAGTGTGGGAGCTACGGGAGAGTCTGGGTGCCATGAGGCTCACAGGCATGCTGTGGAGGGTTTCTTGGTGCTGTGGTGCATGCCTGTTTGTGGTATGTGATGGGCTAATTATTTGCTTTGTGGGATAACACAGCATGGGGTAAGGTCTGGGCACTGTAGGATGAATCTAGAAGTTGCATAAATTTCGACGCATTTGTGGGACAAGTCTGTTTTCTTTGGTATGTTTTAGAGCTGCTGGACAAGGGTGCTCGTGGGGGTGGGGCTGAGCCCAGGCATTTGAGGATGCAACTGGATGTTGTAGAGGAATCCACTGATTGTGGAATATGTGTTTTGAGAAATGTCTGTAAGTTGTTATGTAATACTGTGTTTCTGGGGGGGGCGGGTCCCTATCTTATGTGGTGCATCTGTATTGTGGGGATGTATGCCGTGGGAGAAGCTGTCCATTCTGAAACAAGTGTGTGTTTTCATGCAATTGGGGGGGCCATGAGGTGGACACTGTAGGGAAAGCTCTGCAGTGATATTGGATTCTGTGCATTTTGGGGGGATATTAAGCTGTGACCGTGGTCTGTGCACTGTATTGTGTGTCTGGGCATTGTGGGACAAATGTGAACTGTCCGTTGGTTCTGAGCAAGGGCAAATCTATATGCTATGCTGTGTTAGATGCAGGGTGGGTTTGTGTATTTTGGGCTGAGTGTTCATGTTTGGCACAAATTTGGAAACTGTGTGGTAAGCGTGTGGTAGGGGAGCCTTGGTTCTCTGGGGAAGGTCTGTGAGCTGTTGGTGAGCTGAGTTTGAGCACTGTTGCTCCTTTCTATTCATTGCAGGGCAACCATGGGCTTGGTGAGGGTGTTCCCACAGGGGCACAGTTTTATATTTTAGAATGATTTGGCAGCGATAAGAGTCTGCCTGTCACACTGTGAGTTTGAAACTCTATGGGTCAAATCTGTGGAAGTTTGGGTTTTGGTGCAAGTTTGGGATTTGTTGAGTTAGTGTGCTGTGGGGCAAATGTATGGTAGGCTGATCTGTATCTTGAATAGTGAGCTGACATGCTATGATGTGATCCTATGTGTTGCGAGAGAAGTCTGTATCTCGGGACACATCTCTACATCATAGGGTGTGTCTACATGTTGTAGTGTATGTGTGTGCGGGGCTTGGGCAAATCTTTGCACCATGGGGTAACTGCATTAGTTGTGAGGTTGTTCTATATATTGCAGGATGGACTGTGTCTTGTTGGGAGAGGAGGCTGAGTTTTGTCCCTGACCCCAAGTGTGTTTTGCAGTCTGTCTTCTGCTGAAGCATGTGTGTGTATTTTTTATCAACTCTGAGTATCGTGTGCCATATCTGCATGTCATGAGTTGACCTTATACAATGCATGGCGAATGTGTACACTGTGGGGTGGTTTTGTATGCCTTGATGTGGATCTGTGAGTGGTGGGCAGAGTCTTGACTTATATTTACGAATTGTAAAGAATGTCTGAATGACCGTGTCATGGAAGGGATGCACAGTGGGGCATGTTTCTGCATTATAGGAAGGGTCACGTGACATGAGCTGCAGCTCCCCATTGTGACTTGATACTGTGCATCATAGGGGGCATGTCAGTGCTTTGTGATATGATTCTGTGCTTTTTGGGAAGAATCTGAGTTGTGCATTTGTGTCTGTGCATTGGGGTTTTGCAATTCTATATGCTGCACAACGAGCTAGTCGTTGGTGGAGCCAGGAAGTCTGTTTAATGGGTGTGGAAGCAGGTTGTAGGATGTGTCTGTGCCCAGCAAGACAGCTCTATGGCCTCTATTGCCCCCACCTTCCCTGTGAGCCAGGTGTTTGCATGGCCAGGTGAGGGTGTGTGGTGAGGCATGTCTCTTTTGTAGGGCACATCTGTACCCTGTTGCGCAGCTAAGGGCTTTGAGGACAAGTCTGTGTGCTGTGTGCTTGTGTTCTGGGTACTGTGGAGTGACTCTGGGGGTCATGGGCTGATTCTGGCGGCTGCGACACATGTCTGTGCACTCTAGGATATGCCTTTGTGTTCGGGGACAAGTCTTGGGTTGTGATATTAGATCAAACTGAGTAGGATGGACTTGTGCCACCATGCATGAGTCTGCACATTGTGGACTAAATGTCCTATGAGGCATGTTTGTGTCGTAGATGAGGTCGTCTGCCATCTGTCTGGATAGTGGGGCTCATCTACATGTTGTACGTCATGTGAAGGTGTGGACAGGCAAGTCTGTGAGTTGAGGGGCATATCTGGGTGGTACAGAAGTAGGGGCGGGGAGAATGCTTTGCAATGAATCTGGGTGTTGTGGTTCTAGCATTTTCGTATCTGGGCTTTGCTGGGGTTTACACATGGTTTGGTGGTGCATGACTGTGCTGTGTAAGGACTATGCATATGGTGTGGCAGTGTGGGCTTTGTGGGGCATACCTTGGCATTATGTCACTATTCTGTGGGTTAGGGTTAGGGTTCTGTTCATACTTTGAGAGGCAAGCCTGTATGTTGTGGGGTCAAGTTTGTGGGTTGTAATCTATGAGAAGTAAGTGAATGTTCTGACGTGAGCGTAGGTCATGCAGGCAGACATCTGCATGTGAGAGATATCTATGCATTATGGGACATGTCTGCAGACTGCGGGACAGGTCTGTGGTTATAGGTTGTTCTTGAGTTCGGTGTGTCCTGCACATCTTTTGGGGGACTGTGTGGAGACAAGTGAAAGTATTTGGGGCCTTTGCAGTGTGATGTAACTGTCCCCTAGGGGAGCTGTGGGTTGTGTGGGGGCCAGAGTGCACAGTGGGGTAAGATGGAGCGCTGTGACACCATCCTCTGCCATGTGGGAGGAGTCCGCGCTGTGACGCTGGGTCTCTAGAGTGTAGGGCATGTAGAGGTATTGTGTGTCGGCTCTCTGCGTTAGAAGGTTTTCCATATGTTGACAGACAAGTCTTGGTATTGTGAAGTGAAGGTGTTTCCTGGAGCCAGTGTGGGACAGGTGCCTAATACGGGCATTGCGGGGTGTATCTGCTTTGCCGTAGGATTCTGCGTATAGAACATCTGTCTGTGGGGAATGGGGCTAGCCATGTCTTGAGGCACAAGCCAGTGTGTTGTGGAGCAAGTCTGAATTCTGTGGCAAGATAATCACATTATGGGGTGAGTCAGCATTGTGAGCGATTTGGGGTATACAGGTGATACTTGTGGTTTTGACAGGGCTGGCGTGATACAGCTCTGTGTGTTAGAAAAGTCTATGCATTTTGCGTTGTTTCTTGGGATTTTAAAGTGAGTTCTTTACGTTGTGAGTCCAATGTGTTCTGCAGTATGTGTACCGTTGAGCCTGTATATATATATGATAGGGCGCACTCGGCTGATGAGTTCTTGCACGGCTGAGTGGTCGGCAGCATTGGTGTGTTTGTGCATTGCGACGTGTGTCTAGGTGCTTTGTGATGGGTCTGGGTATTCTGCAGGGACTCTACGTGGAAGCTGCTTCTGGGCATTGTGGGCTAAGTGCAGTCATCCTGGGAACTGTAAGCAAAGGGTGGTGAGAGTGGGAGCTATGGTGTGATTATGCGCTTTATGGGGTTATACTCCATGCATCATGGGTGGATTCTGATGATTTTAGATTAAGTCTTACCATCATAGCCCAGTTCCTTGTGTGGAAGAAACTACAACAGTAACAACAACAACAAGATCAACTAGCATCGACAGCACTAACTCTGTGCCAGGCATGGTCCGAAACACCGTAGAGGCGTTCACTCATTTAATTCCTCTTAATGACCCTATTAAGTAGGTACTGTTATTATTCCAATTTCTACCTGAGAAAAATAAGGCACAGAGAGGTTAAGACACTTTTCCAAAGTCACACAGTTAGTAAACAATACATGTGGGATTGGAACCCGGGCAGTGTGAATCCTAAGTGGAAGCTTTTAACCCCAATCTATACCGCCCCTTCATTATAATCCCTAGGCCTAGGTGTGGTGTCAGGTCTTGGGTTACAGAATGGCTAGGGATTATAAAGTTCATCCAAGTAATGTGAGGCTTTTTTTTTTTTTTAATGTGAGGCTTTTATGTAAAGTGTGCGATGGGTCTCGTTGAGGGCATTCCTTCATATCGTTAGGACACTGAAGGGTTAAGGTCTGTTCTGTGTGGCCAGGCTTTCTATCACCGGCCAACTGTGTAAGTGGCATATCAAGCCTGTACTTTAAAGGCAATTTGCGTGGTGATGCAATTTTGTAATTGTCAGAGGATTTTGTATGTTTCCATGGGTACCTATTTTGAACAGTGTGCTTACTCATGAGTCTAGTCCCTTGATTACAGCATGAGTCTGTGCCTTGTGGAGTGAGAAGGATGTTGTTGTTCAAGTCTGCTTTGTGGGGCAGGTTTGTACATGGTGATGCACTTCTGTGAGTCATTTGGGAACCACGTGTGCTGTGGGAAATATGTCTATTTTTTGGGATCTCCAGGAATTCTGAGGCTTGTTGCTATATGGTGGGGGGGGGCGATCTGTGCATGGGAGGATGCCTCCATGTACTATAATGTGTGTGTGTGTGCACACGTGCGTGGGTATGTTCTCATGGAATGTGTCTATGCATTTTGGGACCTGTCTGTGCTCATGGGAAGTATCTTTGTGTTGTGGGACATGTTTGTGCAATAGAGGCCAGCAGGCATGCTGTGGGGATGAGTCTGTGCGTTGTGGAGTGACGGGGCATGTTCTGCAGTTGTGAGCACCGCGAGGCTTCTCTGTACATACTGAAGCACCGCTAGGTGCCTTAGGCTATGTAGTCAGTATCATGGAACGTTCTTCGGATTCATGAGGCAAGCCTTAGAGTACAGGAAAGGCTTTATGTTTTGGGTTTAGTCTGTGTTATAATGTAACTCCATGCACTGTTTGGGTCGATATGTACACATTGAGCTGTTCTGGAGCAAATCTGTGTCCTGCAGAGCATGTCTAGGTGTTCTGGATGAGTCTGCGTATTGTAATGGGTCTGCATCATGGGGAACCTGTGAATTATTGGCTGAGTCTGTGTTGCAGGAGGAGTCTTAGGATCACTGCACAAGTACTGTAAATTTGGGAGCATGTTTACCAATAGAAGACATATCCACACATTGTGAAACAAAAATCTGAGAGTGGGGGGGGAGGGTACTGGTGGTGATATAGGGCCCATCACTGAGTTGCAGGGTGCGTGTATGCATGTTTGTGTGTGTGTTGTGCTGTGTTGTGGATCTGTGCCTTGTAGGGCGATGGTGGGCTTGTGCACCTGAATATTGTAGAATGAGTTTGTGTATAATGGAGCAAGCTATGCGCCGTACAGCGAATTTCTTGATGGTGATACAGCTCTGTCTTGTGTGAGTGGCATTTGTTTAAGGTTCTGTAGGGTGTGGGGGGTTGTGGGGGGCTCTCTGTGTGCTATAGAGTACCTGTGCCTGTTCTAGGGCCAGTCTATGTATCGCATGGTGAGTCTTTGTGTTGTCAGGTTCTAGGTATTTGGGGTACATCAAATACATTTTTGCTTTAATGGCAACGGTGGCAGGGTGGAAAGATAATAATATAAATTAACAACTGCAGTAGTTCCTA
Organism: Spilogale gracilis; assembly: GCA_004023965.1. Taxonomy (NCBI): domain Eukaryota; kingdom Metazoa; phylum Chordata; class Mammalia; order Carnivora; family Mephitidae; genus Spilogale; species Spilogale gracilis. The sequence goes on from PITA01000306.1 coordinate 238,656, forward strand.
GGTGCCAGGCAATGTACTAAGCACTTAACATACCATAACTCATTTAATCCTCACCAACAACGCTTTTGATTAGGCACTATTGTTATCTTTGTTTTACAGAGAAGCAAACTGAAGAACAGAGAAACATACTTACCCAAGGTGATACAATTAGAAAAGGGCGGAACGTGGATCCTAACCCAGGTAGTCTGGGTCCAGAGGCCTCACTCCTAACCACTACACAAGCTGTGTCTCTTGTAGCTCAGTAATATAGTAAAGTAGGTCTGTAAACAACGAGGGAAATATTTGCATTGCAGGGGTAATATGTGTGTTGTGTGTCTGTGTGCTGGGGCATGTTCATGTGAATGGTCTGCTTTCCATTTTAGGGTAAGTCCAGGTTATGATGCAAGTCTGTGGACTACAGAAGAAATCTGTGTTTCTAGAGTGAGTGTGATCACATTGTGGGGCAAGTCTCTTCCCTGAAGGGCTTGCGTGCGCACGTAGGGTGAGTCTCCGCGTTCAGTGGTGCTTGTGTATGTTGTGGGGCAGGTACGTATACGGGCGGGAGAACCTGTGCATTCTGATGGAATGCTTGGCACGGCTGAGCATATCTTGTTTCCAGGCAGCGGCCCCAGCGGTGACAGTAGTCTCTGTGCTTGGAGGCAGCTGTGGGGGTTGTAGAGCAAACAGTTGCCATGTTTGGGACATGTGCTCGTGCTGTGTAGCCAGCATAAGGAGTGTGGTTTTTGTATGACAAGTGTGTGTGGTGACACAGTGACGTGCACGGTGGCGGTGGAGCACCGTGCTGGGGGAATGTCCTACACTTGGTGTCTGTCCTACAGCAAGTCGGTCCGTTGTGGGGCCGACGCACGTGCCGTGGCGCGGGGCTGTGCCCGTGGTGCAGGGCGTCTATTTACTGCAGCATGCCTGAGGAATCGGGGGCATGTTTTGTCCACACGGGGCCACAGCGTGCATCATGTGGTGAGTGTCCACATGGGGGGGGGTCGAGATGTGGCAGGGCAAGTGACTGTACCAGGAGGCAAGCATTTGCATCGTGTGGGAGCAGCCTGTGTTGTGACATGAACCGGTGCATGGTAGGATGGGGCTAGGTGTTGGGGCCCAATCCTGTGTCCCCCGGGGGGGGGGGGGATATGTGTGCTGTAAGACATACCACTGCATCTCTGTGATGTGGGGTGAGCTTGTCTGAAGGTTGTGGGCTTATCTGTGTGCCATGGGGTAAGTCTTCAAGCTCTGGGGTGAGTCTATGTTCTTAGGCGCACATCCTTGGGCTGTGGGACAAGTCTGTGTCCTGAGGAGAGGCTGTGCACCCTGGGGCCAGTCGGCCTGAAGTGGGCAGGGCCTGTGTCCCATAGAGAAAGTATGTGGGGAGAGTGTATGTGCTGTAGGAAGTGTCTGTGTGCTGTGGGACCTCTCAGTTTGGAGGGCAGACTGTGTTCTTTGAGAATAATCTTTTGGGTGTGGGGAGAATCTCTGTGTTGTGGGGAGACTCTCTGTGTCATGGGTTTAGTTTGTGTTTTATGGGGTGAGTCTGGGTGATTTGGGTCGTGTCTGTACACTATGGAACAAGTCTGGGTCCTTTTGGGATGGTCTGTGTCCTGTGGTGTCTATCTATGTGCCATGAAGCAAGTCCATCCGTTGTGGGAGAGTCTGTCCCTCAGTGTGGGTCTCCAAACTGGGCCAGGAACTGTGTTCTCGGGGCAAGTCTGTGTTCTGTGCAGAGTCCATGTGCTCTAGGGTGCATCTATGCATCATGGGGTAAGGCTGTGTGTCCTGCGGGGGGGTGGTCTGTGTGCTCTAGGGAGTCTCTGGGATGCGAGGGAGTCTGTGCCCTGGGGAGAATCTCGGCCACGGGTTCAGTCACTGGAGTCTGTATTCGCTAGAGAGACTGTGCTAGGCAAAAGGCCTGTGTGATATGGGGACTGTCTGTGCTGTCAGAGATTGTGTGCGTGTCATGGACAGAGTCTTTATGGAAGACTGAGTCTGTATCCACTGTAGCGGATCCATGTCCTGTAGGTGGGACCTTTTGCCTTGCAGAGAATAGGTGTGCTTTTGGGTAAATCTGAGTGATATGGGGAATGTCTGTGTGCTATGGGGCAAATCTTTCTGCTGCGGTGCTTGTCCATGTGTCATGGGAAGAGCCTGTGTGCTGCAAGGGGTAAGAGTGTGTGTGTGTGTGTGTGTGTGTGTTACTTGACCAGTGGACAACAGAGGGTAAGTTTTTACATTGCAGCGCAAGTGTGTTTCAGGGCAAATTCTCCTTTAATATCTACAAATGATACCAACACTTAGAACACTTACTATGTAAAAGACACGGTTCTAAAGGTGCCATTATTAATCTCCATTTGACATCTGAGAAAATGGAAGCACTATGTACTATGGTCATGCAACTAGCAAGAGGTAGAGGTTTGAAACCAGGCAGTTTGCTTCCTGTGCCCACCCTATCCTGAATCCCTTTAGGGCCCGAGGGGCGTCAGTGGCTGCAGACACTGGGGGTACTTTGTGGCCACTGCTGGTTATATTGAAAGCAGGGAATCTGGAAGAAAATGGAATAGCTCAAAGCCTTCCAAGTATTAAAAAATAACGCAGTGCTCTATGTACGATAACGATGGCAATTTAGCCCAGAAAAACTGACATCAGGACTGCAGGAGAGCTCCTTCAGTGACAGTGATGTCGCCCCCCCTCCCCCCCCAGCTCCCGCCTGGCCGCCACAGCCGCATTCTGCCACTGCAGAGGAGCAAATGCGCATGCCCTGGCGAGCTGCTGTTGCCAAGGAAACCAGCCTCCAGTCACAAACAAATCGCAGCCTAAATGCGCAAAAGTCAAGAAATGACGGGGCTCTGGCTGTGAGCCAAATGAGCGACTTGCAATAAGGGCAGTCAAGGCATCCTCTCACCCAATGCCCCCTATTTTTCTTCCTGAATCGGAAAAGGCTAGAGGCCAGAGTCCAAAGTCAACAGAGCAAGAAGGCTGTGTTGAGAGTGGGGATGGGGGTGGGGCGGTCAACAGTGGGTAACAGGTGATCTTAATAGTCAAAGATTTTTGCTAGCAACATTTAACTCTTCTCCCACTAAGAGTCTGTGTTTCATGCCGGAGCCTTCCGCCTACCGTGAAAAGAGGTGAACCACTGCGCGTGTCTTCCTACAAGAGATGGGGCAGTGATGGCATGGACTGGGACTCATCCTACCGTCTTTAAATCTCTAGATCGGACTACTGCCAGCAACAGGCTGGCAAACATTATTTATTTCTGCTCCTCACACATTTCTTACATTTCCTTCTTGTACCATTCTAGAAAATTTCCAGGGACTGAGTCCAGACACCTTTAATTCTCCGAGTACCTGAGGAGTAGAAAAAGAGGTTGAAGGAGGAACAATAGGAGTAACACTAACCCCGGGGGGGGGGGGGGGGAGTTTTGAACACACAATTAGGATGCCAACTGTGTCCAAGAGGAATAGCACATCTGGAACAGTGGTTTTATAAATTCGGATTCCTCAATTTTAACTTGCGAAAAGCATCTGATAAAAATACAATTTGGGAAACTTTTAAATTTATAAATCCTGTTTGAAAACCACTGCCCTAAACCACATGTGCCTAGAGTCCTCGAAAGACATGAGTATGAACATGATGTTTTAGAATCCTGCCTGAAGCTGCAAGAAGGTAGGAGTGCTATTGTGGAATGAGACCATCTTGTGTAGAAAGAAAATGGCCAACCTGTGGACACTATACCCTAGCTAATGGGAGAGCAGTTGCTGCCATTTCAAATCAGTGGAAGAAGGTTGGATTATTCAATAAATGATGCTGAAACAATTGGTGACCTATTTGGAAAAAAAACAAAATTAGATCCTACTTCATATTCATACCACATACCAAAATGAATTCCAGATGAATTAGAGTTAATTGTAAAAAAAAAAGAATCAATGAAATAGCTAAAAAAAAATACATGAAAGGAAAGAAATGAATCATAAAATAAAAAACTGATAGCCGTGGATATCTAAAAATATAAAGCTACAATACATAAAAAAACAGCATAAATGATACAAAATCAATAGGCAAACAACAACTGGAAAATAATGTTTTTACCACATACGATAAATTAATTAGGTGATAATGTATAAGATGGTGGTGGTGGAGGAGAAATCTTAAACTGGTTCATACCATTTGATCCAGAAATTCCACATCTATGAATTTATCCTAGGGGGAAAAAAACAGAAGAGCACACGGACGTTTATTCCTTAAATTCCTTAAATCCTAGATTCCTTAAATTATAACAGCAAAGACTGCACATATAAACATTCAATAACTGGACATTTAGTGGGACACCTCTATGATGAGAAACTATGCATCCACAAAACATTGCCTTCTTGTGGAATGTTTAAAAATATGAGGAATTGCACTCAATATGTTACTGGATGATTATTAAAGCAAGCTGAAAACAACTATACATACATATAATTTTTATTTTGTGTATAAGTATATATTTCTGGGCATTTAGTGCATGTATTCAGGAAAGAGGGACTGAGTAATTTTTCCAAATTTTCAATAATTAATGTGCGATTTTTTTATGATAAAGGGGAAAGATAGCGTTTTTAAGAAGCTACTTTAATAAGGACTATTAAAGCAGTGGGAGCACAGATAAGAAAGTCTAGGAATAAAGACGATAAAAACAAAGCCTAAATGTACCTATGTACCAGTGGAGGATCCAACAAGACAAAGTCAGTACATGAAGATTACAGTATCATTTGCATGGTAGGAGGTACAGAATTTCTTATACAAGATGGACTCCTGGAAAATTTTCTTCACTACACTAGAGAATAGTCACATGTCCCTGGATGCGTCAGTCATTCTCTTTGCCGCAGTGCTCAGTTCAATGCCCCCGTCCCTTTGCCTTTAACAGGCTCTCCCCCACTCCCCCTGCAAAACATGCTACCCGCAGACATTTCTGGCTTGAAAAATGGCCCATCTCGAGAGCTTTCTTTTAAGCGTTCCTTCTTATTTTTCCTCCTTGATCGCTGTTTGTCATCTAACTCAAAAATCTACCTATCTTTTTTTTCTCCTTCCTCTGGAAGGGACAAACAACTTGAATTTCAAAGAAATAAAAAGACCATCACTTCAGTTTTTGTTTTTCTTTTTCTTGCACAAATGGATCTACTAATGCGATTTCCAGGTGAAAGGGGACACAAAAGCTTATGCATTTGCAGGCGCATTTCAGAAACAAACATAAAAGCTTTTCTGATAGGAATCTTTGCAATCATTCTCATAGCTCTTTTCAAATAAAGAAGCACTGAGAATATTCTGCCTTTCCTCTACAAGTTGATGTCCACGAATACAAATCAATTATTTTTAAAATAAAGGCAGTCACAATATTCATTATTTCTTTTTCATGATTTTTCATCCTAAACCCAAATTTTATTCTTTCCCATTCAACATATGTTCACCTCTCATATTAAGCAATTAAACTGAACATTACAGGCTATCCTCCCTCATGTTCTTTCCTGTACAGACATCCAGTCACATGATTTTCTTCATTTAAAAAAATGAGGTATAGGTATCTTTCCCATTGCAAAGTAACAGTTTTGTCATGCTCTCTCCATACAGCAGTAGGAACTCGGATCTGAGAACATCTTCAATCGTAACTCATCCTATCAAGTCTAATTGAAACATCATAAGGCTGAGATACTGTTCCAAGTGCAATTTCTCATTTCGGTAACATCTTCCTCGAGTCATATGCTGGGAAATATTTTAGCGGAATCATAAGGGGAGATTTCTATATTTCCTTCTAGCAACTCATTTGCCATTTACAAAACGAGCTTTAAACTAGTAAAGTGACATGGAATATTTAGAATGGCACTAATCCGTTTTCCTAATACTGCTGATTAGAATCAGGAATTCCTACACACTTCTGTATTATTCTAGTCCAACAAAACTTGTCACTTGCTTTGAAAAGCACATTTGGGGGATCAATTTTACAAAAGATTTCTCAGTTACTTACCAGCTGCACGCGCCTCTCCACCAGCTCTGAGGTTGTCGCACTGAAGGGGAGGGGAAAGCAGCAGCAGCCACTTGAAAATGAGCTGTGCTCTGAAGAAGGGATTAGCTCTATAGAGAGAAATGAAATGCCTTGGGATTATCCTCAAATTCCTCCAAAAACATAAAATCATATTAAAAGCTACATGCTAAAAAGTACATGTTCATCAAAGAACAGATTTTATTAGCAAAACTTCCAATCTAAAACCTACTTGAAGAGCCTTGATTTCCAGTGGAACCCCTACAATGTCTTGGGCTTTTGGCTCTCCCGTCTCCTAGCAACAGTCTCATTAATATTTTTTTTTTTCTGCAGTGGTCCTACTAGGCATCAGAGAACACTGACAAGGTCTAGTCTCGGGGAGCATTTTCTTGTTCAGTATGTGTTTTCCCCAGGCAATTAATAAGGGGAATCAGGCCTTTAATAACAAGTTCTCCAGAAGAAGATTTTGGGTAGGAATGAAATTCCATTCCAATGACAGAGACTGTTCTTTTGCCCTCCCTTGGTGAAATGCTGTCATTAGACCCCTGATCTAAAGAAGGGCCTCAATAAAAGATGCCTGGCCCTTTCTGCATTCCCCAAATTACCCACAGAAATTGAGGCCCAAAACCAGTGTTGTTAATATCCACTATGCTCAGAAAAAAAAAATACACAGAATTCACCTGTACCCTTAGCTCTGTCACCATGACCCCCACCCATCAGCATGGCTACTGGACAAATGGCATAAAAGCAGTGGATGAAATATAAACAGATTGAAACCCACTTATCTGTAAATATTAACATTAATATGACAGAATATTGACTATACATTAAGGAAATACGAGCAGGTTATTATACAATACGTATAATGCAATCACTTATAACTTAGGTGGATAGGAATAAACGTACGCAAAAAGGTCAGGAAGGATACTACACCAAAATGTTAAGAGTGATTATATCTGGGTTTTCTACGGATGGTAGAATTTGATGGGAGTTTGGACTATTTTTCTTTTTGATAATCTATTTAATAACTTTACTGCAATTAACATATATCCCTTAGGTTATTAAAAGAGAACCATGCCCAACAATGTGAATGTACTTATTGCCACTGAGCGGTACACTTCAAATAGTTACAATGTTAAATTTTATGTTATGTGTATTTTACCACAACAAAAAAGAGCAAACCATTCGCTCACTCCACAAAGATTCACTGAGTCTCACCACATTCAATATACTGTATGGTGGGCAGAGATTATTTAAAAAATGAATAAAACAAAGTCTGTTCCCTTCCAAAAGCTCATAATCTAATGAACGACTACCCCCAAAAACCTCTATATGTGTTTTTATTATACATGATATATAGAATTGCTGACTTTAGAAATGGAAATATTTTATTAACATAGTTTTTATATTTCATCAATTTGGGGTAACATTTATAATTAGGGTTGTTACATTTTTTGCCTAAAAAGTACTAGACTCCCAGTGGGTGGAAGAAGTAAAGAAACACATATTAAATAATTCAATATGTTATTAAGTATTTTGTTATGTAAATCAATATATACACATCTGTATATGTGTATAAAATTGTCATATTTTTTAAAGGATAGGAAGGGAAACTTGTTCTAGATTAAAGAAGATTAAAGAGATATGACCAAAAAAAGTTATGATGACCAAATGCACTGTGTGATCTTGATTAGATCATGTATAGAAAATAAAACAGCTATAAAAGATATTTCAGGAACAACTGAGACATTTGAATGCAGACTAGATAATATGAGATCAACATAAAAGTTGTTTGGTATGATAAATATAGGAGAGTGGATTTGTTCTCATGAGATACATGGAAAGTACTGAGAGGTAAAGTGCCATAGTATCTGCACAGTACTCTGAAATGCTTTAGAAAAAATTGTCCTGAATAATAGATAAAGCAGATGTGGCAATATGTTAATAATTGCTAAAAATCAAGGTTAAGCACATACAGGTTTTTATTATATAATTCTTTGGTCTAAAATAAGAAAATAAAATATTTTTAAAAATAATTATTTTAGGGACGTGCCTGGGTGGCTCAGTTGGTTAAGCATCCGACTTTGGCTTATGTCATTATCTCAGGGTCCTGGGATCAAGCCCCTCCGAGTTGGGCTCCCTGCTCAGCGGGGAGCCTGCTGGTCCCTCTGCAATCCCCCTACTTGTTCTCTCTCTCTCTCTCTCAAATAAATAAAAAATTTTTAAAGTATCACAGAACTGTATTTAAAGTTAAAATTAATTTTTAAAGAACGATAAGTTATTCAGTTTTAATAATAAATGGCTCTGATGAATATGGCAAAGGGAACAGATACGAGGGTGGGGGGTGTAGATTAATACAATCTACCCCAAAGATTAAGGCTTTTTACATTGGAATAATGGAGAAAACATTTTTGTCTGTTGGATAATGGTTATTTTCTCTTCACACATTAAAATTGCTTTGAGAAGTGTGCATTTTTTTCTTTCTAAACAAATTCATATACGTTTGGAATTAATGGCAATTAAGTTTATAATCTGATTTAGAGAAAGCTTTCCATACTGACCAACTGGATGATGAATTTTTGTCATGTGCCATCTAGTGGTAAAATCCTGATTTACCATCACTGAAGGATTCCTAAATGACTGAGCCACACAGGCGCCCCTTGCTGAAGGATTTCCAAAGTACACAATTTGACAACTGACCCATTAAATATTACTATGCTTTTATTGTAATAAACAAATAAAAGCATTTATTATTGTTTATCAATGCAATTAAAAGTTTTCCTGAATTTTCATTATTTGGTTTGGGTTATAGGGGAATGCCTCTGCTCAGGTATCCTACCAGGCACATCTCCACATAGGTTCCATAAGCAAGCCTCAACTGCAAGCGGACCTAAGTTTTTTTTTAAAGATTTTATTTATTTATTTGACAGATAGAGATCACAAGCAGGCATAAAGGCAGGCAGAGAGGAGGAAGCAGGCTCCCTGCCAACCAGAGAGCCCGATGCGAGCCTCGATCCCAGGACCCTGAGATCATGACCTGAGCTGAAGGCAGAGACTTTAACCCACTGAGCCACCCAGGCACCCCCATATTAGTAATTCTTGATTTGATCTGCCTGCTTGGCCACCTGATGGAAACTTGCAGACCCACTCAAAAGCCACCACGAAGGGGCTCCTAATAAACATCTTTAAAATGTAGAAATGATTACAATGCATCAAATATGTAAAAAATCATAATTAACCTCAAATCACTGGTCACCTATGGTAGTTACTAAGGTAGCACCCTCTTATTCTTAAAAATTGATCACTTGGGGCTCGGGTCATGGTCCCGGAGACCCGGGATCGAGCCCCGCATCGGGCTCCCTGCTCGGCAGGAAGCCTGCTTCTCCCTCTCTCACTCCCCCTGCTTGTATTCCTTCTCTCGCTGTGTTTCTCTCTGTCAAATAAATAAATAAATAAAAATCTTTTAAAAAATTGATCACTAAAGGGAACTATTCAAGCATTTATCTTAACTCTCTGCAACAAAATCAAATAGTTGATAAGGAGAAGCTCTTTTTTTAAGCAAATTTCCAGCTAATATATACAGAAGGAATGAAAAAATTAGAAAAAAAAACCCTCATCATTTTGCAACCCTCAACAAAACAGTGGATCTAGGCAACAATTTTTAGTAGCTGCCAAAACCATTCAGTGAATGATTGATGAGAAATTTCTTTTTAAACAACAAAAATAACTTCTCAGGCCCACCCTCCCAGTATTTTTATTATGCTATTATAATTATGAGATCGACTCTGGGAACAGATCACAGGATAAAGGGAAATTACAGTTTTATTTGCGCTCTAGAGGGTTACTATTTCCAAGTAAGATAGAAATATTTTCATTGGAGAGTTCTGGAAAGAATATTTACACCAAAGGAGTGACTCTATTCTAGGCTTGAGCAGTGTAGCAAGCACACTAACAGACTGAAGAACAAGGATTAGTTAGGACCTGTTTCAGTGGAAAAATAGAAACGTGTATCTGGAGGACGGGCAGAACTGGAGCTATATTCCACAGAGGCTGTATCCTGTGCCGCTGATGTTCCCACACCTGGCACTGCTATGAAAATGGCTCTAATTTCTTTGAAATCAGGAGAGAAGAGAAAAGATGATGATGTTTGCAACCTAATGCCTAGGAAATAGAAGAATATATTTAACTACTTTCCTGCATAAAAGGAAATGCAATTGAATTTTCCAGTTATTTGCATCTATCAGAACATAGCATCTAGCGTGAGACTGTACCAGTGCAAATACAGCAAAAAGAAAATCACAGAAGGCCACATAGGGAAGCTCAACTCTTCTGCTGAGCATTTAGACAAAAGCGCAATTTCCGTCCGAATTCAAAGGTTTTCATTATAAGGAGAAAAGAAGGCCCAGAGTTGGAGTTTATTTTTAACTCAACCAGAAGCATCAATGGCTAAACACTGAGGAGAAAGCAAGAGAACAGAAATGAGCAAGAGAGTAATGACACTGGCAATGAACCTGACCTGGCTCTCCTTAGTCTGTCCCTCTCCAGACTAAACGTCCAAGTTTCATGACCTGTTCCTGATTAAGTTTCCAAATTTTTTACCATGGTGAATATTTTTCTCTGGAGATTCTCTGGTATGTCTTTCAGAAAACGGTACTACGAACTCATCCAAGGAGTCCAGATTTTGGTTAAAGATCCCAGAGAACACTAGAGTTGTTACTTCTGATGATCAAAAATACTTCAGGACACCACAGAGCAAAGCACGGGATAGTGGGGAAAGCCAAGCTTTGCCCGGGGTGCTGTGGTACAATGAATCAGGCAGACAAGGTGCACGCCTTCAAAAAGAGCTTACCAGTTTAATAGAGAAGACAGAGCAATGTAAGAACACAAGATCATCATGAGTGGTAGAAAGAAAATTAGAATAATGTGTCAGAGCATCGTGGGGTGGTCAGGAAAGTCCACTCTGAGGGTCCTTGAAGTGAGACGTGAAACAAGGAATTATATGTAGGAGAAGTATTTTCTGGGCTGAGAGAAGAGCTAATGCAAAGGTCCTGAGAAGGAATGCACCATACATGTCCAGAAACAGAGAGATGGAAAAAGGTAGGAGATAAGGCCGAAAAGGTGGACAAGGGTCAGGTCACACAGCACCCTATTAGAAATGGTAATTAACTCAGATGTCTAATTGCAATGAGAAGCTACTGCAGAGATTTAGGCAGGGAAACTACATGATATGATTTATGTCTTTAAATTATAATTTCGGCTACTGTGCTGAGAATAGGCTATAGCTTGGCAAGTTGTGAAAGCAGGGAGATCTAGGAAGAGTATCTTAGAGAAATCCAGGCAAAAGATATCGATGGCCTGATTCAGGGAGAAGCAGAAGGAATGGTGAAAAGAGTTCAAACTCAGGACATATTTTGGAGGCACAGTCAATAGGGTGCTACTGCTGTAATAAGGGAAAATAAAATCTAGGTAAAGGAAAAAAGAAATCTAGGATGACTCTTAGTTTTGGACATATGTAACTTGGCGAATGGTGGTACCAGGTCATTGATGGGGAGATGGGTGGAGGAACAGATTTGAGGGAAGAGGTATGGATTAAGAACTCTCTTTTGGAAATACTGGATTTGAGACTCTATTGGAAACACTGCAGAAGCTAGACAGAGTTTCACAGGAGAAACCAGAAGTCATTGGCCTATAAATGGTAATGAAAACCACAGGAGTACTTGAGGATATCCTGCACACTCTGAACACCGGTATCTTCATCTATAAAAGGGAGTGGATACCCATTAATATTTGTGCCATACTGATTTGTAAAGGTTAAAGAAAACCGATAGAGTCTAGGTTTGCTTAAACCATTTTTAGTAGCTGTGCTATTGTACGTAAGTGAGTAGATCTGTGTTGAACTCAAACTTCCAGAGCTTTTCATATGACACCCTTCTGTTAAAACAGATATCTTCCTCCATTTTGTACTAGGGTAATTGATTTATTTCATCAAACTGCCTTTCCTCCATCTCTGGCCTCAGTCTTGGGCCAGACCCCGTGGCCTCTCCTTTCCTACACACTGTCAGTAGGGAGACCAGGGCAAGACACACAATTCCAGACTATAATGCTTAACTGCTCATGGTAATTTACTGAGACACAGGTATGAATTAGTATTATCATCCCATATGACAGAAAGTGCATAGAAATAAATAATAGTGGCAAAAAACAGGGTGGGAGCCAGATGACAGAGGCTGAACAAGCAGAAAAGTAAGGAAACAGGAAGGGAGTAAGGCAAAGAAGGAAAAAGTAGTGCTTAGGTCCAGCCATATGGACTTTGCTTCACGGGCAGGAGTTTCGTCAAAGAAGAACTTTTAGGAAAAAGGCAAAACCCTACTCCTGACAGTGAAGCCAGTCCAGGGATTCAGTCAGAAGTACAAAGAACAGGTAGGAGCTTGGTTAAAATAGGTAAGATTTTTGGTCAAAAGCCAATAGTAACTGAAGCCAGCAGTGTTGCATACGGGTACAGAGACCCTTCTAGTACCCTCTCTGCAGACCAGACTGGTCCAATTCTGGAGTGTGGCTGAGACTCTGTGGGAGGTTGTAGCCCACCTAGAGAGAGGGAAGGGAAGGAAAATGCATAACTTATCTCACAGCAGAGAATCAACCCTAAAGGGAACCCCTTCCTAGAAATAAGAGGAGCACACTGAAAGACAGAACAGATAAGCTGTATCGACCAGTTGAAAGATTACTACAAGAGTTTCCTCATCAGGAGCATCAAAATCACCAGGAAAAACATTTTTCAAGTGCATATATGAATGAGTAGGTCTTGGCGGGTTGGTACCGGAGAATCTACATTTTTAAAGTTCTCAACAGGATTGGGTGTATGGCAGGTTCAGAAATCACTGGACTAGAAGAGTCTCAACATACTATTATCTGCAGTGAACTGTTGTAGCATTACTTTATCTCAAGCCTAACTGTTTACTAAAACTTTACCTCTGGGGCACCTGGGGGGCTCAGTCGGTGAAGCATCTGCTTTCGTCTCAGGTCATGATCTCAGGGTCCTGGGATCGAGCCCTACATCAGGCACCCAGCTCAGCCGGCAGTCTTCTCCCTCTCCCACTCCCCCTGCTTGTCCTCTCTCTCTCTCTGTCAAATAAATAAATAAAATATTTTTTTAAAAGCCTTGCTTCTAACTCCAGAGGGATTATAATATGAGATAGTAGAATTAAGCGGCCCTCTAACCCATGTTATCCTCCACCCCTCTGTCAATATCATTAATACAGGGCGATATCATTGTAAGAGTGTAAGGCTAGCCCACTAGGCTGGGTGCATGGCATATTAAAGCCAAGGGACAGATCAAGTCGAAAAGGAGCAAGGGGCACAGTACACCTTGGAAGAATTTGGAGAAACTGAATATAATGTTTAGTTAGCTTTATGTCTCAAGCTGGCTAAGCTAGAACACCTAGTTATCGAATCAAATGCTACTCTAGGTGCTACTGTGCAGGTATTTTGTAGATGTGATTAACAATCAGTTTATTTTAAGTAAAGGAGATTATCCTCAATGAAAGGGTGGACATCATCCAATCAGTTGAAAAGCCTTAGGAGCAAAACTGGTTTCTCTGAAGGAAAAACTGTACCTGCATAGGCCAATCCACTGATAGATAGCTACAGACAGAGAAAATATGTATGTGATATCTCCTATAGAGAAGATATACTCATATATATATGATAAATATATCTCCTATTGGTTCTGTTTCCCTAGTAGAATGCTGACTAACACACTGATTAAAACATCAGTGTCAGGGGCGCCTGAGTGGCTCAGTCATTAAGCATCGGCCTTCGGCTCAGGTCATGATCCTGGAGTCCCAGGATCGAGCCCTACATCGGGCTCCCTGCTTGGCGGGAAGCCTGCTTCTCCCTCTCTCACTCCCCCTGCTTGTGTTCCCTTGCTAGCTGCGTTTCTCTCTGTCAAATAAATAAATAAAATCTTTTTTAAAAAATAAAAATAAGGCATGAGTGTCATGGGGAGATGGACAGCCCCAAACTAAGTCAAAAGGGAACAAAGAGCAGGATCAGTCCAGGTCTAAAGGCAAACTAGCGTGGCAGGAATGAGTCAGAGATGTAATTCTGAGAATTGAGGCCAGAGACAGAGTTAGGGCAAGGCCTCCCGTGGGTCATTCACAGCCAGAGAATGAGGGGAAGAAGACAGGAATAGGGTGTTGGAGGAATAAAAACCTAAGGCCTGCCGCAGGAACCTGCCTGGGGGTATCATGCCAACTGGTCATCCACGTGATAGTCATAAAGGGTAGCTGACGTTTGCTGCTCTCACACATGACAGGCAGGATTCCATGCTTAGTCTCGGCGGGCTTGGGAAGGCTCCAAAGACCTACTGGTTCACTTTCTTCTACGTGGCTGTGTATCATTGAGAAGATCTGGATGGGGCCTGAGTAAGGGCTAACAACCTTGTTGGGGGCCATCCACTTTTCTTTTCCATTTTCCCATTTGGGGTTTATCCAATTTGTCTCCACAAAATTAAACCAGGAGGCAGCCACCCAGGCTTAGGTCTCTGAATATCTCAGAGGTCAGAAGTGTGTGTAGATATGACCATGTGTGTTCAGTTTCAGACCCCGCTCTGTGAACTTTACACCAATGATCCTATTTAATCATCATAGTAACCACATGCAGGAGGTACTATTTTTACTCCCATTTTATAGATGACAAAACCGAGACTCAGAGAGTAAATAGTTTGCTGAAGGTCAACTAATAAGTGAGGGACCAGGATTGGAATCCAGGCATTTTGAGCATAGTATCTATCCTCTTGACATTCTACTCCCTCCTCTATTTGATTCTTGTGATGTGTGTCATTGTGAATTATCACTGATACCTATGTGCCTTCTGTTACTGAACTACAGTCTCTCTGAGGACAGGGGTTAATCTATTACCCTATATCCACAGGCCCTACGCTACCCCTTAGGCCTGCCCCATCCTCTCAGGCACCCCATTGGCTGGCTTGATTCTATGAGGTAATACCATTATGATGATACGAGCGGACCTCATATTAGTGTTTGTACTTCAGAATCCTGAAGGGAGCAGAGCACCTTAGCTCGAAGGGTAGAGAAAGGGCAGATAACTGGACCACAGTTCATCTTTTTCTGATAGAAGGATTAAAATATTTAAAAAATGGAGAAAGTGCCAAAGTTATTTTATTTTTTTGTTTTTATGTTTTTAGTGGGATTCCAACTTCAACTGCACTTGTCTTATTCCGGTAAGTGAAAATTAATGGGCCAATAAGCTTAAAAAGTTACACTAGCCACTGGGGAAGTAAAACTGTATCCTAGGGTAATTATATTTTCCTGTTAAAAGTTTTCAAAACAGTAAATAGTCACAAATATTTTGCAGCACCCATAAAACTCAACAGATCACCAAATGAAACAGATGAAAACAATGAAACCTATCAAGACAGTGGATATCCATCCAAATACTCAGGTAAATCAGTGCAGTATTCACATCCAGTGAGATTATAGTTATTTCAAAAGAAAATAAAGGCTAAGGCTTCTTTTCTATGTTATGATTCTGTCTTTGCCTGTGTATTGGTTATCATTCTTGGCCATAAAATATAGTAATTAGAGAGCATTTGCTTAGAAGTTAAATACTATAATTTTCTGTGTCTTTAAGGTGACCATTCTCTTTAGGGATTACTGCTTTCTTTTCTTTCATTTTCTTTTTTGGTTGGCACACACAAAATCCCCATTCCTAACCTGCCTGTATGACTGTAATTATAATTTGATGCACACGTTTTGGGAGTAGAGAATATTAGTCCAGACACAGATGATCTGCAAGCACACAGCTTTCTTTAAAGTTATTTGTCTATTGCTTTGCTTTGCTTTTTTTGTTGGAATGCTACTGAGAATTCTGTTTATCTCAAGAGACAGAAATCAGTCCCAGCAATCTATACAGTCAGAAGGTGAGTACTTGTTGGGGTTATGCAGTTTGCCAAAATGATTCAATTTCTTACAAAGTAAACAATATCTACGTGATATAATAACATTTAGCTAGTGTTAGTCTTGGCCCCGCCCTGACACTGACTTTCTTATCTTCTGATGAAAAGGCTTCCTAACCTAGAACAAAGCAGACCAGAAACCAAGTGGGCTTTATCCTTACTATTCTGTATTGATGATGGCAAATATTTGATGTGAATATTTGCAAATACAGTAAAAGTATTCTACTGGACGTGCAGTGCATTACAATGATTTCATTAATATTTAACATTTTAGCTACAGGAAAACAATATTTCTGGCTCCTTCTATGATTTCAAGTTATTTCCTAAGTGCCGTAAAGCTATCTCTAACCGGTCACCTCCCTCAGATCTCCTTCCACAGCCTTCTAACTGGGAGCCCTGCCTCTTGCCCTTCCATACTACTCTCAGGACATCAGGGGAAGCTGAGGACCTGGGAGGGTGGGTGAGGACCCACAGCCATTGCCCACTAGCCCATGTAGCATCTCCGTGCAAATTAGAGAAAGATGCCCCTCCAAGACAAATGGATTTGGGAAAAGGTGCCCCTCTGGATTAAGGAATGAGTCACACACACGCACCCCCTTGTTGGACATTTAAGAAATGAGAACCCACTCCGGGCTTCCGTAGCCTTGTAGGCTCCTGGCATAGCAAACAGAACATGGGCTGATCTTCAAGCGTCACTGCCCAGTCTCCTCCATTAGGTACCTTGTACAGTACACAAATTACACAGCCACACACAGCAGTCCTAAAAGCAGTGCTTCTAGCAGTTTCTCTTCTGTCTTGGCCTTCTCTCCTGAAATTCTAGGCCACTTGATTCAGAGTGCGAGGAGCCAGGAAGCCACCACGACACCTGGCAGCTTGTGCCCCTCCTGGAAGGTGTCCTTTCTCTTTCTCTTCTGCGTATTTGCCGACTGCCCACTATGAGCAAGTCCCCGCTCCCCACCCACCATCACCAATCACAAGCACGTGGGCTTGCTCATCTTCCAAAAGCTCACAGATGAATGTGTCATCACTTGCCTGCTCCAAAACCTTGTCTTCCCCACACACTAAGAACAGAGCTGGAGTCCTGGCCAGGTGATCAGAAGTTCTGGGTTATGGTCCCTACTCTGACACTAACTTGCTTCTTGTGAGCTTAGATAAAACCTAACACCTCTTCTAAGATCTTTGCTTCCCTAAGCTGCTGGGGGTCCCAGCATAGGTAGAGTCATAGAGACAGAAAGTAGAATTGTTTGCCTCATAAGACTGTGAGGTAGTTCCCTAGGAAAATCCAAATGTGTCTTGTAATTTTTGACTTGTAATCATATGAAAAGATGCTTACCTCGTGTATAATAAATGTTAAAATTTAAAAGTACACCAAAATAGAGTTTTCAAATATTATATTGAAACAGAACAAAATGTTTGAGAATATACTGTGTTGGCCAAGAAACAGGAAAACAGGTGAGCTCATATTTGTAAGAGTAGGAATGGGTCCAACTTTTATAGAGGTCAATTGTCAGTATCTTTCAAAAGAAAAGAATGCATACTATTTTTGCCCCAGCATTTAAACTCTAGCACTTGTTTCCTAAAATATCCTCTTCCATTTCCCTAGTCCATTTCCTCTCCTGATCTAGAAGTATTTTCCTCTCCTCTCAAATCCCTACTATATTTTCCAACAGCCTCCTACTCAGGTGACAGTCTTGGTGTTTTTTTTTTCCCTTTTCTTTCCCTAAGAGAGAGAACTTCCCCAAGCTCCCACAGCCCCACCCCGCTTCTACCTACCCTCTGCCTTCCCTCCTGTGATTACAGAGGAGATAGTCACATTAAAGCCAACCTCTCCACCGGTGCACAAAATTCTATCCCTAACACGTCTGCCATCATCTCACTCCCTTGGTGCCCCCCATACTGCCTCTGTTTCCAGTAAACTCCCTGTCCCTCCTCAAAAGTGCTGCTAAAATGGGCTACATCATCTGTTGCTCTCGTGTTCAATGTATACCAACAGTAACTGTGTTTTTTATTCCAGGTGGAATGAAAAATGAGAGCGTTATCAAAGAGATGCAAACCGAGAGAGATGATGATATAGCGTATGCTATACCAAAGCGATACATAAAATGGAATATAGGGAATATGGATTTGTAAAATTCAATCCAGAAGTGCCCTTTCATATGGTACTGCACAACTTGAAACAATAAATGCATCATTTAATCAGAAAAGTATGGTCGCTATTTTTTCAACCAAATATGTTGCAAGTGTCATTCTGAGTCAGACATTCAGATGCTCAGTGATGCAGGACAGAGGTGATTGACTAGGGACAGGAGGCAAATGAAACAAGGGAGCCAGGAATTAAGTGAGGATTTAATTTGTATTGTTCACACAGACTGCAATGTAGTCTCCATTCTTTATCTGTTTAAAGTGGTATTTCTGGGGGAGCCTGGGTGTCTCCATCAGTTAAGTTTCTGCCTTCAGCTCAGATCATGATCCCAGGGTCCTGGAATTGAGCCCCACGTCAGGCTCCATGCTCAGAGGAGAGTCTGCTTCTCCCTCTCCCTCTGCCCCTCCCCACCACTCGTGCTCTCTCTCTCTAATAGATAAATAACATCAATCAATCAACCAATCAAAAATGGTATTTTTGATTTTTTTAGATATATCTGATTTTTTCTTCTATTCCTCTGTGAGAATAACAATATGACTAACAAATACATCACTGATACACAAAGCTAAGACAAAATTATGAGACTTTCTTCTTTTTTTAAGATTTATTCACGAGACAGCATAAGCAGGGGGAGCAACAGAGGGAGAGAGAGAAACAGAGTCCCCGATGAGCAGGGAGTCCAATGCCAGCTGGATCTCAGGACCCTGGGATCAGGACCCAAGTTGAACTCAGATGCTTAACTGACTGAGCCACCCAGGTTCTCCAATACTTTCTTCCTTTTAAGCAGTGGAACCACATAGACCAGCTCTCAATAAAAAGTCATTTTAATTGTATTTGTATCTAGCCACCTACCTCCCTCTGACAGGTAGACTAATTTTTGCAATATATAAATGTATACTGAACAGTACCCACTATTGAGTAAGCAATTGCTTATTACCTAAGGTGTTGTTTAGGGTCAACTAATGATGATGATGATGATCACTAAATTACTACTGTCAAATAAATGTTTCAGATTAGTGTTTTCCAAAATGTGGGGATGTGCTCCTGAGTTGCCTCATAGTATCAATCATTTAAAAATGAGTCATAACACAACACAACTTAGTGGAATGGAAAATATCACATGTGTTAAATTGTTATCACTGGGGCACCTGGCTGACTCAGTCCATGGAACATGAGTATGCAGGTCTTGACCTCGGGGTCATGAGTTCAAGCCCCATGTGGGGTGTACAGATTACTTAAATAAAACTTTTAAAAAAACTATCACATGTATAAATATTTAATGATACTTTTCTGTTATAACACACACATACCCCACTGAGTTGTAATATAAAATGTATTTCCTATCATGATTTGTAGTCAAAAAATTTTGAAAGCTATGGGTCCAGATGCCAAACATCTTCCCAATGACCCATCCAAAATGTGGTGTCATGAAATGAACATAGTATTCCTGCTGAAGTCTTGACAGTGCAGATCAGAAAAGGATGACCACTTTCTCTTTCTCTAGATACTTATTGGTTCAGCCTGTGACAATATTAGGAGGGGTTTTTTGGACTATAGATCACACTGTTTGTACATATCAAGCTTGGGGTCAAGTTCAAGCTCTTTCAAGTAGTACTATCAAGTTGAAATTAGCAGTAGACAAAAGTGAGCTATGATGTTTCCTCATATTACCAGCAGGAAGACATAGAACTCTGAATAGAACACATATATTCTGATTACTTCTCCAACATGCAAATATAATCACATCACAGGGGAGCCTGGGTGGCTCAGTCAGTTAAGTGTCTGCCTTTGGCTAGGTCATGGTCTCAGGCTCCCTACTCTGGGGGGAGTTTGGTTCTCTCTTTCCCTCTGCCCATCCCCCCTGCTCATATGCACACACTCTCTCTCTGTCAAATAAATAAATGAAATCTTAAAATAAATAAATTAAAAGTATATATCTAATAATAAAGAATTTGAAGTAGTATAAACTTATCTGTTCAACTAAAATTTAGTAGATAAACAGAGCATCTTGCCATGTAAGCATAGTTATTTTTTCATGTAGCCATTTTAGGACTACTTTGAAGTAAGCACATACAGACAAAATAAAATGGAAAACAAATGCAAAGAA
This sequence comes from Spilogale gracilis, assembly GCA_004023965.1. NCBI lineage: Eukaryota > Metazoa > Chordata > Mammalia > Carnivora > Mephitidae > Spilogale > Spilogale gracilis. The sequence continues at coordinate 258,880 of PITA01000306.1, forward strand.
ACCTCGCTGTTGATGAAAAGTACTGGAATGTTTGTTTCTGAGTTATCTAGTTTGATTATATACTATGTGGATTATCTCAGTCTATTCTGATTCAATTTATTCAAATGGGCAACTCGTGTATTTCATTAGTGTGCACAAATATCAAAATAAATATAAAATTTTCAAAAGTAATTCCCTAACATTTAAATGGAAAGAACAGCCCCCTGATCAGTCATTCAGTGCTCAGGTAAGGAGCAGAGCTATGGTAATCTCTTATAATTCCCTGTTTGACTTACCAATTTCTTAAGTATCTTTAGCAAAGTTTAATACAGGCCAAATTCTTCCTGCCAATCAACATGCTTCTGGAATGCCCACCCTCCTCCCACTCCTAGCTCTTGAAACACAAATAAGTTAAGTCAAAAATTACTTTTTATTACATAGCCAAACAGAATTAAGAACATAAATATGGTAGGAAAAAATTAAAAATTTCATTATCCCCTTAAACAATGAATAATGAAAACCAGCTGTTAGATGATCCACACTTTGGGATTGTCAGAGCCACTCTCCTCTTAGCACATAAATTTGAGAACTGACTATAATGGCTTAAAGGTCCATTCCTACCCTCCTTCCCCTAACGCACACCCACAAGAGACTTAGACACTCATACAGATGCTTATACCTCTTTCCAGTAAAATGGCCACATGATTAAGATGATGATTCCTACCTAACTGGTTCTATCAAAACGTTAAAACACTATTAGTGGTGGAAGAAGATAGCGGTGAAGACAAAGATGTAAGTGCAGAAACTGATAAAGTACTAGAAAAGTTCTTTCAAGTGGTAAATCCACTAATTTAATTTCTCAGATTCAAGTCTATGGGAAAGCTAAGCTAGCAACGATAATCTGATTTTCAAGGACAAAGCTAAGTGGGATTTATTACAGTTAAAGGTAATAAAGATTAGTATTAAAATATCCACAGCTACAGAAATAGAGCTGTTTTCATCAAGTTATACTGAGGGACAGACAGCTTATTTGGTTGCTTCACTTTGCAGGGAAATTCTAAGCATCTAAAATAGGATTCTGCAAACAGTTTCCTTAGACAAAATATTTCCCATAAACATACATATATATGGAAGTTGCGTTTTTCCTACAGAATATTCTTATTCCTGAGAATACACACAGATGCTACCTCTTCCACCCATGCCAACTGATTTGATCTGATAAAGAAATGTGACCCAAGCCCACCTAAGAGCATCCTTGTGCAAACAACATCAGAGAATGTTAGGGAAAACATGTGACTGAAATGAAAGACCAGTCAAAGACCTGTATTTTAGAGGCATGTCTATAACAAAAGTACTCTGCATTATAATAGCAATAGGAATGCAACATATATGATCATATCAACCAGATTTTGTAAAAGTTCTATGATTTTCGGTTACCTGTTTAAGAAATCTAAAGTGAAAATATTTAGGTCGTGAAGTTATGCGCAGTTTACCGCTGATAATTCAAGGCATGCACTGAATGGCATTCAAGGGCTACCTGGATTGCTCAGTTGTTAAGCATCTGCCTTCGGCTCAGGTCATGATCCAGGGTCCTGAGATTAAGTTCCCACTGGGCTCCCTGCTGAGTGCAGAGACTGCTTCTCCCTCTGCTCCTCCCCCTGCTTGTGGTCTCTCGTTCTCCCTGTCAAATAAATAAAATAAAATTTTTTTTAAAAAAGGGAAGGGCAGTTAAAAGGACTAAAGAGCCCAAGAGACAAAGAGATAACGGATATTTACTGCAGTAGATGGCTCATGTCATACTCTATAGAAAAGAAAATTTTAAATGTTATTTCTAGCATATGTTAAAAACTTTTCTACATTCTTGAGGTGCCTGGCTGGCGCAGTCAGTTGGGCATCTGACTCTTGGTTTAGGCTCAGGTCTGATCTCAGGGTCATGGGAGTGAGCCCTGAGGTAGACTCCACCCTCGGCAGAGTCTGCTTGAGATTCTCTCCCCCTTTCCCTCTGTCCCTCCCCCTGCTCTCTCTGAAATAAAAACCTATTTTTTCTTAAGATTTAATTACTTTGAGAGAGAGAGAGAGAGCAGAAGCAGGGGGAGTGGCAGAAAGAGAGAGAAGCAGGCTCCGCATTGAGCAGGGAGCCTGATGTGGGGCTCCATCCCAGGGACCCCGGGATAATGACCTGAGCCAAAGGCAGATGCTTAACTGACTGAGCCACCTAGGCATCCCAAATAAAAATAAATCTTAAAAAAAACTCTTCTACATTCTTTATAAATTTTGAAGAAAGTGGGAGAACAATTTAAAAATTCAATTTTCAGCATCCTTTTTGACAGTTAGCATATATTCCCTTGAAATCCCACTGTTCACACCTTTATCTTTCCACACCTATTTCCTGACATTTTTTGCTTCCACTTTCACTCCTCAGCAATTAGTAACTCAGGAACACCTTGCCTAAGTATTAATTAAGAACTGTGAAGGAAGATTAATATTGAAAAGAAGAGATTAAGTAAAAATAAAAAGCTAGAAAAGCTATTTAAAGGACTATAAAGAGTAGGTGTGGCACTCGTGAAATCTCTCCTTACTGCGCCTCTCAGAGCTCCTGACCACAGGGAAAACATTTCACTGATGGCTCCTTGTGCAGTCTCTCGCTGTATTTACACCAAAGCCATGCTTTCCATGAACTGCTCTGAGGCAGTGACGGTAAAAGCAGGCCCATTCCTCACTGATGCAAAACACCTCTGAAAGCCAGCTTTAGGCCAAAAACCCCTGCCGCCCCCACCCACTGGTCTGGCCAAATGTCCTTAGAACCGTTCTTAGTCTAAGATTCTTTCACTCCTTCTTCCTGCTTGAATTCCTTCATCAGGATGAAACCTGCATTGTGATCTTTCGGCTCTCCTGGCATCTTCTGGCAACCTTCCCATTTTCCCTTATATGCATTCTTCTTAATAATTCTCTTCTTGTCTAATCCTATCTGGGCATCTGCTTCTTGGGGACCTGAACTTACACAAATGTTCCCAAGTGTGGTCTGAGAAAACAGGTAAGAAGCTTTTGGATTTGGGGACCGGCTCATTCACTACCCGGCAGAGGAAGAGGACACCATCCTGGGTGGTGGATGGAACATGGCTAGTGTGTGGCTCATAGTGGTCGTGTAACAGCGGCAGCTTCCCTGGCTCGGACCCAAGAAATGTCCTGGTGGAGGGAAATGCTGATGCAGCCATAATAATGGTTCAGGTATCTGAAAGATATGAGTGTAAGAGGAGGGGCACCTGAGTGGCTCAGTCGGTTAAGCCGCCGGCTCCGGATTTCAGCTCACGTCATGGTTTCAGGGCCCGGGGATTGAGCCCCTCAATCCCTCAGGTGGGAGTCTGCTGGAGATTCTCTCTGGATCTCTCTCCCTCTGCCCCTCCGCCTGGGCCACTCACGTGCGGGCAGTCTCTCTCAAATAAATACATAAATCTTGAAAAGAAGAGTTGGCTAGTTACTGATAAGTTATATTGATGCCCCTTAGAGGAATAATGAGAGTCTGTGGCCTCTAACAAGCAGTTAATGGCAAAGTATGAGAACAAAGAGGCCGTTAGTTCCTGCAGGGAAGAGCAAACACAACTAAAAACTGTTAAAGATGCAGCGTCAGAGACACTTGGCCAAAATCAGATTGGTTCTGTAAATGTTAGGGCCCCGATGGGGAAGACCTGAGACACTGAACTAACAAAACAGAACATCTATCCGAACGGAAGTGCATGGAGATGTCATCTCTGTGGAACCCCGCCTTGAACACATGGACTGCAGAGGTGGCCTAACGTGCCCTGGTGAGGGCAAGGGCTTCTGCTCTGCTAGAAAATGCTGCAGAGCAGAGGCTTCTTCCTTGCAAGATCACAGATGCGACACTGAGGACCTGCCCTCGCCTCCTCCCCGGACTCCCTCCTGGGACCAGGAGCTAGGGTGAAAGTCCAGGATAACCCAGATGATGATGCACCAGGCCTGACAAGTGAGGGGTGCGACTGTCGGCTGAAATGATGTATCTTTATGATCCATGAAATGCACGGGAGTGTTCCTGATATGGGATTCTGAAGCTGTTTGCTCCAGGGAGCTGGAATAGAAGACTTAATCATTGGAACTGCAGTGACTTGGAAGTACTTTCTTAAGACACAAGATTTAGGGCGCCTGGGTGGCTCAGAGGGGTAAGCCTCTGCCTTCAGCTCAGGTCATGATCTTGGGGGTCCTGGGATCGAGGTCCACATCGAGCTCTCTGCTCAGCAGGGAGCCTGCTTCCTCCTCTCTCTCTGCCTGCCTCTCTGCCTACTTGTGATCTCTGTGTGTCAAAGAAATAAATAAAATCTTAAAAAAAAAAAGACACAAGATTTAATACCCTAGTGAGGATCTCGTGGGTATGCGTATGTTACTGGGTTATTCCAGGAGCCTGGAGAAAGCCATTCGACAAGAAGGAAATATTTGAGATGGTAGAAAAGAAATAAAGGGGTTGAGGGAGGGAGCGGGAATGTGGGAATGGTTACAGTGAAGAGCTCAGCAAATCCTCTCCCCAAAGGAAATGATAAAACTGGACAAAGTTGTCAAAAACAGTTACACTGACCAAAGACAGACAATAGATTGAAAACATTTATATAAGAGAACGTACTGAACTTTTGGGTCTTGAGCTCCTACCCCCAACCAACTCTGGTAGAATTACTGCTCTATAGCCAGAGGGTACTAACTTGAGGAAAACCCCAAAGCCTGGGGGTGCTGACAAAAATAACAGGCCTTAGTGGTGAACAGCTGGGGAAGGCTATTATCACAGCTGCCTGAGGCTGCAGTCCCACAAGGGCCAGGCAGCATGCCAGCCAGAAGTTTTAAGAGAAATAAAACAGCCATAGTGAGCCTTGATAAGCTACCAGATATCTCCCGTATCCTGGAAGGCTTTCCACACCTATGAGGTTGCTTGCCCTCAGAAGATACACATCCACAAAGCTCAACAGACTCCAAGGGGATAAACACAGAGATTTACACCTAAATGCTTCATAATCAAAGACACTTTTCACTTTTCTTCTCTTGCCTTAAGATACAGCTGTATAAAATAATAATTATAAAATTGTATGGTTGTGCTTATAACATATGAATATATAATACAGATGAAAAAAATACCACAAAGGAGTAGTGTGGGAATGGAACAATATTAAAGAAATTTTTTATACTTTATAGAATTAAATTGGCATTATTTGAAGTATATTGTGATACATTAAGATATATACTGTAATCTCCAGAGAAACCATTAAGAAAATTATTCAAAATATACAGTAAAAAAATCAATAAATGAATTATAAGGGTGCACTAGAAAATATTTAACACAAAACAAAATAGTAAAGGAGGAACAGAAGAACAAAAAAGGTATGTGACATAGAGAAAACAGTAGCAAAATGGCAGGGGTAAATCCACTCCGAATAATAATTACATTAAGTGCAGAAGGATTAAACATAAATCAAAAGGCATATACTTAGACTGAATTCTAAAAACATAGCCCTATTTTATTCTATCTACAAGACATGTACTTTACCTCTTTTAAAATATTTTATGTATTTCTTTATTTGAGAAAGAGAGAGTAGGTGGGGAAAGGAGACCAGGGAGAGGGAGAATCCCAAGCAGACCATGCCAAGCATACAGCCAAATGCAGGCCTTGATCTCACGACCCTGAGATCATGATCTGAGCCGAAATCAAGACTGACTGAGCCACCCAGGCACTCCCAAGACAGGCACTTTAGATTCAGACACAAACAGATTGAAAGTAAAAGGACAGAAAAAGATATACCATATATACAGTGGGCAAAAGAGAACTATTCTAATATCACAAAAAAGCAACTTTAAGACAAAAATTTCTAGAGATAAAGAGGACTATTTCATAATATTAAAATGTCAATTCATCAGGAAGCTATAACAATGAAAAGAAATACACATACCTAACCAATATACACGACAGAATTGAAGAAAAAATAGACAATTCAATAATAATAGAGACTTCAATATGCTTCTTTTCTCTCAATAACTGATAGAAAATTAGCAAGGATATAGAAGATGAGAATAACACTATCAATAAATTCAACCTGTTATCTATAACACCCCACCTAACAATAACAGTTTGTTGAAATGAGATGAAAACTGTATTTTCAAGAGCACACAGTACATTCTCCAGGACAGATCACATACTAGGCCATGAAGCAAATCTCAGTACATTTTAAAAGACTGAAACTGGGACACATGAGTGGCTCAGTCAGTTAAATGTCTGCCTTCCGCTCAGGTCATGATCCCCAGGTCCTGGGATAGAGCCCCATTTGGGGCTCCCTGCTGAGCAGGAAGCCTGCCTGCCCCTCCATCTCTTTCTCTCAAATAAGTAAGTAAAATCTTTTAAAAAATAAATAAAAGACTGAAACCAAAAGAGAATTGAATTAGAAACCAAAAACAGAAGAAAATTTGGGATATCAACAAATATTTGGAAATTAAATAATATACTTAAAAATAAACCATGAGTCAAATGTCAAATCATAAATCATAAGGGAATATGGGATATATTTTTAATTGAGCAAGAACAAAAACACAATATATAAAAATGTGTGCAATCTAGCCAAAAAAAGTGATTAGAGGAAAATTTATAGCTTTAGACAACATATTAGAAAAGGAGAAATCTCAAACATTAAAGTAAGCTTCCACCTCGACAAATAAGAAGAGTAGGGTAGAGAACCTGACTAGGCATTTCTCCAAAGAAAACATATAAATGGCCAAGAGACAGATGTAAAGATGCTTGACATCATTTATCACGGGAAAATCCAATAAAAAAAAAAAACCTACAATGAAATATCACCTCACATCTGTCAGAATGGCCAAAATCAAAAACACAAAAAAACAACAAGTGTTGGCAAGGATGTGGTGAAAGGGGAACCCTCTTGCACTGTTGGTAGGAATGCAAACTGGTGTAGCCACTGTGTGGAGTGTGGAGGTTCCTCAAAAAGTTAAAAACAGATTTACCATATGATCCAGTAATTTCACTACTGGGTATTTACCCAGAGAAGACAAAAACACTAACTTGAAAAGATATATGCACCCCTATGTTTATTGCAGCATTATTTACAATAAGCAATATATGGAAGCAACCTAAGTGTCCATCCATAAATGAATGGATAAAGATGTGGTATATATTTATAATGGAATATTATTCATCCGTAAAAAGGAATGAGATCTTACCATATGCAACAACATGGGTAGACCTAGAGGGTATAACACTAAGCGAAATAAGTCATTCAGAGAAAGGCAAATACCATATGATTTTACTCATACATGGCATTTAAGAAACAAAACAAATGAACAAAGAAAAAAGAGACAAGAAAATACTCTTAAATACAGAGAACTGCTGGTTGCCAGAAGGGGTGGTGGGCATGGATGAAATAGGTGAAAGGGATCAAGAGTACACTTAGCATGGTGAGCACTGAGTAAGGTAGAGAACTGATGAACCATCATATTGTACACCTGAAACTAATGTAACAATGTATGTTAATCATACCTCAATTTAAAGAAAAGAAAGAAGAGAAAACTAGACCCAAAGGATGCAGAAAGAAGGAAAGAATGAGGAAAGTGGAGATCAATGAAATAGGAAACAGAAACGATAGAGAAAATCAACATAACCAAAACTGATGAACAACAGCTGGCAACCATTAGCAAGACTAAACAAGGAAAAAAGAAGACATGGATTACCAAAATCAGGAATGAAAGAGAGGACATCACATCTGACTTTACAGAAATTAAGAGGATTACAAGGAAATACTATGAGAAACTCTATGCAAACAGATTAGAAAAATTGGCTAAAATGGGAAAATTCCTAGAAAGATGCAAAATACTGAAATTGACTAAAGAATTAATAGGACGTTTGAGTTAACATATAACCAGAAAAGGGACTGAATTAATAATTCCAAAACCTCCCACAAAAGAAAGTCCAGTGGCTTCACCTGTGAATTTCACCAAACATTAAGAAAGAATTAACAGCAATTCTGCACAAACTCTTCCACAAAACAGAACTGGAGGAAACACTTCCTAATTCATTCTCTAAGACCAACAGTACTCTCATATCAAAATCAAAGACATCATAAGAAAAGAATACTACAGACCAATATCCCTTATAAATAGAGATGCAAAAATCCTCAACAAAATACTTGCAAACTGAATCTAGAAGCATACAGAAAACACTATCTGCCATGGCTATGAGATTTATCCCAGATATGAAAGTCGGCTCAAAATAGAAAAATCAGTCAATGTACTACACCGTATTAGTTGAATAAAGAAAAAAATCACATCATATCAACAAAACATAGGGAAAAAATTTAACAAAATCCAAAACCCTTTCATGAAAATTAAAAAATAAAACCTCTCCTTCTGCTGCTCCCCCTGCTTGTGCGCTCTCACTCACACTCTGTCTCAAATAAATAAGCAAAAACTTCAAAAAGAAACTAAAAAACAATGTCGAGAGAAATTAGAGAAGATCTAAATAAATGGAGTAACGTTCACTCTTCATGGATTAGAAGACACAATACCACTAAATGGAACTTCTCCCCAAACCGACCAATAGATTCAATGCAATCTCTATCAAAACATCAGCAGGGTTTTTTTTTTAATGCAGAAACTAACAAGCTGACCCTAAAATTTATATAAAAATGTAACAGACCCGTAATGGTCAAAGCACTCTTGAAAAAGAACAAAATTGGAGGACTTATACTTCCCAGTTTAAAAATTTGCTAGAAAGCTACACTTTTAAGTAGAAAAATAACTTGACCAGTTGACATTAGCTACCCATTGTCACTCACCACCCAAGAATTATCAGGATGGGCCCAGGAATGGAATGACCACAGTGCAAAGACAGAGTATGCATATGGGCCCAGCAGCATGAACTCCCACTTACCAAGACCAGACTAGCTATCACTACCTCTCAATGTTCAAACTCTCAGCAATAGAGACCAAGTCTGTGCTCCTGGGATGATACTACTCCGCCAAAAGAGCAACTGGCCACTTGGTTTTCAATTGACTGTAATCTGGGCCTCCCGTCCTGAAGAGGCTGACAATTCACATTCACAGGGATAGATATTATTCTGGCAATAAGTTTTCCATTCCTACTAACAGAGCCTCAGCCAGCACCTATCCCGGGGCCTACAGAATACACAGGAATGGACCAGAAGACCCAACTCACAGTGACAGAAGTGTGGGAGTGAACCCATAACCACAGGACCTACTGGCGATGTAACATACCATACTATGCAAAAGCAGTCAGCCCCAGAGAGTGCTGGAATGGCTTTCTAAAGACAGCTGAACCACTAGCTTGTAGACAATGCTTTGAAAGGATGGGGTGCCACCCCGAGAAATGCAATATATGTATTAATTAAAATCCTCAATATAGTGCTGTGTCTTCACTAGGAAGGACAAATGGATCATGAACTAAGGAGCAGAAGCAGGTATGACCTCATTTAATATGATTCCCAGTGACCAACTGGGGAATTTAGTGCTTTCTATTCCCTCAACTCTGAACTCTGCAGGGCTGGAGGTCCTGTTTCCCAAAGGGGACCCACTCCAGGGAACCCAGCAAATGTCCTATTGAACTACAAGACAGAGCTGAGGCCAGGGCAGTTTGGAATTCTTATGCCAAAGAACCAGCAGACAAGAAAAGTCATGATACTGGCAGAGATAAATGACCCTCATTGGCAGGATGTAAGACTTCTTTTACACAAGGGGGCCAGGAGGATTTATGTGTGAAACCCACGTGATCCCCTTGAGTACCCTCACTCCACTGAATGGACAAGTGAAGTTTGAAAAGGGTGTGATTTTTCAAGGTCTCAGAGCACTCATGAATGAAGGTTTAGGTCACACCACCAGGTAAGCCACTGAGATCTGCTGAGGAGATAAAACGGGATGAGGTGAATTTTGAATGGACAGTGGAGGAAGGCGAAAGTGAGTGACGGTTGCAGCCCCAAGATCAGCTGCAATGGGTAGGGTGGAAGGTCATCCCACTAATCTCTCTCTTCTGAGTCCTCACAGAAAGGTACATGGGAACCATGTTGTAGGTGCTCCCTGAACCTGCGTGGAGAAGTAGATCAGGGCGAAGCAACAGGAGGACTCCATCAGTCATGAAAATGCACTGTTCACAGCACCAGAGGGTGAAACTGACAAATGGCGCCAGCTGCTATGATCTGAAGCCAACGCTATATTTAGGCGGAGACGACACTTCCAATGACTGACAGCAGCGGGCATACTAACACAGACCCATTCCTGGAAGACAGGCCTCCTTATGAAAACCCTGTGAATAATCTGAAAAGTATCCTAGGTCCCTGGTGCTCTAAGTGTTGTACACACCCACTGCACTGAGTCAGAATGACTCAGTCTTTTAGGGCTTACAGTTGGATCGGCTTTACGAACACGCAGATACCAGCCCTATGCCTCCCTCTCAACCTCAGAAAATACCACCACCACCACCTCAACACATACACACATAAGTTATTTGAATTCCTCATAGATGACACCAAATTTATACACAGACATCTCTCTGGGATTTAAAATTATAATAATTTTATTTTAGTTCCTTTTTTCCTGTAATTGTAGGAAATCAGCAAATGGAACATGATATAGTAAAAGGAATAACAGGCAAAAAGTCAGAAAAATTGATCCCAGCTCTGTTATTAAGCAGATGTGTGAGCTTGGGATGAGTCTGTTTACTCTCAGAGCTCACTTCCTTCATGTGTAAGACAAGAAAAATGGATTAGAGTAGCTCTAAACCCCTTCATGTGTAAGACAAGAAAAATGGATTAGAGTAGCTCTAAACCCCTTCATGTGTAAGACAAGAAAAATGGATTAGAGTAGCTCTAAACCCCTTTTAGCTCTAAATATGATTCTGTGGACCAATGGAATTACAACCTCACACATACTCCTAAGTGACCACAAGGGGTCAGAATGTGCTCATCTAACACTTTAACAGTCCTCAAATAACTGGTAATTTTGCATTAGACTAGAAGACTAATTTTCAGATATCTCACACATTTCAGGAAACTTCATAAATGTCCTGCCAAGGAGGTGAGATAAGTATTATCAGTAAAGTTTATCCTGGTGATAATAGGGACCCATCCACATAGCTTCTACCTCCCAACTTTTCCCAAACACTACATGTTTATTTGCTTCAGAAAACCGTCAGTTACGCTAATTTTGTTTCCTAAATCCAAGTTTTACCCATCATTCAAAAGCTAGCTTTACCTATTCACAATAGCAATTGTAATCATCTCTAGAAATAAAGGTAACACAAAATGCATAAGACCTACATGAATGCAACGATAATATTTTACTGAAGGATAGGAAAGATGAAGAGGATAAACGAAGACATCTGCCATGGTCTGGAAAAGTCAGTTCTCCACAAAGTAATTGTAATCTAATGAACTTTTCCCCATTCAATTTTAAAATCTCAGTCCAATTATTCTTCCAGGAAAGATAATGGGCAAGTATGGCCTGTATTTTTTTAACCTATAGAAACTATAAGAAAAAAAGTAAAGAAATTACATACACCTTACAAAATATCACAACATTTTAAGGTAGTCATTGAAACAGTGAAATGGCATAGGACTTGAAGACAGATCAGTGGATGAGAATAGAGTCCAGAAGAAGATCCTGAGTATATAGGAATTTAAGCATATGATAAAGGTTGATCTTAAAATAAGTGATAAAAGGATACAGTCAACAGTGATCACAGAATCAACTTTAATTAGAAAAACACAATTAACTGAAGTCCTAACTGCATGCCATGGTGAATTGTAAATGAAGTAAAGATCGTTTTTCTAAAAAATCTGAAATAATAGGAAAGAACAAATACCTTCTCTATGTACCTCTTTTCCTATTCTGAAAGAAGAGATAATACCTGCATCTAACAGGGCCACTGTGAATGTTTAAAAGGCTGATGAATAGCATATTGATAAGTACTGAATACATGTTAGCAGTATAATAGAATCTCAGTAAATATTTATTAATAACAAATTTTTTTATTAGACTGGGGAAACACAGGACTGAAGAACTCACTTGCTCCTAGTCACTCAGTATATAATGAATACAGAGGGCAGGGAAAAGACAAAAGGAGAGAGGGGCAGGCAAATCATAGGTGACACTTAATGATAGAGAACAAAGTGAGTGTTGATGGAGGGAGCTGGATCGGGGATGAGCTAGATGGGTGATGGGCATTAAGGAGGGCACTTGTGATGTGAGCACTGGGTGTTCTATGTAAGGGATGAAACACTAAATTCTATTCCTGAAACCAATACTGCACTATATGTTAACTAACTAGGTTTTAAAGAAAAATTTGGATGAAAAAAAATAACAAATCCAGAATTTCTAACTGAGCCACAATTAGAAACTGAGTCCTCTGAATTCCAGCTCAGTCTTTTTTGTCTTCTTGTTATAGATTTTCTCCGTCTCTGTCTCTCTCTGTGTATATCTTTTCTCTCTCTTCTCTCTCTCTTTCTCTCTCTCTGTCTCTCTGTTTCTCTTTTAACATTAGGATGTCATTTTAACACTGAAATGTTTCATTGTCTCCTAATAGTACCAATTCATTTAGAAACTCTTCTTTTTTTCATTTAGAAACTCTTAACTGATAGCCTGCTACTATAAAGCCAGTAACATTTTTTTTAAGTTTTCTATTCATTTATTTGAGATAGTGAGTGAGCGAGAGAGCAGGAACAGAGGGATGCCACAAAAGGGGCAGAGGGAGAGGGACAAGTACACTCCCCGCTGAGCAGGGAGCCTGATGTGGGGCTCAATCCCAGGACTCCAGGATCATGACCCAAGTCGAGGGCAGACGCCCAACCGACTGAGCCACCCGGGTGCCCCAAGTTAATAATATTTTAAAGTCAATTTGTATTTAACTAAGCATCACAGTACTTACATACATTTTTAAAAACCATAGTATGTTTCTTTTCTGCGATATTATTTATTCAGCCCACAGTAAATGCCTGGTACGGCTCCGAGGGTAAGAAGCACTGAAGTATGCCCAATGCTCTTGTTCATTACTGCAGAGAAAGCACTCAATCAGAATAATCAAAGGACTGATCACAACATGTCAAGGAACAACCTAAGAGCCTATATCCCCACACCACCTCTCAACAGAGAACTTAATCCTGCAGGTACAGAGGAAGCTGACAGCAGTTAGGGAAAGGGGGCTAAATTTTACAGGAAAAAGTAGTTTCACTGATGGCAGCAGCACGGCACTTTAATTATCAAGAGAGCCACTTCTCATAGGTGGAAGCAAGTCTTTGAATTTCACCTCAGAAGAGGAAGAGTAGGGATCCAAACCTGGAAGGGGCCTGTCCTGGGTCCCTGGGCTCTGAGTAGTCAAAGTCAAGGGAAGAGCCAGTTGTGGCTGCCACGGAGAAGCAGGATGAAAGGCACTGGTCAGAAATTTGGGGGACAGAGTAGGAGGGTGGCAGGGATGCCAGGGAGAGAGACGGTGCTAGTGTGTGACGTGCATTTCCTGAGGATTTCTTACTTCCGAATCCTCCCAGGGCTAAATGTCTTTTTGAAACCTTTGATGTTCTAGTCCGCATCTGGCAGGTTTACATCCGGGGACTTTTAGCCCTGTCTCTTAATTTCTGTACCCGTTCACCCACCTGTGAAAGAGGCCAGTAAGTGCCGCCCACACTGCGTGGTTATTCGGGAGATGCTGGTAGCCCGCAAATATGAAGAAACCGAAGGGACAGCTGTTACTCCCCGTGTTTCTCCAGACTGGCTTAGGCAGAAATAGGAACAAGAACCACACCTATCTTTACCCAGCAACCGGACTCTGCCTCTGCGGACAAGAAAAATAACCAGCATCCTGAGTCCTGCTTCTCGGCACCTGAAAATGTGGGGGATCCCGACATGATGGCTGCTACAGAGTGGTCATCCAAAAACCTGCCCTGACTTTCCGTCACCCCAATTTATGATTGCTTCTGAGTTTCACAAGCAAGTCAACTACAGCCGGGGAAAAAAACAAAACAAAACAAAACAAAAACAAAAACAAACTTAACCTGGAGAATTTTAGAGAGAAAGGAAAATACAATTTCCTGGGATCATAAATATAAGGCAATATACCTTTCACCTCTGTCAGAAACCGGAAGTCGCCCCTTCCCCCAGCTACTCAATTGCAGTAATCACCCCAGCCACTCCCACAAGTTATACCCTTTTTCAGCCTCTTCTTTTTGAGACTTACTTTTACCTGGAGGACCTTCTCATCATGAAAACATCCCAGCATAGATATTATTCTGAGCCAACCAGATATTGGGAAATTCTCTGGCAAAGATCTTGAATAAAATGCCACAAAAGGATAACACTGCCCGGGTGAGAATTCCTGGCCCCAAATTTCGAATGGTATTTGTGAAAGGTACATGAGCTTGACTCTTGGGCGAGACTGGCACAGATCATGTCTTTCTGGTACTACTTACATGCACTTGCTATCCCAACAGCACTTTTTCATTTTCACTGCTCCAAATTGTGATCAGCAGCTTCTCGGTAGGAGACACCCAGCAGTGCCTCAAAAACAACTCTGCAGCAAGAAAACCCACCGCTGCCTTTGAAAATAAACAGCAGAGGTCAGCAAAGTCCAGTCTGCTCATCTACCCCAGGGAAGACTTGCAGACTCCGACACGGATACTGCAAATTTCAGGTCCATTAGCAACTAAACCTCTCTTATGCGGACCCACAAAATAATCAAGAGAAGGTTTCTCCTGGATATATAAAGTGAACACTACTAATCGCCTCAGTATTGGTATAATGAGGACGAATAAAGCCGTGGCTGTTGTGATTATGCTGTAAACACAAACAACGTAACAAGCTTCAGGAGACGTGATTTTCAAATGAATAGGCTCCTCTCGGAATTGGTCAGGAGCAGGTGATATAATATACAAATAAACACAAAGCACACATATGATATGTATCACACTTGAATAAGAAGGCTGCAATTAAGGAAAGCCATTTAAAACTATAATTGATAATTTTTAAGTAAATATACCCTTGTAACCGAATGCAGATGGCAAACCCCCTATACAGCTGACCCCTGGGCATGAGGAAGAAATAAACAGGAGGTGCATTACATGCTATTAATTATTTTCACTGCTACAGTTGTTTGCTATATAATATAGGTCAAGGGGTGAGTCTGAAGCTTCTCCTAATATATTAGTAAATAAATTTGAACAGATTTTAATTTGCTAATGGAAAGGTCTGGGCCAGTTGCAAATAAGAGTGAGGCTACTTTGTCTCCCTCATTAGCATGCAACCAGGCTTATCCTTCCCATTCACACAAAATGTTACATTTCCATAAAGTGTAGTGTAATTTGTCAGGAAAACAACTCGGTAAACTATATTAGAATAACGATAAATTTGTATCATGTGGTCATCCTCCTCATAGAGTCTTTATGATAATTGCATGTCTAACACCTGCCTCCACTTCACAGTACGTAAATATGACAGGGAACAGAATAGCTATTCCTCCAACTTCTTTCTAAGCAAATCCACACCTACAGCGAGAGCCTTTCTTGTTCACTGTCGTGTCGCAGGTTTTGTTTTGTTTTGTTGTATGGAAGATTGCCCCAGCTTAGCAATTTTTTAAATACTTAAGTCTACATTATGGATTTATGATGTTTTCGGAAAGCTGACATTAAAATAACATAACAAATCACGGCCTGCCATGTGACGAAAGCTACAGTCTGACATGAAATGACCATTTCAAGTTACATATTGTAGACAATTTAATCTGGCTGTAGTTCGTCCTCTTCGGCGCCTCCTACCCCCACGCCCCATCATTTATTTGATGCACTGAAAATAATCATTTTATTTATTAAAATTATAAAATTTATTTATTAAAATGTATGAGCTTTAAGTCCCAAATAAGGAAGAGCCCAAATCCACAGTTGTAATCCTCCATTCTCACCTTCATTCTTGCTCTCGGCCCGGACCACAGCGGGCCGCAGCCCTAGTCCGTGAGCCACCTTCAGGGGGGTGGCAAATCTCTGCCACTGTTGCTCAAGAATAACTGGGATTGTCCTCAAGTACCAGCCCCTCTTTGGTGCCTGTGTTTCCTGCCCTGGTGCCAACTGGGCTAGCTGGTTCCTCAGCTTAATTCTGGGGGCTCAGGAAGAGGTGTCTCATACAGTAAAAGGACAGAGAGGCAGGGCTGACCAGCAGAAACCGCTTTTTGAATGGATAAATGTTAAGTCTTCCTGCCAGGATTATGGCTTTGTCAGGGAAGGGTCCAAAATCACCGGTAGGGGGGGACCTGGCTGGCTCCGTCGACCTCGAGCTCCACCCTGGGTATAGAGATCACTTAAAAATAAAATCTTTTAAAAAATATGTTGAGGTTTAATATTAGATAAGATGTTCATCATAGCACTGTGAAGTTAGCAGGCTCAGAGGGAGGCGGTGCCTAGCTTCAAGTCACTCAGGAGGGACTCAGGTACTGGCCCAGTGACCCCAAATCCCAAGATGACTTTCTAAAATCCATTGCCACACTTTCCCCCACCCCTTCCTCCCTCTTACCAGGATCCTTGGCTGAGTCTTGAAACAGAATGCCTGGGTAATCTTGACCCAAGAATGACCTCCCACCCCAAACCCCTCCAACTCTGACCCTCTCCTTGCAAAGTGGTGAACACCCTCTCTCCGCAAGTGGCAAGTGTCTTTTGCATCCAGGATGGGAAGAGACACTACTGTTCACAGGGCTGTGTGGGAAACAGATGGTAGGAGGGCAGGGAGCGCACTGACTGATACCTCCGAGCTATCTAAGTACAGCCCGTTCTGTTGTATCACAGCCAATCGGGCACATTCTGCACAAGTACTTACGGCTGAACTGAAACTGATTTCCCAACTCGGATGGCACAACAGACCACAAGATTCCCTGCTATACAGCAAGTAAACTACCCTACATCTCCCCCTCAAACTGAAGAAGGAAATCGTGACCTCGGCCCTTGCCCAGACTCTCCTAAAGGGACATGAAACTTGTGGACAAGCCACCTCACCCATTTCACTCTACAGCATTGGTGTCCGAATGAGAGACAAACCAAACTTGGTCCAAAATATTTGGACTAATCTGGGTGGAATGAGAAAGAAAAAAAATAAGACCATGATTCTACCATGTAATAACTGCAACAGAGACAGGAATAATTAAGTCCAGGTAACAAGACACTATTCTATCCGACAGACATAGGGTCCATTTTCCCCGAGTACTCATCATTTCACCTGTTATTTCCTACAAAGACAGAGGAATAGAGAAGCTCAAGAGTCAGTCCCCTTAATTACAGTGGTGTCTCGAGGATGATTCCAACATTGGTCACAGTCAGGAAATTTTAATTCCAAGTATTTACACTATTTGGTATGCTACTGAAAAGACCCAAACCAGGGCGCCTGGGTGGCTCAGAGGGTTAAGCCTCTGCCTTTGGCTCAGGTCATGATCTCAGGGTCCTGGAATTGAGTCCCACGTCAGGCTCTCTGCTCAGCGGGAACCCTGCTTCCCCCTCTTTCTCTGCCTGCATCTCTGCCTATTTGTGATCTCTCTCTCTCTCTCTCTCTCTCTCTCTCTCTCTCTCTGTTAAATAAATAAATAAATAAATCTTAAAAAAAAAAAAGACCCAAACCAAACAGAAACAACAGCACTTTGAACTTCAAGGCATTATTGTACAGGTGGCTTTAAAATACTAAATGTTGGGCGCCTGGGTGGCTCAGCTGGTTAAGTGACTGCCTTCGGCTCAGGTCATGATCCCGGAGACCCAGGATCGAGCCCTACATCGGGCTCCCTGCTCGGCGGGAAGCCTGCTTCTCCCTCTTTCACTCCCCCTGCTTGTGCTCCTTCTCTGGCTGTGTTTCTCACTCTCAAATAAATAAAATCTTTAAAATAAAATAAAATAAAATACTAAATGTCTGCTGCGTATTTTTCCTAGGAATGTTGGCAGTTATTATAAACTTCACCAGTATTCCCACTATACAGATAAAGTACTGAAATCAAGTTAGGAAAGACATTAAATTCATAGAGCATAGAGGAATACTTCATTTTATAGTTGAGAAGAAGTTAACTTGGCCTTGATCAAGGGAGCCCAGATTATGACATTAAAGGAACGAAGTTAGCCAGCCTTTCAACAAAATTATTGAGGTAAACACAGGACTTCCCCACTCTTAGATAATTGTCTCAACTCTCCACCTCACTTTACATAGAAAGATGAAGACGATGTCATCATTTTAATAACCAGCACTTGGAGTTCTAAGTCTCCACTCCATTTGTTTGATGTTTATAAATTATGGATGAATTTTCTGCCTTTGATTGTCTCCATTGCGAGAGCTACAGAAAGTTTAAAAATCCAAGAAACTTGCAGTCTGGAAGGAAAAAATAGAGTATCACATAGTGAATTTGACATCTTGGTCAGTAGTTTACGTTACTCAAAACCTAAAGGAATTGTTCTCAAATCCAAGACAGTTGGAATTTAAGCCGAATGGATTTTGCCAGTAGTTTGACTAATACAACTCAGCAGTGTGCAAAAACATAGAGTAGGTTCTAAGTACAAATGCCACACATAACCAAAAAACATTCCAACTGCTTTTATTAGAAATAAAAAGGTTAGAGAACTCTATTGCTAGAAAAAGTGGTACGATAAACCCTCCTCCTCAAGTCACTTTGTCAAGACGTCCTTGTGTCCCACCCAACTTAAATGTTATCTCCCATACCAATCTGAAGGTGTCTATTTACCAACTGTCTATCCAAATCTAACAATCATCTGCCAGAAAAGGAAATTCACAGATATTAGTGACAAGGACAAAATCAGCAATGGAGGGCTAAGGGTTCTTGTGTTTTACTGCAGGATATCAGAAGCTGGGGGTTTTACATAGTTCCCAGCACACTAGCAGCTACCCCGCTGTTTATCTTCCCCTGATGCTCAGCATTCCCAAAGTGACAATTCTGGACTTGCTCTACGAATACCTCTAAACCATCTATAGATATTTTAAGCCCTTAGCCAATTTAATGGAACCTTTACTTTTGAAGGGGAAACTGCTTTGTGCACCCTTTCTCTCTTTCTTGAGGCCACTCGAAACTGGGAAAAATATGGGCACATTATTTTATTCTCAAAATTAAATATATAAATATAAATAAATATATTAAATATAATGTTCTTTGTCAACTGAAACCATAAAAATTATGATCATCACTTCTGCTCATTTTTCTGATTCCTACACCTACTCTTAAAAGAAAAAACCAAGCTTGAAGGGGCCAGTGTCCAGTGGGGCAAAGATTAAAGCTGCAACATTCATGTAATCTCACAGTTTAGAGAAAGAGAAAAACTCCCTCACAGCTTACAGCAACCTATCATGAGGGACAGGACGCCCTCCTTAGAGAGGAACGGAAATAAAATTACTTCAAATAATAAGTGGTTCAGTTACCACTTCCACACTAGTTGTAATTTACTGAGAGGTGCCAAAGTTCATGGGGTGTTTGCCATCGGAGAGGCAGTGGAGCGCGGCGGGGAAGGGGAGGCCCTCCAGCTGTGAATCCCACTGTAGCCGCTTCCTGAATGTGTCATCTTAGGCTGTTTGTTTCAGTTCCTTTATCTGTCAAATAGGGATGATAATACCTTCCTGCGTGAGTGACATGCTAACATCGCATAATACGTGTACGTGCTTAGCACAGTACCTGCTTGAGTGCTTTGGAGAGGCGGAATAAGAGCGGTGCATGGCGGAGCCCCTGGAATCTGGAGTCCAATACGCCTGGACTCACATCCCCAAGATGCCCCAGGATCTATTGGCTACGTGACCTTGGGCAAATGGCTTAACCTCTCGGGGCTTCATTTTCTTCACCTGCACAGTGGGTTTTGTGGTCCAGCCTTATTGTCCCCACGGTGTCACTACTCCTGAGATGACGTATGTGAAGGTGTTTTGTTAACTGCAAAGTGACGGAACTCGGATTCTTCATGTAGGGTCCGCAAACAGGAAGTCTGTGGAACCCCCTGGTAGTACCTGCCAGCTTTGCTTGTTTGTGTGTATGAGCATTTGGGGGGGGGGGGGAGACTGACCATGGGTTTCACTGGACTCCCCCAAAGAAGGTGAAAAACTGCTCCAGTACATAAATACCGTTTTATCTTTAGGTGACTGAGAAGACAAGAACTGTCTGTATTGGAGACCACTCTGTCTCCCTAGAGTTTCTTCCCGGACCTCTCGGGCCTCATTCTCTGACTCCGCACCAGTGGTTTGCCCTCCTCGTCTCCCCCGCCACATTTCAGGCTCTCGGTCACCCATGTACTCATTCAACACATATTAAATGCCAGATCCCAGCCCAAGCGGTGTGCTGGGTGCTAGGGACACGGCAGGGAACAGCACTCACTGCCTGGTGAAATTTCAGAATCTAGCTGAAGAAGACAGATAAGTTTTGGGTCTTGAGAGCCGCCACAGAGTGCTGCGGATAGGTGAAGTGTGGGGGTGCCTGTGTCCTTGTCATCAAGGAAATGCTGGAGTCCTTCCCTAGCCTGGTCACTTTTCTCCGCGTGCACTTAGTTTATCCAGATGGTCCCTTTAAAATGAACCAGAAAAGACAGGCAGGAGTATTATGATCCACCAAGCAAGCACCATCTCTGTCATTAGAGACCCTAAACTTCAATTAATTCATCCTTACGTCAAATCACGTATTTCCTCAATTCTGAGGCTTATGGATTTTACATTTTCATGTCTAAAACTGAGAAGTAACTGTATACACTTAACGTAAAGCACTTTCTTTTCCAACAGAGGTCTTTTTAGATGAGGGATGTAAGTTGTAAGCAACAGATGACATCTTTAAACAGTGGAAATAGGATAAATACATCTTGCACTCTCAACTCATGTATGATGAAGCATGAGCTTTTTTTTTTTGCATGAGCTCTTTATAATGTTGGACAAGGCCCTCAACAATTGGGCCTCTGGCCAATTCTCACCACATGCTGTCTTGAACTCTACACTCCAGGCCTTTCTAATTATTTTCCAGTGACAGGTGATAGTTTCCCACCTCTAACGGCTATTAGCATAGCATATGCTATGAGCATCCTACGAGCATTACCATGCCTAATTCAGCTCCCCATCTCCAGCACAGTTCCCCCAATATAGGTATGCTAAAGTGTTAAGGAATATATTAATCCATGATCTTACTATGGACTAGAAATCCCAGCCCCTTTGCACATGGGTTGCTAGGCTCATTTCTTCCATCCTGTATTTCTGCAATGGGTTTCAAGATCTTGCTCAGATCCCAGCCTGTCTATGAAGTCTTCCCTCATTCTCCCAGCCAGAAAGCACCTCTCTCATCTCTGAATTCACTCCTGGCACTTCACGAGGCTTCAACAGCAGTTCATCAGCAAGCAGAAGCAAGTTTCACTAGAATCCTGGTTCCTGGGGGTTCCGCCAACAGGGCACATAAAAATACTGTATTTCGCACAGCACACTTAAAGAGATTAAAAGATCCAAAACAGCCCCAAGCGTGTGGATGATCACAAGCTTGCAGACACTACTGCGCATCCATGGAGCTGTTCGAGACAAATCGTTCACTGCCCTGAGAACATAGGCTCTCTCAAACACTCTCTAAACCAAATTTGTACCCTTGGAGGAGTCTCCCTCCTTTGACGTCTTAAGCACTTGGGGTGGTCCACAGAGTGCAGCCACGATGAGACACTGATGTCTTGTCTTGCTCCAGGTCTTGTAAACTCTTACATTTACAAATTCAAAGATAGGCATCACAATTGTTAAATGACATAATCTTGCAGGGTCTTCCTAGTTTAGACAGACACTCATGCCTTCATATTCTAGATCCCCATACCCTAGCTGAGGTCTAGGGCCAAACACATGTATGGGGAATAAATAAATAAGGTGATTTATTTTGTATTTAACCTTGTTTTGCTTTATAAGATAAATGTCGTTAGCATTAATAATTGATCAGTATAATCTTTATGAAAATATCAGGGATAAAGGAATATTCATAAGTTCAGGCCCCAGGAAGGACTCAACCAAATTTAGCTGATTTGTGAGGAAATCACATCATCACTGACCAAGAAACCCCATTATTCCTCAAGGTCACAGGGGAGCAGGAAGTATTCAGGAAGAGTCCTGAGTAGGTGAAGGGAATCCCATCCTACATTTATAGATGTAAAGTCCAAGTTTTGGGTACCTGGTATGGTAGGACATTACTTTAAAAATGACAAAAAGTGGGGCACCTGGGTGGCTCAGTTGGTTAAGCGACTGCCTTCGGCTCAGGTCATGATCCCAGAGACCCGGGATCGAGCCCTGCATCGGGCTCCCTGCTCGGCGGGAGGCCTGCTTCTCCCTCTCTCGCTCCCCCTGCTTGTGTTCGCTCTCTAGCTGTGTTTCTCTCTGTCAAATAAATAAAATGTTTTTTTAAAAATGACAAAAAGTTATGTGTGACTTCAGTAACCCTAAGTGGGAGTGCAGAATGCAAAAGGAGACTTTAGGAGATTGAAGAGCAAACTCAGACTTCCGTCCCTATCTTCAGCCAGGTATCAGCTTGAAGTTATCAGGGAAGAGTTTTAATTTTATAGTAGCTAGAATGGGACTTTCATTAATTCTTGCTTTTAGAGAGAGAGAGAGGGAGAGGGAGAGAGAGAGCAAGCGAGCATGAGTGGGGGGGGAACAGAAGGAGACAATCTTCAAGCAGACTCCTCAATGAGTGGGGAGCTGGACACAAGGCTTGATCCTCCAACCCATGAGATCAAGACCTGAGCCAAAACCAAGAGTCAGATGCTTAACCAACTAAGCCTCCTAGGTACCTCTAGAGTAGGACTTTCAGTTTTACTCAATTAAGAAAAAAATATATAGGTTTTTGGAAAACAATGTAGAGCAGTCCAACTTATCTACCTGTCTCTGAAAAATACTCTTGGGGCTGAAATTCAAGGGAACTCCTGGTTCAAGGCCATTGTGCTTGGGCAAAGATAATGGATCATGCTACCAAATGGCTAACTCACTGAACTAGGAGAGCAAAGACATGAGTCTTTTCCTGACGGTGCTACCAATCCTCCCCCAACACCCACCCCAACAATGTGATGAGGCTTCTTCTAGTAGAATATGAAAATAGATAACCCCCTACCCTGAATTAGAAGGAGTTTGTGATATAGCATCTTACAAGAGAAACACTTAGCCTCCTTGAAAATGTGCCCTGGACAAAAAGATGTGCCCAGAGATTCCTGGTAAAATGAAATAACACCCACAACATCACAGAAGGCCGGTTTCAAATACAGAATTCTCAAATCCCAAGAGTGCTGAGTTACAATGTGGCAGTGAAGGAAGCACCGGCCCCTTGTCCCCAGACTGCCCCCTCTTCTCTTCCCACTCCTACCCAGGCTGTCGCACTTACATGAGGGTCCTCATGTCCTCCCATATGGAGAGCCCAGACTGAATATTCAAGCTCCAACCATTATGATCCAGCAATTCTGTTTCTAGGTATATACATGTTGAAATCATATGCCCACACAAAAATGTCTACACAGATGTCCACAGCAGTACTATTTACAATAGTCAAAAGGTGGAAACTACCCAAATGTCCACAAACTGATGGGTGGATAAACGAAATGTAGTACATCCATACAATGGAATACTACTCAGCCATTAAAAGGAATGAATGCCTGATACATGCTACATGAATTCACCTTGCAAACATGCAAGTGAAAGAAGCCAGTCATAAAAGACCACAATACTTTATGATCCCACCTATATGAAATATTCAGAATAGGCAAATCCACAGAGACACAAACCAGATCTGTGGTTTCCAGGGATTGTGGGGAAAGAGGGATTAGGAATAGAAAGTGACTGCTTAGTTGGTATGAGGCTTCCACTTGTGGTGATGAAACAGGTCTGGAATTAGACAATGGTAATGGGCAACACAACACTGTGAATGTACTAAATGCTTGTCTCAGTCCATTCAGGCTGCTAAAACAAAATCCCACAGACTGGATAACTTACAAACAAGAGAAATTTCTTTCTCACAGTTCTGGAGGCTGGAAGTCTGAGATCAAGGCACCAGCATGGCTGTATTCTCAGGAGGGCCGTTGTCCTGGTTTTTAGCCAGTGTCTATTCACTGTGTCCTCACACGGCCAAAGGGACAAGACATCTCTCTGGACCCTCTTTTATGAGAGCACTAATCACATTTGTGAAAGCTCCACCCTTATGACTGAAAAGTACCTCCCAAAGGCCCCACCACCCAATACCATCATCTTTGGGGGTTGGGATTTCAACATCTGAATTTTGGAAGACACACTCAGAGTCATAGCCATGCCACTGAATTTTTCGCTTTAAAATGGTAGATTTTATGTCATGTGTGTTTTTATCATAATTTAAAAAAAAGAATCCCAAACTCATGCAAAAGTACTGATGACTGATTTCCAACAGCTAACATGTTTATGGTGAAAGCAACTACATTTACTGAGTTTTAACCATATATTAATTACTTGACATCTACTGACTTTCACAACTACCCTGTAAGGTAGGCATTTTTATCCCTATTTTAAAGATGAGAAGACTAGGATGTAAACTGTTTTATCTGAGGTCATATAATTCTAAGTAGGCACTGGAATTTAAGTCCAGATCTGACTGACTCCCATCTATACTCCTGACTATAACAAAGAAAGAAGTAGTGGAGAAGAATTCAGAGCCTCTGTCAGCAGTTCAGGGTCTGGAAGGCAGAGTGCCTCCCACATCAGGAATCTAGTCTACATGCACTTTCTACCACTCAAGCAGTGGTCTCCAAACTTCTGTAATCTCTACCGTTACCAGTGATAAAATCTGAGTATATGCTCCTAATATGGGCGTATTTCATTATATATATTAAATTATATGCTCAGACCACTAATAAATCACATATTAACTATTACTGAAGATCCACTTGTTTCTTAAGATCGAAATCAATGGAAGTTTTAACATTTCCTTTCTACTTCCTGGATGGATTATCTTATCCACTCTGGAGACCACTGCTCTGGAGAAAGCAGTCTTAGCTCTAGCCACATACTAAGTGATTTGATTAAAGAACCATTATTGATGACTTACTTATCTCAACACATCTTGCTTGCTTCCACAGATGGTGCATAAATAGAACACTGGCCCAATCTCTAGTGACTCACAGTCTAGTAAGGAATCAGTTGTGTGCCTGGATTAATCCCATCTGTGGCAGACTGGACTAAGTATTAGAGATACAGGTTAAATTAAAAAGCCCTTAAAAAATAAGTTTTTGTGTCAATTTTGGTCATAAGAGTTTTTCAAAAAGGACCTGGATAGAGATAGCTCAGATGTTAAAATCATTTATCCAAAATTTAAAATATACCACTTTTGGGTACACACCCCATGGAATGTGTGTATGTGGGTGTACCCATCTATAAGACATACATAGGATATGCACTAAGTTCAGGGATACATTGTTCACAAGTGATAGGATGCATGAACAACAGAACTTGACTTTGGAAAAGGACTGTTAGCATTCATAAGATTTTTATCCTCTGGAGCTTTTGATCATAAAGTTAGGTAGTTCATTTGAGATGGTGGGTTTTATCTTTTTCATGTACCTGGTAAATACAACCCTTTTTTAAAAATATGATTGGGCAATCACTAATGTACTTTAAATAAATTGAACATACTATGTCCCATTTACCACTTCCTCATGGAGATAATTTATAAGTCCTTGGAAATTTAGTAGACTTAAAAAAAATTTTTCCCTAATAAATACTTTCTCTGCTCTGGCTTAAAAATAAACCCCAATATGATTTATGAAATGTTCTTATTTCTGCAAGGTATTGTGATTTCTGAAATAATGAAGTGTAGTACTTGAAAATCACATTTAATTTACTCTGAGGGAAGCAAGCTAATGCCTTGTGAGGTTGCTGGGGAAACAGAAAAGCTTCTTTAGGTCAGTGTTGTAGCAGAGAAGTGAGCTGATATTTCACAATTTATTCATGGTCATAGCTCTAAACTCTTTCCTGATTTCTAGCCACATATTCCTAATTTCACACTAAATATTCACATACCCCTTTAATCTGGTCTTATTTTTGGTAGCTGATGGAGATTCGTAAAGCAAAAAAAATTTTTTTTGAGAATTTAAGCTGTTCTTTATCACAATCCCAGTACATTTTAAGTTATTTTCCTAAAGCCCAATTCAACAAAAAATTACATCCGGTTTCAGCACCAGAGAAGCTCATTTTGGGCAATGGAAGCCCATTTATCATTAAACTTTTGGATGAAATAAGGGTGCTGGGCTTACAATGACTCTAATTATTCAGGTAATTCACAAAAGCCCTGATTTATGCTAAATACTTAGCTTTAATTAGCCAACGGCTACATAAAAGAAGGGGGGAGGCGGTAATAAGATAAGTGTTAGAAAAAGGACATATGTGGCAGTCACTATTAGTTGCTTTCCCAACACCCATTTTCCTGCCCCTTTCTCCTATTGAAGCAGAATTACCTCTTACTGTATACCCACATTCTAATCCTCTCTTGCAGCTAAGAATGAGTCTATGACTATCTCTTATCTGGCCAATGGAACCGAGGTAAGTTGACTAGGGAAGATTTTCCTGCACAATACAAGAAAGAATAAGAAATGCCCCCCTCTTTCCCTTCATCAGACATAGTTTTTTTTCTGCATATGATATCTGGAACTGCTGCAGCCATTTTGTAACCAAGAGGGGAGACACCATCACTCTGAAGATGCCAAGGATGACATAGAGTCAGAAAGGCTATAGAAAGATTAAATGAGTAGAAAGATTGGAAAAAAAAAACAAAACACAGCTCTGAGGACATTATTGAGCCACTGGATTAAATAGTTCTAGAACAACCTACCTCTGGATGTGACATAATAAAATGTCCTCATTCTTTCAGCCACTTTTAGATGGGTATTCTGTTAACCTGCAGCCAAAAGGATCATACCTTTTAAGAACATGATTCATTTTTTCTATATACTCTCCGAAGCCACCAGATTGATTTCTTTTTTCATTAACTAGGACTGTATATTGGAAATGCCAGAATTGGGAAAAACTTTTATAATGTATGGAGTCTAATAATTTTAAAGCTGGTAGGAGAATCATCTGCAGGATTTGTTTTCCCAAATGACATTATCTTCCCACCAGCACACAGGTAGGTGACAGCTGCTGTTAGGAGTGAGACACTTCACTGATGAGATCGTGTCATTGCTGGAGTGTTAGGAAAGACACAGAGAGACTGAGAGTGAATCATGACCATCTGATCTACTTCCACGCCCTCATTTTACAGATTAGGAAACTAACGCCCAAGTGAGTTTTTTAAGGTCATCCAAAGCAGTCTTCCAGAGGGGTCAAAGTGCTTAGGGAGTTTTAGAGGAGGGAAAGAACACATCATCCTCAAAGAATAAACAAAATCAACTGACATGACTTATTTTTTTAAGATTTTTTTTAAGATTTTATTTATTTCACAGAGAGAAACACAGCTAGAGAGCGAACACAAGCGGGCGGTGTGAGAAGGACAAGCAGGCTTCCCACCGAGCAGGGAGCCTGATGCGGGGCTTGATCCTGGGACTCTGGGATCATGACCTGAGCCGAAGGCAGACGCCCAAAAACTGAGCCACTCAGGTGCCCCCTGACGTGACTTATTATTTAATGCTCAGCATCTCTGAGAACATCTGTCAGTAGCAGAGTCCCAATGAATCCTTTTGTCGGCTTATCAAGGTCACACTCCTCTGCCTGCCATTCAAGGCCCTCTGCAGCCGGGCTCCTCTCCAAAAGTCCTACCGCCTTTCTGCCTACTCTTCACCACTCCCTTGCTCTTTGGTATTTCATGAACATACCAGACTCCTCTGACCAGCCTCCTCCCCAACTTCAAATGCCCTCCATTTTTATCTATTGGTCTTCCAAATCCTATGCATCCTTCAAGGTGTCACATAAACATCATTGTGTATTTCATTTGATGGTGACAACAACAAATTATTCTTGTAATTTCTGCCTTTATCCATGCACAATGTAGTATTTCACTCAAAACTTTAAATTATTTTTTAAAAACCAAAATAAAATAGAAGGGATAGCAAGTAAAATCGAATCCACTTGAAATTGTGATCAATCTACCTAATCATGAAGCACACAAGAATTTACATCTCTCTGATTTTAAGGGCATCAAAAAATACCTCAGAGCAAACTTTGTTTTGCTTGGATATATCCTATTTCATGTTCTATGTATCATATGAACCAAATTACAGGGGGAAATGAAGTGAAGAGGGCAGGGCAGCAACAATCTGCTCATTTGTACCATCACATCATAGCAGAACTGAAAGCTTCACCAACAGCCTCACCTTACACACAGGGAAACTGAGGTCAAGAGAAGAAATGTGGTAAGCTGTTCATCCAGCGACCTTTATGTTTTGTACCCAAATGTGGATTTAGGACCTCAATAATGACTATCTACAAATCTTAGACTTGTCACTATTCCAACTATCTAAGCTTACGGCCTTGGCCAAATCCAAAATGCCTCGGCCTGGAGCCTTAATCTTTTTTCCTAACCTGTTGGGTTTTTTTTTTTTTCAGAAACTTTTCCTATTATCACCTGATCCTCATACTTTGAATACTAATAGCATCAACATAAAAGACATCAATTCTCTTGTCACAACAAATATGGCTTCAAGCAAAAGCGGCTAACAACAGTAAATAGACTAAACTTCCTGAATCCCTAAGTGGTATAAAACTCCCAGCGTCAGGGGAAATAACACAAAGTGATGTTATTCTGACTGTACTCTTAGATGTGATAAGTTTAAATTATACAAATAAAAGCAGTATTGCTTTCTAGAAAATTCTAGATTCTGGTTCTAGGTCTACTTCTGGCTGGTTTATGACTTTGCTTAACAGTTCTCCTTTTGGAAAAGAAGAGCACTGGTCTAGATTGAGGCTTCTCAAACCAGCCTCTGCCGATGTATTAGGGGAGACTCTTGCTATTAGAATATTCCAATGTTGTTTTTCCATTACTCTGATCATTTATTTTAAAGTTTCCAAAGGTAGAGTTTTATAATGAAGTACTGCCATGCTATTTTTCTGCCCATTTATGTGTTTGTGTTAGCAGCTGAATGGTAACCGAGTAGAGTGTTGTTGTAATTGTTAAAAGTCGGACAAAATCCCCACAAAGGTGGGCGTGTTCGACAAAAGATATGTTCCTGCTAAACAAAAGCCCTATATATGATGCAGGTGTCCTCCTTTGACTAGAAGAAAGGAGTGGGAGAAGGCAATTATCACGCATATTCTAAGTTTATTCCTAGTTTTATGTGCATGATTAAAGACATATTTATATGTATCAATATATTATCTGTGAAACTACACATTTCCTTTATATTATTACATTTTTACTTTAATAGCATTCCAAAAATAATTTAAGTGACACTTGGGGTCAGTCAGAATTTTTCCCCTTTTAAAAGTGGTCTCTACATTACTCAATTGAGAAAAACAGGCTTAGATGGTCTCTCAGCCTCTTGTGGCTATGATATCCCATGCATCTATCAGGACTAAATCAGAGATCCTATTTACAGAGCCCAAGTGAAGTGAAGTGGAGAATTAAATAACATCCAAAGAATACCCCTTCTTTTGGGGGGATATCATGCCAAAAAAAAAAACAGATGAGAAGAATGGCTTTCCTACATTTTCCAATTAGAAACAATACCCGAAAATGAAAACACGATGGACTGACCAGTTTCTTGGGATTGGCTGAAATTTCTTTAGCAGTCATCTCAGCAACATTTCTCATGAAGGACAAATTCCTGACACACTGTAGCTGGCAGAGAAAGCATTAAAGAGGCTGAGAAGGAAGCAAGACGCTTCCCCTCCCCATTTCAAAATCTGCAATGCTATCTCACCAAGTACCTTTTAAATTTTAATGGAAAACTCAATATTAGGAATCATGGAAGAAACACTGTTGTTTGCAAATTACTCATTCATGTGGGTAGGAGTGTGTCCTGCCCTTTTCCTCCTCATTCGTCACACAGAGACCCCCCAGTCTGGCTACATCCTTGACGAGTAATATTTTTTATAATGTTCTTATAAGTGATTGCTTGCAGCATCTTATAGTCTTATCTCAGCTTGTGCAGCTTCTCATTAATATTCTGTACATATGGAAGAGTTTTCTATATCATTGTCCATTAACAAGGAGAATAATCACTCATTCAGTTATCAAGCAGTCAGCAAAGACCTGGCCTTGTGCCCTTAGTGCAAAGAATCATGGGATATCAAGAAGGTTAAATGTGGTTGACATTATGATAGTTACATTTTTTTATATAATTAGAGTTCTATAACCAAGTTGATCAAAGATAAGCAAAGAAGTGTTAAAGTCTTTTAGGACTTAAGAGTCCATATTAGGGACTCTTTACCTCTTAGTAGAATGACAAAAACCATATTTCAGCTGATACATACCAGTGAGCATTCTTTTATTGAAAACAAGAAAAAGTCTTACGTTGACACATAAATGACATATTATTACAAAATAGATGTAAAAGAGCAGTGAGTTAAGTGATACTAAGAAAATTCAAAATTGAAATGGGACCAGGCATAAGGAGAGTCACATAAAAGAGCTAAGTGACTGAACCACTATCAGAGGCCAAAGGTTCAAAATGGCCAAACTCAAAATAAAAAACTCACTTCTGCACCTTTGTGGTTATCATTTAGCCATTCAAGCCTTTTTCATTTCTATAGTCACAGAATCTCTGTACAAACATCTGGTGAATGAAAATATTACAGCTATATGTATGTATGTTCAAGTGTCAGCAATACTAGAGGGAGGAAAAGGGCAACCAGACTTTTAGGCATGATGCCTCTAAGCTGGAAATGTGACCCATTCCAGGTATAGCTAAAAGTCAGATTTCTGAACAGAATGGTTGCAACTCAATTGTCAATGTCCTCCCCAAAGGAGCCCCTGAGCCCATACAGATGAGGTAATAAATATCTGGGAAAAGGAGTAGTCATCAGAAATGAATAGGAAGGCACAAATCCAAGAGTTTGAGCAAAAGAAAAATTGGGATAACTATATCACTCTGGGGTAGGAATCAGGTGAGCTAATATAAATGAAAATACTTTTCAAAGTTCATAAAGGTAAGCAATGTAGGGGAGAGAATTTTGGTGACCCCACAGAGTTTAAAGACTAGGGTAAGTTGATAAGAGGAACAGGTTTAGATATGGAAGAAAAGAGTTTCGAAGTACTGGTGAGAAAAGTGTATCACCCATGCTCCTATTCAGAACTGAAATTCAACTTTTCACATAAAGGTTAAAAGCTAGAGAAGGGTTTTTCCATGTAGGGACGGCCTTTTTTTGTGTTTTCAAAATTAAAAGAAATTGGTATTTGCTAGGATAGGAGAGACAGTGAGTAATTATATGGCCAGACATCCCTGAAACCATACCATGTGCACAAAAGCCTTCTTAAGTCTGCTACTTAGGCAATGCTGAAGTTTCTGTCTCCCAACCATCTTGTTTCTGAGTCTTTGGAATTCCTCTCTGGATTTCTTCGGTACTACCAAAATAGAGCACAATGTTAGACACAGTTTCCCCAAAAGTAACAACACAGACAGAGAAAGGTAGGGGCGGGAAATTCCTGAGACTCAGGCCAGAGTGCATTTCAGTAAATAGCATGTTTCCGTGAAGCTTGTCATATGGCAAGGGGATACAGCAGGAATACGCCATTCAATTCCCCAAAGCAACTGGACTACAGAGCCATTTCTACTCTATCAAGGGGACTCAGACTGGCCTGTCTCCTTTCACAGGGATCTATTAACCACCCTTTCCCCTTAAAGCCACTTGGTACCTTTTGTGACATGAATCTCATGTGTCAGAAAGCACTGTGAGATGAAAGAAGGAAGGAAGGAAGGAAGGAAGGAAGGAAGGAAGGAAGGAAGGAAGGAAGGAAGGAAGGAAGGAAGGAAGGAAAGAAGAAAAGAAAAGAAAGAAGGAAGGAAGGAAGGAAGGAAGGAAGGAAGGAAGGAAGGAAGGAGAGAAGAAAAGAAAAGAAAGAAGGAGAGAGGGAAGAAAAGAAAGAAAAGGAAAGGAAAGGAAAGGAAAGAAAAGAAAGCACTGTGAACCAATTTGGCTATAGTGAGTTCATTCTAGATGTGAAAATATGAATGTGTACAACACAGGGGTGTCACATGGAGAGTATCTGAACACACATTTCAGTTACATGCTTTTGCACACAGCACTTCAGTTACATGATTCTGTACACAAAAACAACCTTATAAAGAAGGCAAGTATTATTATCCCATGTTATTTGGTGAAAAAAAGAGCACTAAGCTCTTTCCTGAATCTCTGAGAAGGAAATGATTTGCCCAAAGTGACTCGGATACTGGTGATCTAAGATCTGAATCCATAGCCATGAGCCATAGTTGCAGAATTTGATTTGAATCTCAAACTCTCTTCAATTCTTGAAGTATCCCTCACTCATCCACTCCACTGAAGGAAGCCCACTAGTCCCCTATCAGAATATTTTTGGGAACTATTGTCCAGAGATAGAATATGAACCCTTAGGAATGTGTTTTAGTAAGAACTCTACACTTCAGGGGCGCCTGGGTGCCTCAGTTGTTCAGCGGCTGCCTTCGGCTCAGGTCATGATCCCGGAGTCCCGAGTTCGAGCCCCATATCGGGCTCCCTGCTCAGCGGGAAGCGTGCTTCTCCCTCGTTCACTCACCCTGCTTCTGTTCCCTCTCTAGCTCTGTTTTGCTCTGTCAAATAAATAAATAAAATCTTAAAAAAAAAAGAAGTCTACATTTCAACATTTTATGTCTCAATTTTTCTTTTCATTTGTTTTATTTAAATTCCAGTTAGTGAACTTAAAGTGTAATATTAGTTTCACGTGTACAATATAGTGATTCAACACATCCATACATCACACAGTGCTCATGACAAGTGCACTCCTTAATCTCCACCACCTATTTCATCCATCCCCCAGCCATCTCTTCTCCGGTAACCAGCAGTGTGTTCTCTGTGGTTAAGAGTCTGTCTCATGGTTTCCCTCTCTTTTTTTTTTTTCCCTTTGCTCATTTGCTTTGTTTCTTAAATTCCACATATGAGTGAAATCATATAGTATTTATCTTTTTCTCATGGACTTATTTCACTTAACATAATAATCTCTAGCTCCATTCATGTTGTGGCAAATGACAAGATTTCATTCCTTTTTATGGCCAGGATCTGTTTCTGCCCCAAACTATGTCTCTACACTTCCTTCCTTCTTTGACATGACCTCTTCTCTCCCTTTAGTTCTGGCATTAGTTCTGTCAGTCTTCAGGTTGATATCTGGAGTATTTAGGATGGCTTGATAGTTGTCTAGTTGTATTTAT
Organism: Spilogale gracilis; assembly: GCA_004023965.1. Lineage (NCBI taxonomy): Eukaryota > Metazoa > Chordata > Mammalia > Carnivora > Mephitidae > Spilogale > Spilogale gracilis. The sequence goes on from PITA01000306.1 coordinate 292,182, forward strand.
GGGTCAATGTGAGCCTAGGGTCCTCCTACTCCACCATCTCAGATTTTTGCTAATTTTATGATGAGAGGAATGGTTATCAAATCTGACATCACCTGGCTTAAAGAAGTTATAAGAAATTATTTTCTTTATAGACGTGAACAAAAATAGTTTCCACTTTTTTGCAAGCTCACCCTGAACTAGACCTACAAGCATTTGCTCGTTAAATATACATGACTTAGGATATAAGAATTACCTCTGTGTAATAAATTATGACAGAATAGGGATTCATTTTTTGAATTATAGTTGGATTTCCTCTCCATATCATATTCAAAACAGCTCTCAAGGATCTCAAAATATGAACAAGCTAACAATATTATTCCCATTGATCTAGGTGTTCTTTAAAAATGTAATTTAAGATGAAATTGATGAAACTGGATAGCTGAACAGATTGACACTACAGTAAAAGCATAAGCTTGTACCCTATTTAGAGACAAAGAAAAAGAGGCAGAAATAGACAAAGAAACAAAAATCAAGGGCCCAGAAAAAAAACCATGGATATACAGTCAACTAATACTTGACAAGGGAGTCAAGAACACTCAATGTTGGAAAAGATAATGTCTTCAAGAAATGGCTCTGGGGAGACTAGATATTCACATGCAAAAGAATGAAAGTGGACCCCTACATTATACCGCTCACAAAAATTTACTCAAATTGGGTTAAAGATTTAAATGCAAGATCTAAAACTGTAGAACTCCTAGAGGAAAAGAAGAGAAATTTCCTTTATATTGGTCTTCACAATGATTTTTCTGGATATGGCACCAAAAGCACAAGCAACAAAAGCAAAAATAAACAAGTAGGTCTACAGCAAACTAACAACTTTCCATACAATAAAATAAATGATCCAGAAAATGAAAAGGCAACTTACAGAATGAGAGAAAATATTGGCAAATCATATATGTGATAAGTGGTTAAAATCCAAAATATATAAGGGACTCCTACAACTCGACAGTAAAAAGTAAACAACAACCAAAAAAAAAAAAAAAACCCCACAAATAATCTGATTTTAAAATGAGTAAAGGACCTGAATAGACATTTGTCTAAAGAAGATAGACAAATGGCCAACACATCGCACATCAAGAAAATGTAAATCAAAACCATTAAGAGATATCATCTCATACCTGTTAGAAAGTATATTATCAAAAAGAGAAGGGATAACAAATGCTGGTAATGATGTAGAGAAAAGGGGACTCTCAGGCACTGCTGGTAGGAATGTTATTTGATGAATCCACTATGACAAACCATATGGAGGTTCCTCAAAAAACTAGAAATAGAATTATTATATGATCCAGCAATCGCATCCCTTTCAATTTTCATCATAAAATGAAAACACAACCTATTAAAGTATGTGGAATGCAGCTGAAGTAGTACTGAGAGAGCAATTTATAAACCTAAATGCTTACATTAGAAATAGATAAAGGACTCAATTCAATAATTTAAGTCCCTACCCCATGAAACTAGAAAAAAGAGCATAATAAAAAAAAGAAGAGCATAATAAACACAGAGCAAACAGAAAGAATGAAATGATAAAGACAAATGCAGAAATCAATGAAATTGATTAAAAAATCATTAAAATTGAACCTCTAACAACATTAGTTAGGCTTAAAAACTGAGAAGATATGGGCACCTGGATGGCTCAGTCAGTTAAGTGTCTGACTCTCGATTTCGGCTCTGGTCATGATCTCAGGGTTGTGAGATCAAGCCCCATGTCAGTCTCTGCACTTGGCGTGAAGCCTGCTTAAGAGTCTCTCTCCCTCTCCATCTCCCTCTCTCCCCCTGCCACTTGTACTCTCTTTCTCTCTCTCTAGAAAAACAAAAACTTAGGGGCCCCTGTGTGGCTCAGTTGATTAAGTGTCTGACACCTGATTTCAGCTCAGATCATGATCTCAGGATCAAGAGATCAAGCCTCATGTTGGGCACTGTGCTGGGCGTGGAACCTGCTTGGGATCTCTCTTTCCCTCTCCCTTTGCCCCCGCCCACCCCTGCTTGTTCTCTCTCCCTCTAAAACAATATAAAAAGTAACTTAAAAAAAGAGAAGATACAAATCAGCAATAACAGGACTAATGTGTGGGGATAATACTACAGATCATACAGCTAGTAAAAGAATAGGGAATATGAATGACTTTACACTCATAAATTCAGCAGATAGAACAGATGGTTTTGAAAACTCTACCAAAATGAAATAAACAATTGGAATAGTTCTATAATCCATTTCAGGAGTTAAATTCATAATTTAGAATCTTTAAAAAAAAGAAACTGCCTAAGGGAAGACAAACTTTGACCTAAACCTCACATGTTTAATACAAAAAGGATCATGTACCTAAATGTAAAATGTAAAATTATAAAATTTGGAGAAAAAAAAAACACAAGAGAAAAACTTTGACAACTAGAACTAGAAAAACAATTCCTAGATTTGACATCAAAAGCATGAACAACAAAAGAAAAATTAATAAATTTGACTTCATCAAAATTTAAAACTTTCATGCTTCAAAAGACTCTGAGAAGACTGTGAAAACACAAGCTACCCACTGGAAGCAAATATTTGTAAACCACACATCCAACAAAGGCTTGCAAGAAGAATATTCTTAGAACTCTCAAAACTCAACAGTAAAGCAAAAACAAAACCAAAAAGATTATAAAATAAGCAAAAAATAAGAACATACATTTAACTGAAGATGACAAAAGCAATGAAAATATGTTCAACATATTTAGCCATCAAAGGAATGCAAATTAAAACCACAATAAGTTATCACTGCACACCTATCAGAATGGCTAAAATAATAAAATGTGACACCAAACCAAGAATACAAAAATGTAAAATGGATATGTCTTAATTAGTCACTGGTAAACCTTTGGATAACAAATGAACAGGGGCATTTTAATCAACCATGGTTGAAAGTTATGGGTATAAAATTTGCAATGGAAGCTACAATTACCATTCTTTGAATTGGGGTGATCTTATTAAATTATACCCAGGAGGCAATGATAAGCATGGAAGTTATGAAAATGCTGTTCACCCAGAGCCCCTGCTGAGTGATCTGCTTTCTCTTTTATTTATAATAATGTTAGATGCAATTGCCTTGTACCTCTATTACACATTAAAAATAATGAGTTGTCAAAAAATGAAAAAATAAAAAACAAAAACAAAAAAATAAAAACAATGAGCTGTCAAAAAATAGGGTCATCAACAAATGTTGTCAAGGATACAGAAAAACTAGATCATTCATATATTCCTGGTAGGGATATAAAGTGCGACAGTAATATTGGAAAAGAATACGACAGTTTCTTACAAAGCTGAACATGCTATTACCATAAAACGCAGCAACTGCACTTCTGGGCATTTATCCCAGAGAATGGAATATGTGCTCACAAATAATGCTTAATGAAATGTCCACAGAAGCTTTATTTATACTAGTCCCAAACTTGAAACAACCCAGATATCCTGTAGTGGGTAAATGGTTAAAGAAACTGTGAAGCTGTGGAATACTACTGAACAATAAAAAATGAATAACTCCTGGGAGATGAGGAAGATGGTGGTTGTATAGGAGGAATCTAAGCTCACCTCATCCAAGAATACAACTAGACAACTATCCAATCATTGTAAATACCCCCAGAAATTGACCTGAAAAGCAGCAGGACAAACTCCACAACTAAATGTAAATAAGAGTCCACCACACTGAAGAAGGTAGAAAGTGTGAAGACATGGTTTGGGAGTGAAATGAATCATAGCTAGTCCTGTGGGAGGGAGCTGTGGTCACAGAGAAGGGTGAGAGACAGACTAGCAAACAGAACGGTGCATGTGGAAAATGAATCTCCATGGCAATTAATTTAGAAAGTGAAAGGGCCTGAATTTCCTGAGTCCCTGCAACCAACAGGGCTCAAAGCCTGGAGTTTTAAGGGTCAAGCATGCTTGGCTCTGGGAGAGCTCAGAGGGCATTGGGGTTGCTCTCAGAGAAAATGCAGGGCAAACAGCCCATAGAGACACAGCGTGAAGACAGAGATCTAAAGTGTGCCTGGGGCACACAATGGGTAAGTTATTTGCTCCTCTCTGAGCACATCCCAGAGAGACAGCATTCATAGGGAGACCCCACCCCCTAAACAAAGGACCAGGCTAGGGCCATTTCCATACCCTGCCCCTCAGCATAAGCACAGGGCTGACACTCACTAATTTGTTTACACCAAGCCCTGCCCCCACCCTAATCCCCCCCAAATCCAGAATAATCACTCATCCAAGTCATGCTTGCCTGAGACCCCTCCTCCATAAGACTGACCCAAAGTCCTGCCAATACCACATTTCCCAATGTAGTAGTTTTGTGGAGCATCATCTCCAGCAATGGTGGTGATGAGTCTCATTTCACAAACAGACCAGAGCACACCTAGTTAAAGCATGCCACATTCAACAGGGACCAAACACTGTCCACAACAGGCAAAGACAACCTCTACAGACAACTGGCCTAAAGGATAAAGTAGCCAGGACAAACGAGCAGAGCACACACTGCACATATTAGAGACACTCCTGGAAGCACCAGGCCCTGGAAAGCAGAGGGCATTACACAGCAGGATACTATAAGACCTCTTATTCATAAGGCCATTACCCTGAAGAACAGGAGACATACATGACTTTTCCAACACATGGAAACAGGCACAGAGACTCACACAAAATGAGAAAGCAGAGAAATTTATCCCAAATGAAAGAACAGGACAAGGTCACAGCCAGAGATCTATGCAAAACAGATATAAGTAACATGCCTGACAGAGAATTTAAAGTAATGATCATAAACATACTCACTGGACTTGAGAAAAGAGTGGAAGACATGAAGGAGACTAGCACAAAGCTAACACAGTAGAGATAAAGAGCACAATAAGTGAAAGACAAACACACCTGACAGAATGAACAGCAGGCTGGAAGAAGTAGAGAAAGAAATGAATGACCTAAAAGACAGAATAAGAGAAAGTAATCAAGTGGGAAAAAAAAGAGAAAAAAATTATGCAAAATGAGAACAGATTTAGAGAACTCAATGGCTTATTTAAATGTAGTAATATTTGTAACATAGGAGACACAGAAGGAGATAGAGGAAAGGGGGCAGAAAATTTATTTGAAAAAATAAGAGCTTGGGATGCCTGGGTGGCTCAGTTGATTAAGCATCTGCCTTTGGCTCAGGTCATAATCCCAGGTCCTAGGATGGAACCCCACATCAGACTCCCTGCTCAGTAGGAGTATGCTTCTCCCTCTGCCCCTCCCCTCTGCTCATGCTCTCTCTCTCTCTCAAATAAGTAATGAATGAATTAATGAATGAATAAATAAATAAAATATTTTAAAAAGAAAAAAATAAAAGCTGACAACTTCCCTAATCTGGGAAAGGAAAGAAATATCCACATCAAGGAGGCACAGAGAACTTTCACCAAAAACAACAAAAGCAGATTCACACCAAGACGTTATAATTAAATTGGCAAAACATAGTGATAAAGAAAAAAATTTTAAAGCAGCAAGATGAAAGAAGACAGTAACTTACAAGGGAAAACCCATAAAGCTGGAGATTTTTCAACAAAAACTTTACAAGCCAGAAGGGAGTGGCATGATGTATCAAAGTGCTGAATGGGAAAAATCTGCACCAAGAATACTCTACCCAGCAAAGTTATCATTCAGAATAGGAGAGATAAAAAGTTTCCCAAACACAAACTAAAGGAGTTCATGACCACTAAACCAGCCCTGCAAGAAATAATAAAGGAGACTAGAAAAGAGAGACCAAAATTGACAGTATAAAGGTAGGAAACACAAAAGCTAGAAAAATGAATATTTCTGTAAAAAAAAATCAGTCAAGAAACTCACAAAATAAAAGTGTATAAAATATAACAGCATATACCTAAAACATGGGGAGGAGAGGAGTAAAGAATGGCCTCAAACTTAAACAGCCATTAACTTAATGTAGACTGCAATATGCAGAAGATGTTATATACAAACCTAATGGTAACCATATATCAAAAACACCAATAAATATGCAGAGAAAATAAAAGAAAGAAATCCAAATATATCACTAAAGAAAATAATCAAACCATGAAAGAGAGAAAGACAAGAAAAATCAGAAAGCATTTTGTGAAGCAACACAAAACAAAATAATAAAATGCCAATAAATATATATCTATCAATAATTACTTTGAATAAATGGACTACATGTTCCAATCAAAAGACAAAGGGTAAAAGAATAAACAAGAAAGAGAGACCCATCTATATGCTGCCTACAAGAGATACATTTTCGACCCAAAGGCACCTGCAGATTGAAAGTGAGGGAATGGAGGGTGCCTGGGTGGCTCAAGGGGTTAAGCCTCTGCCTTCAGCTCAGGTCATGATCTCAGGGTTCTGGGATTGAGGCCCACAACAGGCTCTCTGCTCGGCAGGGAACCTGCTTTCTCCTCTCTCTCTGCCTGCCTCTCTGCCTACTTATGATCTCCCTCTCTGTCAAATGAATAAATAAAATCTTTTTTAAAAAGTGAGGGAAGGGAGAAACATCTATCATGCAAACATATGTCAAAAGAAAGCCTGAGTAGCAATACCTACATCAGGCAAATTAGACTTTAAAAAAAAGACTAACAAGAAAGAAGGACATTACATAATAATAAAGGGAGAAGATATAACAACTGTAAAAATTTATGCACCCAACAGAGAAGCACCCAAGTATATAAAACAGCTAATAACAAATATAAAGGAAATGATTGATAATAATGCAATAATAGTAGGGGACTTTAACATCCCACTGACATCAAGGGACAGATCATCTAAAAAGAAAATCAACAAGGAAGACATGGATTTGAATTAGACACTGGAACAGATGGATTTAACAAATATGCTGAGAACATTCCATCCTAAAACAGATCACACATCCTTTATAAGATACATGGAACAGTCTCCAGAATAGACCAGATATTAGGCTACAAAACATGCCTCAACAAATTCAAGAATGTTCAAATCATACTATGCATACTTCTGACCATACTATGAAACCAGAAGTCAATCACAAGAAAAAATCTAGAAAGACCTCAAATACATGGAGGTTGAAAAACATGTTACTAAACAATTAATGGGTCAATCAAGAAATAAAAGAAGAAATAAAAAAGTACAGGAAACAAATGAAAATGAAAACACAATGGTCTAAAACTTTAGAAGGCAGCAAATATGGTTCAAAGAGGGAAGTTTATAGAAATACAGGCATACCGTAAGAAGGAAAAAAACTGTCAAAGAAACAACCTAACATTACAGCTAAAGAAGCTAGAAAAAAAAAACAACAAAACCTAAAATATCAAAAAGGAAGGAAATAAATATTAGAGCAGAAATAAATGATACAGAAATTTTTTTTTAAAATCAACAGAACAGATCAATGAAACCAAGATCTGGTTCTTCAAAAAAAATCAACATAACTGATAAATCTCTAGCCAGACTTATCAAGAAAAAAAGAGAAAGACTCAAATAAAATGACAAATGAGAGAGGAGAAATAACCAACACCACTGATATATAAGCAATTGTAAGAGAATATGGTAAAAAAAAAAAAAAACTATATGCCAACAAATTGAACTGAGAAGTAGGTAAATTCCTAGAAACATAAATTACCGAAACTGAAATAGAAGGAAAGAGACAATTTGAACAGACTAATACCAAGCAAAGAAATTGAATCACCAATCAAAAAAACTCCCAACAAACAAAATCTAGGACCAGGTGGCTTCATAGGAAAATTATAACAAACATATAAAGAAGAGTTTCTCCCCTCACATCAGGAAATAAGACAAGGATGTCCACTGTCACTACTTTTGTTCAACATAGTACTGTAAGTCCTAGCCACAGCAATCAGACAACAAAAAGAAATAAAAGGCATCCAAATTCGTAAGGAAGAAGTAAAATTTTCACTATTTGTAGATGACATGATACTCTATATAGAAAACCCGAGAGGCACCTGGGTGACTCCGTCAATTAAGCATTCGACTTAGTTTTGGCTCAGGTCATGATCTCAGAGTCATGAAATTGGGCCCCATGTCAGGCTCATACATGTATTCAGTGCAGAGTCTGATTGAGATTCTCTCTTCCTCTGCCCCTCCTTCTGCTCTCAAGCACTTTCTCTCTAAAAATAAATAAGTAAAGTTTTTAAAAAAGAAAACTTGAAAGACTCCATCAAAAAACTGGTAGAACTGATAAACGCATTTAGTGAGGTCACAAGATACAAAATCAACGTACAGAAATCTGTTGCATTTCTATACACCAATAATGAAGCAGCAGAAAGAGCAATTAAGGAGTCAATCTCATTTCTAACTGTACCAAGAATAGTAACATACTTAGGAATAAACCTAAACAAAGAGTTAAAAGATCTATACTCTTGAAGACTATAAAACACTGATGAAAGAAATTAAAGATGACACAAAGTGGAAAGACATTCCATGTTCATGGATTAGAAGGACAATTATTGTTAAAATGTCTGTGCTACCCAAAGCAGTCTACATCAAAATACCATGAGCATTTTTCACAGGACTAGAACAGACAATTCTAAAATTTGTATGGCCCCATGAAAAACCCCATATAGCCAAAGCAATCTTGAAAAAGAAAAACAAAACTGGAGGTATCACAAAAGACTTCAAACTATATTACAAAGATGCAGTAATCAAAACAGTATGGTACTGGCATAACAAATAGACAACAGGTCAATAGAACAGACTAGAAAGCCCCAAAATAAACCCACAACTATATGCTCAACTAATCATTGACAAAGCAGGAAAGAATATCTAATCGTGAAAAGATAGTCTTTTCAACAATAATGTTGGGAATACTAGACAGCAACATGCAAAAGAAAGAAACTGGACCACTTTTTTACACCACAAAAAATGGCTCAGTTGGTTAGGTGTTTTACTGTTGATTTTGGTTTGGGTCATGATCTCAGGGTCCTGGGATCAAGCCCCACCCCAGACTCTGTGCTTAGCAGGGAGTCTGCTTCGATTCTCTTTCTCCCTCTCCCTTGGCCCCTCCCCCTGTGCACTCTATCTCTCTCTCTCTAATAAATAAATAAATCTTTAAAAATTATTAAAAAATAGGGGCACCTGTCGGGTCAATCAGTTAAGTGTCTTCCTTCCACTTAGGTCATAATCCCCAGGTCCTAGGATTGAGCCCTATGTTGGGCTCCCTGCTCAGTGGGGAGCCTGCTTTTCCCTCTCCCCTTCCCCTTACCTTTCCCTCTCTCCCTGTCTCTCTCCCTTTGCCTCTCCCCTGTGATCATGCTCTCTCTCTCAAATAAATAAAACTTTAAAAAAACTTTTAAATTAAAAAAATAAATTGAAAATGGATTAAAGACCCAAATGTGAGACCTGAAACCACAAAAATCCTAGAAAAAACATAGGCAGTACCCTCTGACATTAGCAGTAGAAATTTTTTTCTAGAAATTTTTTCCTGAGGCAAGGGGGATAAAATCAAAACTAAACTACTAGGACTACACCAAAATAAAAAGCTACTGCACAGTGAAGAAAACGATCAACAAAACTAAAGGGCAATCTATGGGATGGGAAAAGATATTTTCAAATGATATATACAATAATTAGTTAGTAATTAGGGCTAGTACCCAAAATATATAAAGAGCTAATACAAATCAAGACCCTAAAACCAAATTACCCAATTAAAAATGGGCAGAAGACATGAACAGATACTTCTCCAAAGAAGACATTCAGAAGACCAATAGACACATGAAAAGTTGCTCAACATCACTGATCATCAGGGAAACATAAATTAAAACTACAATGAGGAATCACTTCAAACCTGTGAAAATGGCTAAAATCAACAAGACAAGAAACAACAGGAACCAACAAAGATGTAGAGAATAAAGAGCCCTGCTGCACTGTTCGTGGGAATGCAAATTGGTGTAGCCACTGTGGAAAACAGTTATTCAAAAAGTTAAAAAAAGAACTACCTCACAATCCAGCAACAGAACTACTGGGTATTTACCCAAAGGATACAAAACGCTAAAGAGATATGTGCCCTGATGATTATAGCGGCATTATCTACAGTAGCCAAGATATGGGAGCAGCCCAAGTGTCCACCGATTGATTGATGAATGGGTAAAGAAGAGGTAGGGGGCACCTGAGTGGCTCAGTCAGTTATTGATCTCATGGGTCATGAGTTCAAGCCACATGTTGGGCTCCATGCTGAATGTGGAGCCTACTTTAAAAAAAAAGAAGTGATACACACACACACACACACACACACACACACACACACACAAGACACACACAGACACAATGGTATATTACTTAGCCATAAAAAAAGAATGAAATCCTGCCATGTGTAACATAGATGGAGCTAGAGTATTATGCTAAGCAAAACAAGTCTGTCAAAGAAAGACAAATACCATATGATTTCATTCATATGTAGAATTTAAGAAAAAAACAAACAAACAAAGGGAAAAAATAAGAGAGAAAGAGAAACAAATCAAGAAACAGATTCTTGGGGCACCTGCATGGCTCAGCTGCTGGTCATCTGCCTTCGGCTCAGGTCACAATTCCAGGATCCTGGGATCAAACCCCCAATCGGGATCCCTGCTCAGCGGGAAGCCTGCTTCTCCCTCTCACATTCCCCTTGCTTATGTTCTCTCTCCCTCTCTCTCTCTCTCTTTCTATGTCAAATAAATAAAAAAAGAAAAGAAAGGGCGCCTGGGTGGCTCAGTGGGTTAAAGCCTCTGCCTTCGGCTCAGGTCATGGTCTCAGGGTCCTGGGATCAAGCCCCACATCATTGGGCTCTCTGCTCAGCAGGGAGCCTGCTTCCTCCTCTCACTCTGCCTGCCTCTCTGCCTACTTGTGATCTCTCTCTCTGTCAAATAAATAAAAATAAAATATTTAAAAAAAGAAAAGAGAAAGAAACAGAATCTTTATTATAGGGAAAAACCTTATGGTTACCAGAGGGGAGGTGGGGGATCGGTGAAATAGGTGATGGGGATTAAGGAGTGCACTTGTGGTGATGAGCACCAGGTCATGTATGGAAGTGTGAATCACTATACTGTACACCTGAAACTAATATATACTCTATGTTAACTAACTGGAATTAAATAAAAACTTTAAAAAAATGAATAACTACTGATAAACACAACAGCTTAGATAGGTCTCTAAGGAATTAAGGTTTTAAAAAATCCCTTAAAGGTACACCTGGGTGGCTCAGTCAGTTAAGTGTCTGCCTTCTGCTCAGGTCATGATCCCAGGGTCCTGGGATGGAGTCCCACATCAGGCTCCTTGCTCCGAGGGGAGCCTGCTTCTCCTTCTCCTGCTGCTCCCCCTGCTTGTGCTCTCTTTCTATGCCAAATAAATCTTTAAAAATAAAAAAATAATTAAAAATCCCTTAAAGTTTTATGCAATATAATTTTATTTATAGAACTTTCTTGAACCATCAAAATTCTAGAAATGTAGATTAATGATTGCTAGGGGTTACAAAACTGGGAGGAGGGGGCAATGAGTGTGGATACCCAAAGGAAGGATCCTTGTGGTGCTGACACTTTTCTATATCTTGATTGTGGTGGGCTTCATGAGAATATACACCTATGGTAAAATACATACAACTAAATACACACACATATATATGCACCACATGTAAATCTGGTAAAATCTGAATATTGTAGAAGTATCAATATAAACTTCTTGATCATAATATTGTACTACATCTTTGCACATTATTACCATCAGAGTAGTATTTACTAATAATTATTACCATTCAACTCAGGTTATGATCTGAGAGTCTCGGGATGGAGCCCCACATCAGACTCCCTGCTCAGTAGGGAGTCTGCTTCTCCCTCTGCCCCTCACCCTGTTCTCATGCTCTCTCAAATAAATAAATAAAATCTTTAAAAAATTAAAATTAAGATAAATTGAAAACATGAAAGAACCTAGAGTATTCAGAAGAAATTCACAAAATAAGAACAAAGTTGGAAAGTTTACATTGCTACATTTCAAGGCTTATAATAAAGCAAAAATAATCAAGACAGTGTGGTATTGGCATAATGACAGAAATATACCAATATGGGGGCACCTGGCTGGCTCAGTTGCTGGAGCATGTGACTCTTGATCACGGGGTCATAAGTTCCAGTACCACATTAGGTATAACAATTACTTAAACATAAAATGTTTTTTAAAAAAGAAATATACCAATCAAACAAAATAGAGACCCACATATTATATATAAACAGACAATTGATTATAGACAAAGATTTAAAGGAAGATTATAACAGAAAAATTGAGTCTTGAAAAATTAGATATCCACATATAAAAATAAATAAATAAATTTTGATCTATATCTCACACCATACAAAAAACTTAAACCAAAATGGATCACAAAACTAAATGTAAAACCTAGAACTGTAAAATTTCTAGAAAAAGGAGAAAATATTTATTAACTTGAGTTATTCATCAATTTTTTAGATACAAAAGAAAGCACAATCTAGTAATGAAATAAAATTGATAAATTAGACTTCATTTGAATTAAGCTGATCTCTGAAAGGCACTATTAGCGGGTGTGTGGGTGGCTTAGTTGGTTGAGTGTCAGACTCTTGGTTTTAGCTCAGGTCATGACCTCATGGGTCGTGGGATGGAGCTCCTTTCAGCCCTGCACTCAGAAAGGAGTCTGCTTGAAGATTCTCTCCTGCTGCCCTTCCTGCCAGTCTTTCGCTCTCTCTCAAATAAATAAATAAATCTTTTTTGAAAAGGGCACTATTAAGAGAGTTAAAAGACAACTGCAGTCCTAGAGAAAATATTTGCCAGTCAAATATCGAGCTCTCAAACTCAATTAATAGGAGATCAAACAACCCAATAAAAATAGGAAAATGATTTAAACAGGCACATAATCAAAAGACATACACAACAGCAAAAATTCACACGAATAGATGCTCAACATAATTTGTTGTTAGGGAAATGCAAATTAAAACTGCCATGAGATATTACAACAAGTCTATAAGAATGCCTAAAGTTGAAAAGGTTAACCATACCAAGTGTTGGTGAAGATGCAGAGCACTAGAACTTTCATACACAACTGGTGAAAATGTGAAATGATACAATCATTTTGGAAAATCGTCAAGAATTTCTTTTTTTTTTTTTTTTTTTTTTTTAAGAATTTCTTAAACCTACTGTATGATCTAGCCGTTCTACTCCTAGATTTTTACCAAAAAGAAAGGAAAATATATGTCCACACAAAGACATAAATGTTTATAGAAGCTTTACTTATAATAGCCAAAACTGAAAACAACCCAAAAAAAAGGTGTATGGGCCAATTGTGATATGTCCACATGATGTAATACTACTCAGAAATAAAAAAGGAATGAAGTATTAATGCACCTCTAGAGACTTAGTTCCCCATATGCTGATGACTTAGAAAAATTCCTCCTGATCTCAGGGTCCTGTGATCAAGCCCCCACTCAGCAGGGAGTTTCCTTGAAGATTTTCTCTCTTCTTCTCCCCCTCCCTTTGCACTCTCTCCCACTCTTCCTCTCAAGTAATTAAATAAATCTTTTTTTTTTAAAAAGAAAATTTCCTCCTTAACCCAATCCACAATCAATTATTTCTTTACTCTGGATCTTTCAGCACTTGTATGTTACATGTGGGACTTTTTAAAAAGTTGCAGACAGTGCTATATTGCTTATTAATTCAGTATAAATCCACAAATCTGTACTCTTCTTTCATGTATACTGATTCACAAGACAACAAAAGCTAACATCAGAATAAACCAGAATTGATTCTGACTTATAATAGCATTTGGTTGACAGCTGTTAATAGAGCTTCTCCCAACTTTCTACTAAAAGAACAACTGCCCTTACCAGATAGCAAATATAAATCTAGAGGAATTAGATATATGTAGAAAAATATGAGGAAATAATGCCCTGAAATTTTTCAAATTTGATAAAAACCAGAATTCTATAGGTCCAAGAAGCTCAATGAACCCAAGCAAGATAAACATAAAGAAATCCACATCAAACGCATCATAATAAAATTCCTTGAAAGCTGGTGAAACTAAAAAAATTAAATGAAGGCACAAACACAAAAACCATTTAGGTACAGAGGAACAAAGACATAATACAAACAAACTTGTCATCATAAAATATTCCACCTAACAACTGCAGAATATATATCCCTTTCAAATATATCAGGAACATCCACCTAAGTAAACCATATGATAAGCTATAAAATAATTCTCAATAAATTAAAAATGATTCAAATCATATAGAGTATATTCTCTGATCAAAAGAATGAATTAAATAAGAAATCAAAAACAGAACACCTATGTAGAACAATAAATATTCAGAAAATAAACAACACAGATGTAATAATCTGTGGGTCAAAGAAAAAAATCACATAAGATACCACCTTACACCAGTCAGAATGGCCAAAATTAACAAGTCAGGAAACAACAAGTGTTGGAGAGGCTGCAGAGAAAGGGGAACCCTCTTACACTGTTGGTGGGAATGCAAGTTGGTGCAGCTGCTTTGAAAAACAGTGTGGAGATTCTTTAAAAAATTAAAAATAGAGCTACCCTATGACCCTGCAATTGCACTACTGGGCATTTACCCCAAGATACAGATGTAGTGAAAAGAAGGGCCATATGTACCCCAAAGTTCATAGCAACAATGGCCACAATCGCCAAACTGTGGAAAGAGCCAAGGTGCCCTTCAACAGATGAATGGATAAAGAAGATGTGGTACATATATACAATGGAATACTATGCTT
>PITA01000307.1:0-25482 GCA_004023965.1 Spilogale gracilis
AACTTTTTTTTAAATGTGCATGAGGGGTAACCTGGAGGACAGTGGGAGAAGGAAAGTAAATGGGAAGTAGGGTAATCCAGGGAGAAAAACGAAACAACAGAGACTTTGGACATAGAAACAAACTGAGGGACTTGGAGGGAGGGGGGTGGAGGGATGGGAGAGCCTGGTGGTGGGTACTGGGGGCACCTATTGCGTGGAGCACTGGGTGTGGGGAATGGGGAATGAATCTTGGAACACTGGGAAAAAAATTTAAGTAACAATAAAAAATAAATTAAAAAAATAATAAAAAAATAAAAAAAAATAAAATGGCCATCTTTAGATCTTTCCTCATACTTGATAACCTCCAATTTCTTTCTTTTTTTTTTTTAAGATTTATTCTTTTATTTTAGAGAGAGAAAGCAGAGACAAGGGGCAGAGGGAGAAGGAGAAAGAAACCTAAGAAGACTCCATGTTCAGTGCAGAGCCTGATGGTGGGTCTTGATCTCATGATCTTGAGATCACAATCTGAGCCAAAACCAAGAGTTGATTGTTTAACCGCCTATGTCACCCAGGCTCTCCCATCACCTCCAATTTCTGACTTGACTCTCATTCTCATTCTTTACACTAGGCACTTAGCACTCTTTCTCTGTCCACAGTCTTGCCACAGTGCTTTTGTCTGTCTTGGGTAAATCACTCTCCCAGGTGAACTCATCTATGGTACTAACTTTAGTCTACCTCTGCTTTAGAACTAGAGGAAACTCTCTGATCATATAATTCAATCTGTATTTGAAGATGGCAAAACAGATCCTCAAAGAGGTTGTCTAACTCTTAAAGTTTTCCTACAGAACATGAGGCAAATAAGACTATGCCCTGATTATTATTCTTCCAATCTGCATATAAGGATCAGAGCTATAGTCACCCCAGTTATCTTCAAGAGGCTTCTAGGCTTAAGAGACTGGGTTGCTGTACAATTGCCATCTTCTGTTTTCAGAAATGCTAATATGCTTAATCAGAAGCTTCAAAGAAGAGACGTTGACAGAAATCTAAGGTCCATCTAGGGCTGAGGGAATGTGGGCTATTTGGCTTTGGATATTCTAGTCCTTTGAGCAGGATTATTTCTATTATCAGATAGCTGAGTTAGGTAAGTTCGGTGCTACTAACCTCTGGCTCTTCATTAGGTCCTCTTTGTTTTGAGTTGTGTTCAACATGGTTAGATTTGGTTTTCTAAGGAATAATAGGATGGTTATAGAATGGTCATTTTTATTGTAAATAAATGTACTGACAATCTTTAAGTTCAAAAAAATAAATTTCTGATTATGGTTTGACTTTTTCAAGTAGCTCGACTACAGACTACAGAAAGGGAATGCACTGATTATGTTGGAACAATTACTTTCCTTCCAAGCAACAAGTATTTCCCATAACATCAACTTCCTGGTTTCATTCATTAGTTTCTCTGGAGTTAGTTCATCGATATGTAGCTCTAGAAGATGAACCCTTTATGGGTGCCCAGTAATCAGGTTTCTGATCCTGCAAATCTGAGGTCTGTGGGTATGAATAGCCATTTTCCACCAGAATGTAAACTCCATATGGGCAAGGATTGTTATGCGTTTTTGTTTTTTTTTTCTTCACTGCTTTATTCCCAGTGCCCAAGAGTGGGTGGCATATCTTTAGCATGGATGCATATTGCTCTGGAGGAGACTAACTTCTAGCTCTTCCTTTGGGGGCAGACCCCACCCCAGCTCCCACACCCCCCATCACCACTGGTGTCAGTCATATATATTTCCCCCTTGTCAGCAGAAACAGGTATCCTGACCTGTCTTTCCTACCTTCCTTTCATCAGCCCATCACATCAGCAGGAAAAGGGGATGCATATACCCCTGTACCCTTATTCGCACTCAGAAATGACAAACAACAACAGAGACGAAAAGGAGGAAAGTTTTCTGTGTGTGTATATGTGTGTGTGTGTGATTTGGCTTCTGGAAGAATGGAGGGGAATGGGGAAGAAAACCATAAGAAAACAAAGACATACATAAAGTTTCCTCTTTTATTCATAGATCTTCTAAGTATCTTTCACATCGCTTTCAGCAAATAAAGATGTGGATCATTTAGGTTGGACCTCATGAATTAAAACTCAGGAAGATAAATATGTTAAAGACTAAAGGTGTCAGTTTGATTCGGTGATATAGACCTGAAATAATGGTTGTGGTTTTTGGAAGGGATGAGAGGTAAGAGGGTAGACCACTTTTTTCCTAGAAGTTAGAGTCTGAAGGAAATGAGAGAAGGTTGTAGCTAAAGGAAAACCATAATCAAAAGAAGTTTATATTTATTTTTAAATTAAATTAAATTTAATTGAATGTGTTTTGTTGTTCATCTAGACTTAAGATAGAGTGGAGAAAGACTAATCCATGAAAGAAGATTCTACATGAGATGGGAGAGGAGAGCACCCAGAATGTAGACCTTGTCCACAGCAACCTCAAGGAAGCTCCCTAAAACAATCTCAACTTCTGCTATGTCTTAGAAATCGCACAAGAACTCTCTTGCAAAGAGACATCTTTGATAATCTCTCAAAGAAGCTGCATCACATATTTCTAAAATTGCCTATATATATATATATCCATCTATCCATCTGAACTTCCTTGCATTTATTAGCTTCTCCCATATACACAGCCCACTCTTCTTTGAATTAGTTCATGGTATCCAGAGGAAACAATAGAAATACAGTAATTGTACTGTTCTTACTTCTTTAGAACAATCTTTTTTTGCAGAATTGTTTCATACTAACTTGACAGCTGTCCCTTTCACTGTGGTGCTTCTGTTTTGTTCTACAGTATGGTGAAAAGAAAAACCTTAGACTTGGTTGGAAAAAAAAAAGAAAAGGGTGGGAGCATCATGATGGATGAACCTGTGCATGTAGAATGATCAGAGATCCCAAGTGAAGCCAACAGAAATCAGCCACGACACCCAGGTGAGCCTCTCCGGCAAGTCCTTAACAATATGAGTGTATAACCACTTGAAATCTTTTTTCTTTAAATGGCAGATTCTCAATAATTGTATGTCAAGGATGGAAGGAAAAAGAGTTCAAACCTGTGTACTCGGTGAACATCTCGAATCTGAACATAAATATATAAATACAGGAATACAGATGTCAATCATCACATAGAAAAGTCTCATAAATTCACTTCAGCCAACTTTTCTGTAAACAAGTCCTTCAACACAGATTCAAAACAAAACATCAGCAGACCCTTAGTTCATGGAGATATTTAGAAAGAGTCCTCATCATTAGCCTACGTGCCCTTTGATTGACGTAGATCTATAGAGGTGCTTTGGGAAGTCACAGGCCTTAATTCTTTAATGATATCATTGTTAGCACAGTGTGGACACTTCTGACCACAGAATGTATTTCATCCTTCTAAAAGGATAGTATTTAAAAGATTTGAAGTAAAATAACTTACTAAAAAATAGTGATTCTATTGATCTTTCCTTATTTTGTTACAAATATGGGTTTACCATATAGACTAATGAAAGTAGAGTAAATCTAGGGCAATAAAAATCATCCATAATCCCAACACCCAGAGGCCTCGGATCTCATCTTTCCTAGTTTCTTTTCCATGAATTTTGTACACAGCCGGTATTATATTCATAGTAATTTGTAGTGCTCTGATTTTCTCATACAACAGCAATCCCCTTATTATTCCAATTTTTTCAGAAATTTACTTAACAAATGCAAAAAAATCATAAATCATAGCATGTATTAAATTGAATAATTTGAAGTTGCTGATATTGAACCTTTTTATTTTTTGACCTCATAAAATGACAATTACATAGACTTCAGCTGACATATGTAAGAATTTACCTATCATTTCTCTATTAATGTGATGGATGATTTGGTTGTTTCTTGTTTTTTTTTTATTACTATTATTAAGAACATGTCAAAATGTCTGTGTTTTTGCATAATCTTTATTAGTATTTCTGATTATTTCCATAGGCTAGATCCTAGAATTGATACAAGTGAGCTGAGAATAGACTAAAGATCTTTATGGTATTTTTAACTTCTATTAGAAAAGGTTTTTTTCTGGTGCACCTAGGTGGCTCAGTCGTTAAGCATCTGCCTTAGGCTCAGGTCATGATCCTGGAGTTCCAGGATGGAGCCCTTCATTGAGCTCCCTGCTCAGTGGGAGGTCTGCTTCTCCCTCTCTCACTCCCCTTGCTTGTTTTCCCTCTCTCACTGTGTTTATCTCTGTGAAATAAACAAATAAAATCATTTAAAAAAAGTTTTTTCCAAAATACTAAGCAAAATTAATTCCAATCAACAATGTATGAGAAAGTAACTACATGTTTATCAACAGTAACTTCTAAAAATTTCTTCATTTACTGGAAATTTAATAGAAATACAAAGAAAAAAAACAATACAGAACCAAACAAAAGCCCAATGACTTACTTACATTTTACCTTTCTTTTTTAATGGTCACACAAAATATTTTTCCGCATTTGTTAGCTATCTTAATCTCCTCTTTGGGGAATTTGCTTGTTTTGTTTTGAAAGCTTAAAGTTTTCTCTCAAGTTTTGGTTGTCATATATACAGCCTTTCTTCTCAAATTTGTTATTTGCTTTGATTTTGTTTATTTTACCTACAAAATCGTTCATCACATATAAAACCAAGTCTTTTTCACATGGTCTTCTCTCTGTACCCATCTTGTGTCCAAATTTCCTCTTCCTGTAAGAACACCTATCATATTGCATTAGGACCAATACTAATGACCTTTTTTTACCCTCACCTCTTTAAAGACCCTATCTCTGGGGCACCTGGGTGGCTCAGTTGGTTAAGCATCTGCCTTCAGCTCAGATCATGATACCAGGGTCCTGGGATCGAGCCTTATGTGGGGCTTTTTGTTCGGCAGGGAGTCTACTTCTCCCTTTCCCTCTGTCACTCTCTCTGCTTGTGCTTCTCTCTCTCTCTCTCTCTCTCTCTCTCTCTCTCTCTCTCTCTCTCTCTCTCTTTCTGTCAAATACATAAATAAAATCTTTAAAAAAAAAAACAAAATAAAGACCCTGTCTCCAAAAATAGTCACATTCCAAAGTATTGGGGGCTAGGGCTTCAACATGTGAACTGTTAGGGGACACGATCTGGCCCATAACACTGCACAAGGTAATAATTTTGTGGGTCAAACATGAACACTATGGCTCCAGCATCCTACCTTGTTGTTGTTTTTTTTTTCAACTTTTTATTTTTGAAAGAATTTCAGACTCACAGGAACGTTGCAAACATTGCATAAAGAATTTCTATGATTTTTTACGCAGATTCCCTTATGTTAACATTTAAATACATTTGTTTTATAGCTCTCTATATATCACAGTATTTATCAAAATTAAGAAATTATTAATACAATACTATTATCTAATCCTCAGACCTTAATAAATTTGTACCGATTAGCCCATTATTGTCCTTTGTAAAGAAAGCAAAACAAAGTTTTCTTACAGTCTAGAGTCCCATGCTTTATTTAGTTGCTACACCTCTTATATTTCCTTTAACTTTAAACCTTACCTTTTAAAAAAGTTTTTCATGACCCAGACAGTTTTGAAGTGTACAGGCCTGGTATTTTCTAAAACATTCCTTAATCTGAGTTTGCTGATGCTCCTTCAAAATTAGATTCAGGCCACACATTTTTGGCAAGACTTCCACGAAGAGAAACTATGTCTCTCAGCGTATCGTATTACAAGACACGTGGTACTGATTTGCCCCCTTACTAGCGGTACTAACTGATCACTCATTAAGGTATTATCTGCCAGGTTTCTCCACTGTAGAAGCCACTATTTTTGATTTCCAAAATTAATGTCTTGTGGGGAGATACTTTGAGACAATCCAGATATCAATCCAGATATTTTCCCATCACTATGTTACCTATTAATTTTGTATCCGTGATGATTTTTGTCTAAAATAATGACTATGGTGTCAGTTGGATCATTCCTTCTCTATCTATGAGTTGCAATTCTACCATTTGTAAGAAAAGAAGAAATCCTTCCTCCCTCATTTACTTAGTCATTCACTTGTATCATAGATTCTTATTTTACTCTATAGGAAATAATCTCTTACTGCGATTATTTATTTTGTTTTTCAGATCATTCTCAGTTTGGCTCGGGGGTGGCTACTTCAGTTTACTTCTATTTCCTTTTGACAAGTCCCTATTATTCCTTGAACATTTTCTTAATTTGTAGCTCACAAGAGGTCCTGAAATCATCTTACACCTTCTCAGTTTCAGTCTTGGAATTATCTGTCCCTTCATGGATACATGGTTTCCTTTCCTGGAGAATGGCCTAAAGGCCAAGATCTGGGTTCTAGAAATGCTCCCTGGTACTGAGGTGTAGCTGATTCTCAGCAGAGAGCTGGGAAAGATGTGTCTGTATATATACTTTTCTATGACCACCATCTATCATTCATCTGTCTCTAGCCAAATGGGTTCTGGACATCTAAAAAATGTTGAGACCTTCATTTCAAGTTGTGAAGAGGGTCTGGACTTACAGTCCTTCTAAATCTATGATTTTATAATCCTTTGTTAAAACTGCTCAACTTTCATTTCCAGTGTGTCTTTCTGACTTTTTATTCTAGAGGTTAATACCAGACCTCACAAATCTAGGATCAGGAGTATAGGGAATTTAAGTAACATTCCAAAGGAACTGTATAGGCAATGATTAGAAACCCTAGAGACAGAGTTTTGATCTTTTCAATCTTTTTTTTGGTTTAGGACGTGCTAGTACCATAATCATACCGACCCTGTGGTTTTAGGATTCCTAAGTCCCTGGAGGCATAGATAGCTGAGGGGTAGGTTTAGGAATGCTGAACTCTGTCACAGATCTAGCCTCAAGCCCATACCCAAGAGAGCTCTGTGTCCTAGGTCAGAAGTCAACAGATTATGACCACACCCATTCATTTATATATTGTCCCAGGATGCTTTTCTGTATCCTTGACTTGACTTGAGTAGTTACTAGAGACTAGGGCTGCAGCACCTTGATCATTTCCTATATGGCCCTTTAGTGAGAAGGTTGACCAATTCCTGCCCTCGATCATCCTGAGCCCTGATGTTGATCATCTTTTTGCCTCATATACACGTACACATATACACACACTTACCCCACATCCACACGTACCATTGCAAGACAATGCCATTGGGAAATATTTTATACATAATGCTAGCTGAGGGAAGAATTCTGCCCGTGGTTGACTCTGCCGATGCAATTGCATTGGCATGAGGGCCTCATCTTAGATTTCAAAGTATACTATACCCAGACGGTGCATCAAATTAGTCTGTGTGGCATGCGCTGTCTTTGAAAATTGGAAAAATAAATGAGACCCGTGGATTTGGAAGCCTGTGTAAATTCTGTGTAACTTACCAGTTTGGCTCTGTGATCCAGTCAGAGGTCGAGTGGTCCTCTGTCTGCATTTCTCATAATTATTTTGCAATCTAAAAAGAAAAGCAGACATTCGGAAAGACTACAAATACAATACCAAGTTAAAAGCCACGTGGAATGGTGTGATGTCTGCTGGTAGTGCCAAATTACTGCACAGTTGATCTACTCGCCGCCAAAGTCAGTAAGATGGCTGTGGCAACCAAAATGCCCCTTTGTTCTGCCCATAATCAGACACGGAGAGAAACGGACACCAGCAAGCCGAATTTAACCAGGGTTTGTCTTACTTATTTTGACCATCCAGGGGAGAGACTCTTGACTTGTTATATATATATATATATATTTATTTAAGATTTCATTTTATTTGACAGAGAGAAATACAGCGAGAGAGGGAACACAAGCAGGGGGAGTGAGAGAGGGAGAAGCAGGCTTCCTGCCGAGCAGGGAGCCTGATGTGGGGCTCCATCCCAGGACTCCGGGATCATGACCTGAGCTGAAAGCAGATGCTTAATGACTGAGTCACCCAGGCGCCCCTTTATTTATTTATTTTATTTTAAAAAACCCACACACCTTTTACTTCACTGTGAATTAAAAATGAGACTAGGCTTCTGAGCTTCTCCAACCTGTGTTTGCCTCAGGGCCCTCTGAGCATTATATGGTGCTATGAAATAGTCCTTCTGGAATCCAAATATTCTGTGTGAAGATATCTTCTTCCTTGTTTTCTGATGACTCAGGCTTCTACTTACTTTGTGCACCTATTCAGATGTATTATGTTTTTATGTCCACTTCTTTTCCCTGCCATAAAGCACCATCACCATGCTGCCAGCCAAGCTTTTTGTCTTCAAGGTGGTGAGGAGGATGCACACAAACACAGGCTCCCATGTTAACTCTTCGGTTGCTCAAATGCAATGCTTTCTAGATGCACCTGAAGTTGGCTTTGGGAATGTGACTAAATTTTAGCTTTACAATGCAAGGCTTTTTAATCTGTCTGCTGGTCATTTCTCAAAATGCATGAGTTCTCTAGGTACAAAGTTTGTCTCCTCATATTATAAAATTAGTGTTCCTAGAGCACGAAGCCTCTTAAGGAACTAGAAGTAAACCTTGCAGGACTCTTGAGAGGAAGAATGCAACTTTTCCTAGGTAATAACAGAGGCAGTATTTCCAATCTCTTTTAGCATTTAAGCCTCTTGTTAATATCAGCAATATTGCTGTTTACGCTTGCACACTTTGAATGCCCACAAGCCTCAGCACGAGATTCACACCATTCTAATCACCCGTGTGTTTCACCTGCAAACTCCTATAGCGCTGAGTAGCCCTTATGTTCATGCCCCTCCCATTCCCACTTGATAGACCTGATATACTTGATAATGTTCAATAATGAAGTCTTTTTTTAAAAAAAAAATGTTCTTTTATCCCAGAGTTTTAGCATCTTTGATTCACTAACTTTAATCCAAAATTCTTGGGTCCTGTTATTTTTTGGGATTCAGAATATTTTGGAGTTTAGAGAGTTGTCTACTGAATATTACGGTACCCCTCTGGTGAAGGTTGGGGGGACCTAGGACAACTCCCTGAAATAATACCTATCAATATTTCTACAGTGAATGATATAAATATTCCCAGTGGATAAATAAAAGGTATCCATAATCTCATATCATTTTAGGTAGGGATGTGTCATTGTTACCAAAAGATTTCTAGTCTGTTCAAGTTTTGCCACCAAATATTGTTTTTAAAACTTTAGACTGGATATTGCAAATATAAGATTGTTGATCTATACCAGAGGTCAGCAAAAATTTCCATAAAGAGCTAAACAGTAAATATTTTTTATTTTTTCAGGGTATGCTGTCTCTGTCTCCTACCGTGCTCTGCTGTTGGCCCTTAGATAATACAGAAATGGGTGTGACTGTGTTCGAATAAAACTATTTACAAGTACAAGCTATGGACCAGATTTGGCCTGTGGGTCATAGTTTTTCACCCCCTGATCTATATACAGTAGTCATTGCGTTAAAATTCTACCCTGAGTATCAAATCCACTGGTTAGTTTGTGATAATTTCTTTGATTTAGCATTTGGAGAATGGAAAAACTTTTTTGAGTAGAGGAAGTGACCTCTGCTGCTTGCCCCCCTCATTCTGTTACCTCTTCTTAACTTCACAAGTGAAAAGTATATACAAGAATAGTACTTAGACCTAGGAGAGTACTTAATACCTAGACCTGAGAAGGATTAGAATGTAACTTGTCATTGACCTCCTGGTTAATATTATATGATGGTAACATTTGAACATAAGGAGTGGCTAGAATCCAGTGGTGTTAGTGATTATCACATCAATAATATGAATGGGAAAAAATACAGTTTCCCATTTAATTTCTGGTTCACTTCTTTTCTGTGACTTAGTTTGAGCATTGGTTCTCTTCATATCTTATTTGCTCTGCTTTGTATTTATTTCATTAGAAATAAAAGTATATGGGGGCATGTAGGTGGCCCAGTCAGTTAAGCATCTGCATCTTGGTTTCCATTCAGGTCGTGATCTCAGGCTTGTGAGATCAAGCCCTGCATCAGGCTCCACACTCAGTGGGGGCTCTGCTTAATGTTCCCTCTTCCTCTCCCTCTGCCCCTCCCACTCATGCTCTCTCTCTCTCTAAAATAAATAAGTCTTTTAAAAATGAAATAAAAGTATACAGTTTTGGACTAAAAAAATAAACTACTCATCAGGTGCTCATGGGAGTTTGTGTTTTTCTCCACACAATATGGAACAAAATTTAATGGATCAAGTCTGAAGGGTCTCTTTGAATAGGCTTGTTCTTTTAGTGGGTGTTGTCTAGTACTTCTTCTGATCAAGAGTGGGAACAGAGGACAGAGAAGTGTCCCCTATGGGTGGCCTCCCAGTGTGTTGATAAATTATGGGCCTTCGGTAGATGAATCATTGATTGATTGAGTTTAAGAGATATGACAATACCTTTTGGAAGTGCGAAGAAAAACCTTTCAACAGACTCACCAGTCTTTTGCCTGGTTGTAGGAAAAGGATGACTTGGGTAAACTTGAGGACTGGCTAATATTTTCATCAATTATGTACTAAGCTGACTGAATAGTGACCCACACTAAGCATTGGCATTTTTAGGCATTCTTTCCTAGCGCATTGGCTCTGCTTTCTTGCTGACTTTCCGTCTTCATGTGGGAAGCTGCTGATCCTTATGAGTATGTGCATCAGATTTTGTGGTTGAGGGGCCATGATCTTTTCTCTTATAGTTACAAACTTTCCAGGCTTGATCTTAATTCTTAAGGGTGTTGAGTTCTTTAAGGGTCTCTTGTGTAACTTGAAGGTTTTTTTTCACAGTGTTTCTCATGTAGCTTCACACCTTGGTTTCCCTGGTAGATCATGGGCTCCTTGAGAGCAGAAACAGAATTTTTGTACGTCTGTAATCTCAACATCTCCTGACATACATGGACATTAGACTTCAGATTAAACAAGCAAATGTGCATTAACACTCAAAAGTATTGTAATGACGATTGAACTTTCACCCAGATGAAGGCAATGACAAATAATATTGGTACATCTACTGGAAAGTGTAGTAGGAAAAAGAAGGGTGGGTTTGAAGGACAAACTTTGTTGCTTTAAACAGGTTTGACTGGGCCAACACTGAGGGCATGTACGAAAAGAAAAAATGCTGATGGTAATAATTTCTGCTTAATTTCCCCTAGATTTAGCCTGGCCACTAATCGATTTGTTGTATTATGAGACAATGAACTTATTACCTATTTCTCCTTAAGGACTATTCCTTTAGCATATGAAGAAAGAAGGGTCACTTGAGTTTAGAAATCACACGCTAAGGTATGAAGACAAGCTGGAGAACCAAGCATATGAAGTAAAGAAGACAGTTTCTGTGTCGTTATTGGTTGATGGAATATCGTCTATCAGATCCTACAGGTATATATTGTAATAGATACTGTTTCTCTTCTAGACTGAATGTGTCAGAGATAAACTCCACCCCCCCCCCCCGTCCCCTGCTTCCCATCTGGAGATCAGGGCATGTGGTGAGCAGACAATGGCACCTACCCAGCTGCCAGGGCCATACAATGAATGAAGCAGCCCCTCCAAACACTCTGAATGGATTGCCAATTTTTTATTATGTTTAAGGCAGGCAGTAATTTCAGTTTTCAATTCCACTAAGTAATAATGGTTATTAATTAGTAAATTAGGCCACTGGGTTCTAGAGGTGAGCTAACAGAATGATTAAAAATGAGAGAGAGAAAATTCACAGATAATGCTCAGGTTTCATAGAAGCCTGCCACGATTGAGAGTTTATGTGTGTACATCTCTTCAGAATGGATTGCTGCACTTAAGAGCACCTTCCATCGCCTACAGTGCTGTCTGTTCAGTAATTGCAGCGAAGTGAGGTACTGCACCATACATTGTCATAAAGATGTCAAGAAATGAAGGGAGATGTTCGAGGGCTCAGCTTCGAATACTTACATTTTAAATCTGGGGGCATTAAATCCAGGGAGGAGAATTCCTGAGTATCCCCCCACCACCACCACCACCCACAAAGGGCTTAGATGTTTCTTGAGTAAAGGCTCTGAAATCAACCCCAGGGAGGATATCTGGACTCCAGGTAGGTCTAATTCCTTTCAGAGGCTAATTTTTTGGAGCTTTATATTTCAAATATGATAGCCTTCACAGAGGTTTTGTGTACTCTGTTTAAAAGTACTTTTCATGGCTGTACCTAGATAATAACAAAATCCCTAAAATATCATTAAGCTCCTTAAGGACTTGAAAGGCTGAAACTGAAGTTTATCTTGAGGGGTTCTAGATGGGCAAAAATGCAGGTAACATATCTTAAGACTGTTGAAGTGTATTCCTACTACTAAGAGAAATAGTTGGAAAGTGGAGACCTTAGTCAAATTCATTCTGAAGATGCAAAAATATAGCAATTTGTTGGAGTTTAATATGATTTTAAAAAACTGTATAGAAGCAAACCAAATATATGTATGAGTACATATTTTGCCTATAATGGCAAAGTGAATTAAATTATTAGGACAGACAGATCCCCAAATACTCTTTCTAAGAAAAATACCTAAAAAGAAAAGAAAAGAAAAATAGCATCTCCTCAGGCTTCTATTAAAATTAGCTATTACATGAATGTTATTTAAATGAAAAATTGATCTATTTTACTTTGCTTATGTAGAAATAAGAAGTAAGCATTACTTGAGACTTTGAAGACAAATTTCCAGATCCAAGTATTCTTTTCATCTGAACACCCTCTCCCTGCCTTATCTTTATTACTGCTGCCTCTGTAAAGATTCATGCTTGATGGATTTTTCCTCCCATTTTTCCTTTTCTTTCTACTTTTTTGGGGTCTCTTTTGAATATTTGCCTTTAGGGTCACCATGATATAATTAGAAAGAGTGGGTCTTAGTCTGGCAGAAACTAAGTTAAACCCTTGACTCTACTATTTACCAGTTATTTTGACCTTGGGAAAATCGATCAACTTCTCTGAGCTTTGTTTCCTCATCTATAATGTGGGGGATATGTAACACTGACCTCACACAGTGGTTTCGAGTTTTCTATGATGGAAAAATACTTGTTCTTGGGGTAAAGAAAGAAGAAAACGTGCAACTGCTTAGTTGGCACATAGACAAAATCTGTTGTATGGTATTAGTGTTAGACTAGATTAACTAAGACATAATCATTTAAGAAGTAGATAGACTTTGTAGCTATGAGTACTGTTACTGAGTATATAACTGTGACAGTTAGCACTTAGTGGGTACTTAACATATATTAGTTTCTTTCCCACCTTCTTGACCCTATTCTTACCACAGACCACATTTGTGTGCACATGCACACACACACACACACACACACACTCACAAACATACCCATAAATACATCCTTGCCTTAAGTCAAATCTATGTTTTTTTTAAGGCATATGTGGGCCTTAGTGACCTCCCACCTGTACTTATCTATCCCTAGTTTCCGTATTATACCACCTGACCCCATTTGTTATTTTCTTTTTAATGCTAATGCATTAGGAAATCTCATTTGTCATGAGAATGAATGTTAGGTCTGTCCACTGGGTTTTGTAAATTTGGAACTCTCATCTAATTTTGAATCTACAATGTAAAGAGCATAATCATCCATTTCCATTGGTGGAAGATTGAACACAATTTTATGAGATGTACGAGAACACACTGGAAAGAAGAGAAGAAAGGGTTGACAGTGTTAAACTGAAACAAGATTTTCAAATAAGATTTGAAATAAGATCCAGTTCATCAGCTCCCATCATTGTAGGTCAGCCTGAATCTTGTTCTTGACTAAGCAATCAACCAAACAAACAAAAAACAGAACCATGTGTGAGGGAGACTAAGAGAGTAGATCTAATATTTGAACATCAATCCATTGTTCATCAATTGACTAGGAAAAACAGATGTCTGTGTTTGTGTCTAAGGATGTGGCATGTAAGTTCCTGGGGATCACAGTCAAGGTTGCAAGAGTTCAACAAAGGAGCTGGTAAGATTGAAAATGTATTTGAAAGTTAAGATGCTCTCCAGGACTTTCTGCTTCAGTCACTGCTATCACTAAGGTTTTCTGCCTTTAAGTGTTTGTAATATCTAAATTCAAATTATTCCATATCCAAAACTAATAAGTGATGTCTTTCAACCACCAGAACAATGCAGTTTTCTTTTTCCTGTCACGTCATATAATCACCTATGACACAGCATTGTGCAGGGAGTACAAGCCTAGAGCTTCCATTCAAGGTCACCTGAAGTCTTCCATGGTGAGACATTTTGAATAATTTGGAATTATTTTTGCTAGATATGTTTGTAACTGTCAGATTCCAAACTACATGTTCATAGAAGCTCAATTTATTTTCTATATTAATAGCTCATTGAGTGAACATACTATGCCAGGCTACATATATATGTAGCTTTTTTCCTCAGTGAACACAGTGGTCTTGAATATCCAATAAAAAATGTTTCTATTATCTTTGCCTGTTTGCATTTCAAAAACTATAAGAATGTATTGATCTTTTTGAGACAATTATTGGGGGCTTAGAGAACTTATCCTCTTGCTTGGATATGACTTTTAGAATTAAAGGGTTCATTAGATGTCCCACGGGGAGTTTTCATATTCCAGGACAGAAAAGGGATACCATGGGTTATGTAAATGGCTCTGTCAAATGTGATGTAAAGTGCTGGGTGAAATTGACAATTGCAGTCAAATATCTGAAGGTGTGATCTACATGAGGCTATCTTTAAAATATTCAGGAATCCTGATAAGCTGCATTTCAAATTTCCTTTATATTTCATGGCTTATATTTGGTACTGGATTATGCATCAATTAAGCTATGGTACCAAGTAGAATTCAACCCCTCCCAGGCACAGGGGGAAAAGCAAAGATATTTTGAGGCATTTACCATGTAACTGACAAAATGAGCCTTGCATAGATGAAACAATTAGAAAACTGTTGAACTACACAGTGAGTTACTAATCAGTATTGGAAGAGATAGATCGGTGTGGATTGTTACTAGCAGGTGATGACTTCATGAAAGAGAAAAAATTTGAAGGAAGTGTTGGCATTTAAATAGAGAGAAGAACGGATTTGGATACATTTCACTGTGGGAAAATAACATAAGTGAAGGCACAGAAAGAAAAACAGACAATGTAAGCCAGCTTAATAAAGTTGGAAGTGAGAATTGAGAAATAGTGGGGATAGTTTGGACAGTCAGGGAGAAACTAATTTCTGGAAGTTCTTGTAAGTCAGCCAGTGAAATCTGAGACTAATACATGAGATATTAGGAAGCATATGTAATACATTTTAATAGAGATGTAACATGTGTTAAAGTGTTATTTCTGTAGTATTATTCTGAGAGCATATGCCAATGATCAAGGCTCTCAGGTCTTTGGTTTTGAGGGAACTATATGGAAACAGAGAGAAAACATGCATAAAATGATTGTGGAGTTTTCAGTATTCTTTGGAAAATTTTCTGGAAAATAGGAATGGGAATGGTACAAGAAAATCAGAAACAGGCAAAAGTTCCAAAGACCAAAAAATAGGAAATGTGTGTTCTGGAAACTACATATTAATGATTTTCACATCCGTTTCTTAGAAGTTTGCAAATTGATTTTAAATTTCTACCTTGTAAACACTAAAAAGAAAATGCATGAGCACTGAATCCTTCACAGGTTCACTAAAAACAAGTGACAGATAAGAGATATTGTAATTTTTAAAGGCATTACTCTGCCACTAGGTGTTAATCTGGTGTTCTAGGAAATGGTCCGACACATGGTAGGTGCCCAACAGCAATTGTGGCATGGCTGCTTAAATGCATAAATCAGAGGGACAGATTTGTCTGAATCTAGATTTGCCAAAATCTCTGGTGATATTCTATGGGGAAAAGACAAAGAAGTGTAGAAAATGATTTTATATTTAGGTTGGCTCATTCCTCGCTGACCAGTCATAGTGTTTTGTTTAGCACATCAATTCCAATTGGAAATATATTTAGTACCAATACACAGACTGTGCTCTTGTTCCAGCTCCCCAATGTTTCTATTAAAAGTTTCCAAGTTGATAAAAAATAAAATGCATATTACATTTGAATAGGTGACACCAAGTTACAAGGTTTGGCTATACATTTGTTGACAGGTTCAAATAAAAAAATCTAAACAGGCTAGATCAATGGTCCTCAGGAGAGTTAAATGCATGACCTGAATGAAGGAATGTGATTGGGCCATAACAAAGAGGACAGATAGAGCTTTAGTTCAGCAAAAGAAACAGCCCAGAAATTTGTTCCTCAGATCAGGAACTCAGCCAGGAGATATATAGGGGCTCACACAGGAAAGAGGGAGGCCTCGGAGGAAAAGAGGCCCTAATTAATTATGTAACAACTTTTCTCTTCCTGGAGGTGGAGGTGAAGAACCTAAAGATGGCCTCTATTAATCTGGAACTGTGACTTGTTGCCAAAAGGTCCATTTTAGTCCCTGTTCATCTATTAAGTGGAGTTGCTCTCCATTCAGAGTTAATTGCTATATAAATAATTGAAGCTCCCTCAATGTGAAGATTAAGAGAAGGAAGCTCTGGCAGAACCCCTTCCCATTAGCCATAAGAAGGCAAAAGATAGGAATTGATTAAATACAAATGAGAACCTGGAGCACTGGTTATGGCCATTCTTTTTCTGTCCCTCTGTGGTCAAGTGCTGGTTCTAGGCTACTCTTCAACCGGACACCATCTTGCCACGGTGCTCCAAGGAAATCTGTTTTTTTCTGATGAGATAGCCCTGAACCATCCTCATACTTCTCCCTCCTTATTAGATAACCCATAGTTAATATGATGAGGCAGGTAGTTTATTCAAATGCTCTCTATTCCTCATTAGAAGCTGAGCTTGTCATTCTTGGAATCTTTCCTCCAGAAAACATGCTCCTTCCGATTCCTTATAGATGTTCTGAATCACCTAGTATTTATTCATCCCTACCCGTCCTTGGGAAACATGTCAGACCTCTACTCAGAAACTCTTTCCCTTAGACCAAGTCTATCCAATTTGTCTCTCTTTTTTTTTGTCTCTCCCTCTCTCTCTCAGGGTTTTCTGGGATGAATAGTTATCTAATCTAAAGAAGTGAATTAATGAAATCTACCACACCCCTAAACACACATTCATACACGGGCGCGTGTGCGCGCACACACACACGCACATACACACACACCACTACTCCAGCACTCTCTGCTTTAGGAGAACAATGATGTGCTTCTGTGTGGAAGAATTCTACATAGTCTTAAAGGCAGTACCTTGATAAGCTAGCATCTTAGTTAACCATGCAGTGGAGGTGGGGGTTGGGGATGACAGCATCTAAAAGAAACGTGGGACATGCTGTGTACTCAGTAAATATTTGTTAAATAAATGAATTGCGATTCCCATTCTATTCAATCCCTCTACTTGTATGAGTGATGACTAATGTCCTCACTGACTTTTCTCAACAATCATGCACACCAAGATAAGTCATAATTTTTTCAAAAAATGTCTCATAAGAGAGTTAGCAGGATTTTTATCTTGCCTATTTTGAAACAGTAACCAAGAAATAATTTTTCTAAAATTATTTTGACTATTTTTAGAGCGGAACTTAAATCTCAAGATCCATAACACTCTCAGAAGGGATGGCTCCCCTCTTTGTCCTTAATGGAAAGGACCCTGAGACTTCCAGTCTGTTCTGCCAGGCCAATAACAGAAACCATTTACGATGCTCTATTATGTGCCAGTTACTTCATAAGGTGCTTTACACACATCATTGGTTTAATCTTCAAAACAAACCAATTAGGTAGTTATTATTCTCATTTTAAAGATGAGGAAATATACTTATAAATGCTGTTGCCTAAGGTCACAAAATCAAGTAAGCAACAGAATAAAAGTTACATCAAGTGATCTGACATTTTTATCTTTCCAGGAGAATAGTGGATTTAAGTGAGGGTAGCTAGATTCAGTCCTGGCTCTTCCACTTACCACCCGAGAATTTGGTCAACACATGGAACCCCAATGCCCCTCAATTTTATCAGGAGTAGAATGTGGAAGGTAATATATTTACTCACAAGGTTAACCTAGGATCCAGTTACTTCATTCGTGTAAAATATTTAGACTAGTTCTTGGTAGCTTGTGATATTATCTTAAAGATTATTACTTGAATTCTTGTAGAACTAACACTCAACTTTTTTGTAATTTAGAAATTAATAGTTTAATAATTCTTTGCTTTATTCTCTGTGGTGTTATATCAGGAATTAGATGACTTCAGGAAGGAGTCACTTAATAAATTATAAGCTCCGTAAGGACTGAGTCCTTTGTGCCCTTTTGAAAACTAGAGGATTACCCAGCAACTATTAGACACACAATTAACACTTATGAACAAGGATGAAAAATCCAGTCTCCTGCCCTCCCCAAACAATGCCTTTTTTACACTTGTGTGGAATTCTGTAGTTTACAATGTGATTCACGACTTCAAATGAAAAACCCCCCACCATCCTTACAAAATATGGACCTTCACCTTGCATAGCATAGCTAAGAAAGCCAAGCTTCAGGATGGCCACCAGATAAAATAAGTCAAGACCTACTTTTCTCACATAACAAAGAATGCAAAGCTGTGTGGTGACTGGAATTGTTTTTCTGTCTTGATGAGGTTAGGTTTGTCTCCATTGTCATTTTCTTGAATTTTCTTTTGTGGTCATAATATAGCCACTTCACTTCTGGCCAGGATGTTAGCGTTTAAGGCAGTGAGAAGAAGAAAGTTTCAAATGGGCCTGATTTTTCATTGTCCTTTTATATGAAGGGAGAAATGCTTTTCTTCTTAACTTCTTAACTCCCCAGAAAACTTTCTTTACGTGATGCGGGTCAAAAGTACATTGTACGGGGAGAGTGTAGGGGAGTCCTTGTAGGGGAGCCTAGGGAAATCCAGTATTTGAAGGTGAAAATAAGCATCTTTATTCCCATGGTTGCCCTTTGACAGAAGACAAATTGCTGACTAATATCTGGGCCTTTAAAAGCACTCAGCTCCTAAGTTTGTCTTCACTCAGGAGCCCAGAGTTGTAGCCTGTGTGTTCATGAGTCCCTGGTTGTGTGATAACTGCAAGGACCCACACTTTGAAATACAAAGTTCAGATGAAGCTTGTGATGATCTCTGGAAGGTTTGCTTCAGCCCTGACAGGGTTTGGATGGTGCCGGAGCAGGAGAAGGACGGAATAAATACAAACTAAGTTGGAACATTCCCAGTCACATGTCTTCCACTCTAATGTGGCTTTCCTGGGAAGTTAGTAGAACCTCAGGGGCCTCTCACCACGTAGAAACACCTTTCCAAACACCAGTCCTGGAGGCAGGGCCCAGGAAGAACAGAGGAAGGGAAACTAACTGAAATCTTTCTGAGTTTTGCAAATATAACAAACTTCCCCAGGAGACTTAAGTGAATAGATGCTAGAGGTCATGCCATATTTCCAGGCAGATGATGACATGAATATGGTCTGTTTGGAGAAGTAAGGAAGAGTCCAGAAGGCAGGAAAAGTCAGGAAGCTGGGGGTTGTGGGGAGAGAGTGTAACGGAACTGCATCAAATCTGGCTTGCTCACCAAGCTGGAATGAGCTGGTAGCTCAATCATTTTGAATTTAATATCCCTTGGGAATTCTGTAGCCATTCTACTGTTGGTGCCCCAACTCAATAGCAGTTTGGGAAGCCAAGACTGGATTTTGGAAATGGGCAAGTAAAGAGAACTTTTCTATTTATTGGATGTTTGGGAATGGAAGAAGTGGAGAAAACATGCAGAATCACTCTATTATTTGAAAAGCTAGAAAGCCTCTAGCAGTGTGTTTGCCTCCTAGCTACAGTGCGAGGAGACCCGGCTGAGCTAGACCCACTGTGCTTTGTCTTCAGCATCTGAAAGTATTTGCAAATGTTTGGCACTTGGGAAAAGGATTCTGAGCCAAGTACATTTTCTCTTAGGATAAAATGAGAGAGTGAGAAAGACAGACAGACAGAGGGAGAGAGACACAAACTGCTTATTCAGAGCAAGGGGGAACTTAATCTGATCTGTCTGTCTCATTTATACTTAACTCCTCAAAATGGGTTGGTGTTGGGCTCTTTACCATGTAAAATGCAGTGAGAGTTCATGGACATTCCCTTTCCTAGAGAATAGGCCAGCTGTGACAGAATGATGTTTTAGGATATTGGTCCCAAAGCAAAGATTCACAAAGTTTGGCTGAAGGCAAAACCTATTCTCCTCTGCTCATTATCAAACAGTTACACTGCATGCAGTTGGTCATTTAGCTGCCTCCCAACACCTTGCATTCCCATCTTCTAAATGCCGCTGCTTTGTTGAAACACCTGCAGCGTTTCTTGGCTTATTAGCACCATTTGATCACACAACAGGAGTAAGGGAGGCTCATTTGCCTCTTGGCAAAACAGGTGAGGACGTATTGAGCACTGGATTACCCTTCCCTTGTGTGGCAGTCCTGTTGGCGAGAGAGCTTCCCTGCCATCAGCCAAGAGAAGTGGGGACCAGCAGCTTGAAGCAAGAGGAAGTCTACCACCCAGCTAGCTGCACAGTCTATTACTAGTAGATTAGATACTAGCTTAACTACTATTTCCCTTCACCTTCTTGATGCTACCCTCAGATAGTGTTCTTCTTTCCTCTTGATTTTTCTCCTCAGAATAATATTCATTCTGGAACAATTTAATTCTAAGTCAAAGGTAGCTTTATGATGTTGGCAAGAGGTAGAGGGAAGAAAATATGAAATTGGAAATAAACATATTTGTGTCCTAGAACAGTGATTGTTTAACTTTTTGGTTTCAGGACTCCTTTAAAAAACTACTGGAGATCTCACAGAACTTTGGTGTGAAATGTGATACTTCTATATAAAATAGGGAAATTTAAATATATATATTATTACAAAACAAAACCACAACATAAACAAACTTCTTGTTGTGTTTCCAGAGAAAGAGAGATTGCCAAAGAAAATTAAGTTTTGAATTTCAAAATACTGATATATTAGATAATATTGGGTTCGCAGATGCTATAGCTAGTACAACTATAGGAGAAGTAATGAGAAAAAAATGAGTTTATTTCTGAACCCTCACATTTTTTGAAAGACTATTTCTCATATACCCGCTGCCCTCACACATGCGTATCCTCCCCATTATAAACATCTTCCACCAGAGTGGTAGACTTTTATAATTAATAATCTTCATTGACACATCAAAATTATCAAAATCCATCATTTATATTAGGTTTCAGTCTTGGAGCTGTACATTCTATGGGTCTGGGCAAACATATAATGAAGATTCTCAAGCTCCACCTCTTCAGGCGCCCCTCTTCACCCCACAACCCCTGGAAACCACTGACCTTTTTACTATCTCCATACTTTTGCTTTTTCCAGAATGTCATATTATTGGAATCGTACAGAATATAGCTTTTTCAGATTGCCTTCTTTGACTTAGTAATATGCATTTAAGTTTCCTCCTTGCCTTTTCATGGCTTGATAGCTCAATTCTTTTTAGTGCTGAATAATATCCCATTGTCCGGCTGTACCACAGTTTATTTATCTATTCACCTACTGAAGTGTGTCTTGGTTACTTCTAAATTTTGGCAATTCTGAATAAAGCTGCTATAAATATCCATGTATCCCTGAATATCTAAAATATCCACCAAACGTTTCTGTGTGTGCATTAAGTGTTCAATTCCTTTGAGGAATTCCAAGGAGCACAATTGTTGGATCGTATGATAAGAGTATGTTTAGTTTGCAGAAATTACCAAGCTATTTTCTAAAGCAATGGTACATTTTGCATTCTACTAACAATGAATGAGAGTTCCGGTTGTTCCGTACTCTCTCCAGAATTTGGTGTTGTCCGGATTCCAGATTTTGGTCTTTCTAATGGTTCAGTAGTGGTATCTCATCTTTGTTTTAATTTGCATTTCCCTGATGACGTATTATGTAGAACATCTTTTCATATATTTAGTTGCTGTCTGTATATATTTTTTTTGGTGAAATACCTGTTTAAGGTCTTTGACCCATTTTCTAATTGGATTGTTGTGGAGTTTTAAGAGTTTCTGTATATTTGGGATAACTGTCCTTTGTCCCTGCGTCCTTTGCAAATATTTTCTCCCAGTCTGTGGCTTTTCTTCTCATTCTCTTGACATGAGCTTTTGTAGATCAGAAGTTGTTAAACTTAATGAATCCCACGTATTTTTTCATGGATATGGTGTATTTAAAAAGATATCTTTGGTGTATCTAAAAAGTCATTGCCATATCTAAGGTCATCAAATGTTACTTTTCGGAAATTTTACAGTTTTGCATTTTGCATTTAGGTGTGTGATCCATTGGAGTTAATTTTTGTAAAAGATGTAAAGTGTATGTTTACATTCTTTTTTATTTTTTAAAGATTTTTATTTATTTATTTGACAGGAGATACAGAGAGAGACAAGTAGACAGAGCAGCAGGCAGAGACAGAGAGAGAGCAGGCTTTCCGCTGAGCAGGGAGCCCAATGTGGGGCTCAGTCCCCAGACTTTGGGATCATGACCTGAGCCAAAGGCAGTCATTTAACCAACTGAGCCACCCAGGTGCCCCCACCCCCTTTTTTAAATTGTGGATTGTAGTTATTCTAGCACCATGTGTTGAAAACATAAAATAATTTGTTTTATTTGATTGATTTCACACCTTTATCAATGTTCAGCTGACTATATTTATGTGGGTCTATTTCTGGGCTCTCTACTCTGTTCCGTGAATCTACTTATCTATTCTTTCACCAGTACTTTCACCAATGTCTTGATTACAGTAGCTTTATAATTCTTCAAACCAAATAGTGTCAGTCCTGCAGCTTTGTTCTACTCCTTTAAGACGGTACTAGCTATTCTGACTCTTCAACCTGCCATATAAACTTTAAAGTCAGTTTGTTGACATCCATAAAATAACTTGCTGGGATTTTGATTGGATTGTGCTGAATCAATAGATCAAGTTGGGAAGAATTGACACCTTGGAAATATGGAGTCTTCCTATCTATGAACATAGAATATCTCTCCACTAAAACTCAAATATTGTTCCCTAAAACTACTACTTTAGGAAATCCTGGAATATATGGGCACACATTCTATTAATCGTCAGAGTGATACCATCACCATTACTCTTTATGGGGCCTCTGGAAAATTCTATCACATACTTATTAAAGAAGGACAGTGAAGGGGTTCCTGGGTGGCTCAGTGGGTTAAGCCTCTGCCTTCGGCTCAGGTCATGATCTCAGGGTCCTAGGATCGAGGCCCGCATCGGGCTCTCTGCTTGGCAGGGAGCCTGCTTCCTCCTCTCTCTCTGCCTGCCTCTCTGCCTGCTTGTGATCTCTCTCTCTCTCTCTCTCTCTCTCTCTCTCTGCATGT
This sequence comes from Spilogale gracilis, assembly GCA_004023965.1. Classification (NCBI taxonomy): domain Eukaryota; kingdom Metazoa; phylum Chordata; class Mammalia; order Carnivora; family Mephitidae; genus Spilogale; species Spilogale gracilis. The sequence goes on from PITA01000307.1 coordinate 23,263, forward strand.
CAAATAAATAAAGTCTTTAAAAAAAAAAAACTGGTAGCACACTGAAAGAGGGCTCTTTGCGAGTTATCAGGTCTTAGAAAGCAGTTAGAGATACTGCCTTTGTTGCTACAGGCAAGTGGCACTTTTTATTGTTTTCAATTCACTTAAATATACTTCTACATATAGATTCAGAAATGTAAATATGTGTGGGAGTTGGTGTGTGTACAAGATGAGTTTGAAATGTCTTATGCAAAAAAGGAAGGAAGAGCATAAAGAATGATGAGGACATGTGAAAAGAACATGGGAGCTAGTTTGAAGGGACCTCCACAAGCCAGTTGGGACAATTGGTACATAAATAAGGATAGATAGATGATAGATAGATAGATAGATAGATAGATAGATAGATAGATAGATAGAAGATAGATAAAGATAGTAAGAAATTATAACTTATGGGATAACATAAGAATTCCTGAGTTCCTGATGTGGACGTATTTGGAGGAAGGGGAAGCTCTCCCTTGCAGTAGAAACTCAACTAACAACCGTTTAAGGAATGATGGAACTAGGAATCATAATTTGTTAATTTAACTTCCAAATTTTAGTTATTTTACTGTGGTTACGCAGACAATGTCTAGTTTTTAGAAGATATACTATGTAGTGTTTTAGGCAATGGGGAGTGAGAGAGAATGAGACAAAAAGAAAAAGAAGAAAAAATGCATCTCTCTGAAGGGTTTGGGTATCTGGGAATTTCTTGCCTTATTCTTGTAGCCTTTCTCTATACGTCTGAAAACATGTCAGGTTTTTTAAAAACCAAAAACAATGAAATACTTTGTTATAAACTATAGGATATGTGATATATATAAATTTTCCAATTTTACTCTATGCCATAAGGACTGTTGATTAACATCTAAATACCAAAATCAGATGCTGAGTTAACATTTGAAATATTCAAATAAGAAATTTATATCTAGAAATGATTACACACCAGTAACTTTATTTTTGATCAACCCAGAGGTACAGTTAATCCACATAAACTATATTAAAAAGTTTTATCATAATCAATGTAAGTAATGTTCAAGATATATAGATTGGCTAGAGATACTCTAGAGTACTTTCATCCTTTCAGGAACAGAGTGTAAGAATCTGGCCAGGTCTAAGGCCTTCACCCATTGTAAGGGGACCCCAAGCTTAGGGTTCCGAACAAGTCCATACAACTGCCTCTCACTGTAGACTTCTTTAGTCGCTTGCCTCCAACTAGAAATCTAGCTGCCAACCAATAGAGGCTCATCTATGTCTGGTGACCCCTTCAGGCAACAACTTAAAGAAATCCATAATCCCTGAGTTTATAACACACATTGAATAACTGTTATTATGCCTACTTCTGATATTTACTTGATTTGAGGTTGGCTTTCAATAGAACACACCACCTGTATTACACCACCCCAGGAAAAGGAGTTTTCTAGGGCTGCCATAACAAAGTACCACAGATTGGGTGGTTTAAACAACAAAAAATAGGGCGCTTGGGTGACTCAGTTGGTTAAGCGACTGCCTTTGGCTCAGGTCATGATCCCGGAGACCAGGGATCGAGTCCCAAATCAGGCTCCCTGCTCAGTGGGAAGCCTGCTTCTCCCTCTCTCACTCCTCCTGCTTATGTTCCCTCTCTGGCTGTGTTTCTCTCTGTCAAATGAATAATAAAAAATAAAATCTTAAAAAAACCCACAACAACAAAAAATAAATTTCTCATAGTTCTGGAGGTTTCAAGTCTAAGAATAAGGTGCTGGCAGGGTAGTTTCCTTTTGAGGCTTCTCTCCTTGGCCTGCATAGGGCCCCCTTCTTGATATGTCTTCACATAGTCTTTCCCTTGTGCCTGTGTCCCTGGTGTCTCCTCCTCTCCTTACAGAGACACCGGTCACACTGGTCTAAGGCCCCAACCTAATGTACTCATTTTTAACCTAGTCACCTCTGCAGAGGCTTTGTCTCTAAACATGATCACATTCTCAGGCATTCAGGTTGGGACTTCAACCTATGAATTTGAAGGCAGTAAGAGACACAATTTAGCCTATTGCAGCTACTTAGAACCCAAACATTCCTCTAATTGTTAGAGGCTCCCTAATAATTGCAAAAAACAAATGGGCTTAGGTCAGTTCCTCCATCCCTTTACCTGAGGCCCAAGACAGTAGGTCTTCTAGTCAGAGCCACTGAGTTCCCAGACTTGCAAAGCTAGTGCCCAGTAGGCATAGGACC
>PITA01000307.1:25582-41831 GCA_004023965.1 Spilogale gracilis
TTTTTTTTTTTTTAAAGATTTTATTTATTTGACAGAGAGAAACACAGCCAGAGAGGGAACACAAGCAGGGGGAGTGAGAGAGGGAGAAGCAGGCTTCCTGCCGAGCAGGGAGCCCGATGTGGGACTCGATCCCGGGTCTCCAGGATCATGACCTGAGCCGAAGGCAGTGGCCCAACCAACTGAGCCACCCAGGCGTCCCAAGGGGAGAGCTTTGATCAAAATCCAGACGCCTAAGCTGGAACAGCGCTTATGAAACACTGTCATTACAACACTGATTTTAGGATTACTGTGATGATTAACATCCCTGGTACACAGTTGATGAGCATTGACATACCACAGATGCTAATACTACCTAGGAAAGCTAGTTAGCCCCCATTCTGTATGCCTAAAACTCACCAGATCATCCTGTGGTCTCTCTAAAAATAAGTTACCATTTATAGAATTGATGGTGGAGTTTAGTTTAAGAATGGGTACAACAAATATTGATGTGTGCATTTGGAATAGAAAAAATTTAAATGTTACATTCTTGATATCTCAAAATGAGCAAGCTGATGGGTTTCCTGGTTCTGTTTCTCAATCATGCCTAATAATATCACTTTTGAGAGAAAAATTTTAAATAATCCTTTGGCAACTTAGTTATTAATTAGAATACAACAGGTATAACATTCACTGGGATGTATATAATAAACCATACTCATGTGTAGATGTATATACATATATTCTTTTTAAAAATTTTCTTTATCTGTGTGAGAGAGAGAGTGGGAAAAGGAGCAGAGGGAGAGGGACAAGCATGCTGACTGCCTCTGTGCATGGAGCCCGATGCGGGGCTTGATCCCAGGACCCTGAGATCATGACCCGAGCTGAAATGAAGAGTCAGCCACTTAACCAACTGAGCCTCTCAGGCACCCCATACATATATTCTAATATAAAAAAGTTGGATTGCTCATAAAATATACATCAAATGTATGGGAGATCCTTTTCCATTGCTCTCAAAGGAAATAGGCAGATTTCTTAATCTAACTTCATTCATATTCATCATTCCTTATGAATTCATGGCTGAGAGAGCCCAAAATTCAACTTTCCGTGATGGACATGCCCAATCCCTGCTTCAAGGTGCTTTAAACTCCATGTTTGGTTTGGTTTTGCTTTTTGGCAAAAGTAGGGGTGCCTGGGTGGCTCAGTTGGTTAAGCGGCTGCCTTCGGCTCAGGTCATGATCCCGGAGACCCGGGATTGAGCCCCACCTTGGGCTCCCTGCTCGGCGGGAAGCCTGCTTCTCCCTCTCTCACTCCCCCTACTTGTGTTCCCTCGCTCGTTGTGTTTCTCTCTGTTGAATAAATAAATAAAATCTTAAAAAAAAAAGTGACACTAGTTAGATTTGGGGTAGGTTATGGCCTCTCTTTGTCGCCCTAGCCTTTACTGCCATTTTCTTTTGAGATGCAAAAGAAAAGTACATCACAGAATTTTTCCTCAAGACATCATGCTTGATGGTGGTTCTTCCTTTCTGGGGGACTAGCCAGAACCATCTTTGTCTCCCAACACAGCCATCTTTAGCTTTGTGGCACTCATTCTACAGGCTTTGGGTGTTCAGACTTAGTCACCGAGACCTGTGGTTGACATGGAGATGAGCTGCCCGGGTGGCCCTTCAAGGACAGACTTCCCGAGGCACGGTAGGAAGTGAGGGAAGGAGATGAGTGTAGTGGGCAGTCTGCCTCCAGCGGGCTCCTTCAGGGTCTGCTCTGCGGGCAAGAGTCACTGGACATTCTGCCCCTCTGGTGACAGCCCACATCGATGCCTGCGTGAGGTGAAGGCATCACGGCCTGGCCATTTTGACCCAAACTGGGAATTCTGACAGGCAAGTTTCTCTCCAGAGCACCTTCCCAGGGGACCACAGATTTGTTGTGTCTGCAAAGCAAAGGAGTTAGATTCCTTTCTTTGCCCAGTCCTGCTTTTATCCTCTTCTTTTCACAGATTTCAAGCCCTAAAAAAACACCTTACACCCTAACTTCCACTCGGGATCTGCTGGAGAACCTCACCAGTGGCAGCTTCTCTTTCTATCGGATCATCTTTTGTCTGACTTGTCTGGCTTCCCACATTCCCTGAAGCAGCGGAAAGAGAATATCTAGTAATAGCCATCAAGTTAATATAGAATTTGCATAGAATTTTTTAAAAGTATGTGACTTTCACATGTAGGTTTCTTTTTCACATTTATTCCATCAACAAACACAGAGGGGTGAGAGATACTTCCTCTTGGCAAAAGTTAACACTCAACAGTCAGGCCAGTGCCATCTGACTCAAGGGCACTGGGGACATTTTATAGATTCTGGGGGATTCTACCTAAAACACCAAAGGGCAAGATATAAGCTGGAGTCCACTCTGTTTCTTAACCGTGGTCAAAGAAGAACAGAACACTGGGAAGATTGAGGGGCGCCTGGATGGCTCAGTCCGTTACTCAGCTGCCTTCAGTTCAGGTCATGATCCCAGGGTCCTGGGATGGAGTCCCACATCGGGTTCTCTGCTCCGTCTGCCTGCCATTCCTCCTGCTTGTGCTCTCTCTCTCTCTCTCTGACAAATAAATAAAATTTTAAAAACAAAACAAGAATACTGAAAAGATTGTAAAGGACGATGGAAGGGAGGTGGAGGGAAAAATACAAATCATTTTTCCCTCCACTTCCCTAGGAGAAAAAGTCACAGTGAAATTCAAGGATCAGGAGACTTGTATATGCTGACCAAATAGCCTCCGAAGAAAAGTGCTAAAATATTTATATATTAAAGGAAATATTATTTTCCCCCATGGGGAAAAAAAATGGTGAGACTGGTCACTTCAACCGGACACCTGTCTGTATTTTCACGGCATTGCCACCATTTGGTATTTCCCCATGCGTCCATCTTCATGCATGTGAGCAGTATATGTGTTTTAAATGGCCAGGACCATCTGACATATATACCAGGAAGCGACATGCGTTTTACAGGAGGCTTCGATTCCTAGGAAGGAATGGCTGGCTTTGTCCTTGATCTGTTCACCAAACTCTTTTTAATATTAATGTGCTATTTAAAAATGCATCATTTACCTCCAAAGCAGCTCGGTGGGCGGCATTAGAGCCCACGGGCAAGCCACGGGGCCGGAGTGAAGCCGCTGATTGCTGTTTATCACAGGCTTCTGCTGGCTCCCAAGGGTCAAAACTTGCAGCACAAGTTGGCGGAAAAGAGGGCTTTCCAGCTACTCCTGGGCGTCGAAACTCATAGGATTAGTGCCACCCAGGCCACCAATTCTTGGAAAGACTAATATAAGGATACTTATTTTTTTTTTTAAGTCAAAACTTTGTGGTTCCTTTATTAGTGCTGTCGTGGCTCCTTTTCAGGCCGACGTACCTATGTTTTTTAACAGACGCAAAACACTCTTTGTTTCTACGGAGGCAACACCCTGAAAGACACAATTCCACTCGAATTTATGGGCGCTTCTATTCCCACCTCCATCCAGTGCTGCTAAAAAATATAGGATTAGACTAGATCCAGACAGATGCTATAACTACTGTTGGAAAGAAATATAGATTTTAGTTGGGAAGCTGTAGACACCAAGTTAGAACCGTGAAAATGCGAGGTGAGTGGCTGAGCTTTAACTCAGCAGAAATACTTGTTCTATTTAGTGTTTGTTATTCTCAAATGGTAAATCTTAGAGAAAACAGTGCTCGAGAAAGTGAAACCAGAGGTTTATTATGAAAATGAGCAAGGAACTGAAGACATGTTACGGGTCCCATATAATTGCCTGACGGGGGCGTAGCTAATCCAGGCGGCATTGGCCCCGAGGGCTGGAAGCTGGATTCAGCCCAGTTTGATCTGTTACCTTCCCCTGGAATATTCTAGTGCTGTTTTGTTCGGGGGGTGTTTCCACCTCTCTCTCACATAAACAGTGCCCAGAAATCATGTGGATTTATTAAGAGTAGGGACTGAAAGAAAAAAAAAATTTGTTTAGCACAGTACGCGGTTATTCTTCTCTGTGTTCCTAGACTAGAGCAAGCAGATGCTTACTTCAAAAAGTGGGAAGATGGCTCAGCCTCCATCAGAGCAGTGCTGTTGGTTCATTCACGTATTCACTTATTCATGGATAAAACATTTATGGAGCCTGCATTATGGGGGCTGAGTTCCGTAACCTGCCCCATTGCTTGTGTGAAAGCTCTGGGGCTTCACAACTGCCCTATTATTTACCTGGACCCATGACTTTTCCATGTGACCTTGGAGTCGCTGCCCCCTCTCCCTGAGTGTAGCCACGTGACTTATTTGGCCAGGTAATTATCGCGAATGGGGAGCAACCAGAGGCTTCAGAAAGCTGGTACAGTCGGACTTGCTTGTTCTTTTTCTTTTTTTTTTTTAAACCTTATTGAAGAAAAATTGACACATATAATTGTATATATTTAAAGTGTACCCCGTGTGATGATTTGGTATCTGTACTTACGCAAGGATTACCAACATCAAGATAGTGGACACATGGGTCACTTCCCCGATGTAACTCCGTGTTGGTGTGCGGTGAGAGCGCTTCAGGACTCTCAGCACCCTTCAGGTAGTCAATGCCATATTAGGCACCAGTCACCATGCTGTACTTTATGTCCTCAGAACATCTCATAACTTGAAAGCCTCTCGCCCACTTGGGTCACGCACACCATATGCTGTCACATACATCCCAGGTGTTTCTTCTGGCCAATACAGCCATCAGAGAACACTGCTGTCTCTCAGTGACTAAATTTCCAAATGACTTTCAACAACAGGGGATTGTTTTTCCTAACCATGGGCTTTCGAGGCTTACCTCATCTTCTCTGGCTCTTGGCCTCAGGCAGCCTTTACCCCAAAATTTTTCATGCCCCCCCACCTCATTTCACTGTATAGAGCTCCCTTCTCAGGCTAACAAAATGAGTGGAATCAAATGCATATGACTTGATTTGGCATTAACCTTTTCAACTAATTTAGATATATTTAGAAATACTAATATTGTGAAGAATATTAATTATGAGGAATATCAATTAATATTGATTAAAAGTTGCATATGTGATCATGCCTATGATCAACTGGGCATCAGACTCTTGATCCAGAAAATAACCTAATACATGACATTGAAAGCTGAAAGTTGTTTAGGAAATCCTATAACAACATGCCCGGCCACGGAGTAGAATAACTATACACTTCCAATTGCCTACACATAGAATCTGAGAATTTTAGAGCTCAGGAGTTCTGGAAAATTATCTCCAAATCTGTGGTTGGTTTTAACAGGTGATGAAAATCAAAAAAGAATTTGACCTCAAATTGGCAAATATGAGACTCTTATTTAATATTTTAATTAGATTTTTTCAGTTTAATTTCCTGTTAAAAACGTAAAGATGTGTCCCACCATCCAATTTCTCACTTAGGCAATATTTATGTGTGCTGTTTTAATTTTTGACTATTTAAAATTTTTCTCGATAATCCATTTGTCACTTTCAGGGCTTTAATAGCTACACTCAGGAAGCCAAATGGAAAAAATCAAAGCCTAGGAATTTAAGAAAGATCCAGGTTCTCATTCTGCCTTCGGCCCTTATTAGGTATGGGCTACTGTTGGCCAGGTCATGTCACCTCTCTGAGCCTTGGTTGTCTCTGATGGACGTTTAGCTCAAAGGTGAGAAATAAATGAGATCAATACGTGAAGAGCTTAGTTCAGTGTCAAATAGGAAATGCTAAAAATTTGATAGCTATGCTCAGTCTCCACTCCCTGCCTCATCTTTAGTAATCTTGTGTCCAAGGTGGCCTGGGAGGGGGGACCCTTGGAAAATTCTAAGAACCACCCAGTTAAAGTGTGGTGAATCAGCCTCCTGGAAAACTAAGTAAGGGCAAAGAAAAGAAAATGGCAAGCCCAGTATTGCACACAGGACTTTATCTCCACGTCAGAACGGGGCGCCAGGAAAAGGGTTCATCGCGTGCTGAGATGCTCCAGGAAGGGTGTCGGAGGCATGAAGACTTTCAGCATCTGCACCGCAGAAAATGGCTTGTGTTTAAAAATAGATATCTCTGTGCATGTACATCTGGAAGCTCGCAGAAGATAGCTTCAGACTCTCCTCGCTTGCCTCAGGTATGTGCACTCAGAAGCGTGGAGGAGGTCATGAGTATTACAAAAGCATCTGTTTAAGAAGTTATGGGGGGGGTGCAATCTGGGAAGGTGACTTGGTCAGGACTGAGTTCAAAGTTATGATGTGGAGGTGGAGAAATTCTAGCAAGGATCTAAATCGGTTTTTCGTCCTAACAGTTCCTTGTAATTTGTGGGTATGGGTTGACATTCAGCCAACTAGGCTGGGCCATAAAATTATATTTGAAATATTGTACCAAAAGTAATAGCACACAAATGTAAAATCTAAAGCCTGCAGTTACTTTTGAAAACCCGTGTCTTGGGGCGCCTGGGTGCTTCAGTCAGTTAAGCTTCTGATTCTTGGTTTGGGCTCAGGTCATGATCTCAGGGTTGTGAGATCGAGCCCCGTGTCAGGCTCCAGGCCTGGTGTGAGGCTACTAGGGATTCTCTCTCTCTCTCTCCCTCTGCATCCACCCCTTCTTTCACTGTGAAACAAAAATGGAATTAATCAATAAATACTGTTTTGTTTTGTTTTTTTGGAGAGAAGTGTCAAGCAATTCAAGTTATTCCAGGACAGTTCATATTATATATATGAAAGCAGAAACAGAACTAGCCCTAACTCTTAGTCCCTATTAATATTGTTTGCATCAAACTACAGAAGAGAAGTCACCTTAACGAATTAAAATAATCACGGGGCACCTGGGTGGCTCAGTCATTTAAGTGTCTGCCTTTGGCTCATGTCATGATCCCAGGGTCCTGGGATAGAGTGCCTCATCAGGCTCCCTGCGGAGCTTCTCCCTCTCCCTCAGCCTGCTGCTCCCCCTGCTTGTATTCTCTCTTTCTCTCTAGGTCAAATAAATAAAGTCTTTAAAAAGCAAAACAAAAATAAAATAATTGCTAAGAAGGGACACAAAGCATGCATTCAGAATTTATTTCTATAACTTCAGTGCATTTGAGCACTGTATTAGTTACCTAGGGCTGCAAGGAAAGTACCACAAAATGGGGGGCTAAAACAACAGAAGGTTATTGTTTCACATTTTAGAGGCCAGAAGTCCTATATCAGGTGGTCAGCAGAGCGATTCTCCTCCAGAAGCTCCAAGGAAGAATCCTTCTTTGGGTCTTCCCAGCTTCTGGCACCTCCAGGAGATTCTTGGTATTCCTTATCTTATAACTGCATCACTCCACTCTCCACCTCCGTCTTCACCTGGCCGCCCTCCCTCTGTGTGTCTCTGGATCTGGGTGCCCTCTCCTCTTCTTACAAGGACACCAGTAATATTCAGATTTAGGGCCCACTCAAATCCAGCATGATCTCATCTTCATGTAACTGATGACACCTGCTGAGACCATATTTCCAAAGTCATGTTGTGAGATCCTGGTAAACATGGATTTGGGGATGCTCTTCAACCCAGTCCAGACCCCAAAATTGAAATAACACACCACAGCCTTCCTGTCTTGCCTAAGGAAGTCAGTCAATATTTCTTAAGTGCACGGCAATTGTTTGCAGTATAATTTGTTAGGCAGGAAAGCCAAGGGTGTTGCTCTGGGTATGATACTTGCCTCTGGCTTTTCTGTTTTTGTTTTCTTTATCCTTTCCTTTTTATTATTTATTGTACACTATATTGACATCATTCAACTTTGAATTTGATAGAAAGAAAACAAACAAAACCCCCATATTTAGCAAGAGTTATAGACACTTACTGTTTATTATGTCTCAAAATAACAGCCAAAGCAAAGTTTTGATGGAGAAGAACACATGTAACAGATGCTTTTTTTGTTGTCTTTTCAATTCATCATATGTGATGTTTATTTTATTACTGAAGAATTTTCCAGATGATGGAGAAAAGAGAGATAGAGGAAAGGCAGAGCTAAACAAAGTTAACTTGAGATGGAAAAAAATAATCTTCATACCCACACCAACACACACACACACACACACACACACACACACACACACAGTCTATCTGGTTGAGTTACTTGATAGAAAGTAATATGTCCTGAATATTCCTGCTTCCTTCGCATCTCTGTTCCAGTCATTATTGGTCCTGAGTTCGAGTCTCCCCTCTTCCACTATATGAACATGATTTATCAACCCTTCTGTCTCTCTAAAACGCAGATAATTATATGTGCCCTATCTATCTTCCAAATTCATTGTGAAGATTAAATATAACGAAAATGAAAGGACTTTCAATTCTAAAAGAAAAATGTCCTCATGACTGCCAAAATTATTATCCGATCCACTTGAAAACTGAATGGATATTCTTGGCAAAGTCTGAGATTTATTGTCTCCTCCAAGCCTCACAAGAGTGGCCACCATTTATTGTAGCATTTATTGCTACTAAACACCATGCACATTGCTTTATATAAATTATTCCTAATTCTCACAATGACTATGCAAAATCAACTTTATCATCCCTATTTTACAAAGAAATCACTGAGAAGGATAAAGAATGAGTGAGCGCTATCTGGGCAATTCAGGCTGGAGCCTGAAAGTCGCACAGGATTGTGGCAGGGCCAGGATTCTCTGCCAAAGTCAAGTTAGTTTTCCTTTCTCTTTCCTCCACTAAGATTCTCCTGGGATTTTTTTAGACACACGCTCGTCTGCATTGCCCTCCCTCTCCCCCATGCCAAGGGTATTGAGTAAATTAGTCATTTGGTTCAAAAAGAAAGTCAATCTCAACCATTATTAGATGGCACTTGGGCTTAATCAAAAGAATTGTTTGAGAGAATTTTTCAGTTTTCATCTGGTTATTAGTGAGCTCTGAGTTTCTGTGCAGATGGAATTAAAATGAACCAACAGTGTTCTCCACAGAGTTTTGCAAACCTAAGGGCAACTGTTTTCCCATTCAATGCTTTGCTTAGTGCTGGTGCCCGGTGATGACAAACAAGGGTTTTCCACTTGCTTCCCTGTTGCAGTTGAGCTGAGACCCAGAGCACTGCGGGACGACTGGTACCCTGCCAAGTTCACCTGCCGGCCCACTGCTGGGGATGCGTGTGCACGTCTGAGGGCACATAGAACATGGGGTTCAGGAAGATAGCACTGATTTCTAATTGTTTTTTAGCTTCTCCTTTAAATTTTTCTGTTTTTCTAATGCTTTATAACATACGAAATTTATTAACACAATTGTAGATATATTGGAAGTGTGTGCTCAAAACTTTTTCCCTGAGGGGGGATATGATAAAAATAATGTTTGGAGGGTGCCTGGGTGGCTCAATGGGTTTAAGCCTCTGCCTTTGGCTCAGGTCATGATCTCAGGGTCCTGGGATGGAGACCTGCATCGGGCTCTCTGTTCAGCAGGGACCTGCTTCCTCTACTCTCTCTGCTTGCCTCTCTGCCTGCTTGTGATCTCTCTCTCTGTCAAATAAATAAATAAAATATTTTTTAAAAAATGATGTTTGGAAACCACTGACAGAGCAGTAGAGACATTTGGCCCCAGGCATGGGCTGGGATCAGAGTTTTTAGAATCCCTGATACGGCCCGTTTTCTTCATAACCACCTCAAGAGAGATAGTTCTTTGGCCAGGTAGGATGAGAATGATGGTAACATTTCATTTGTTTTCCCTCCCGATCATATAGCAGGTTTCAATGTATTTGTACCAAACACCCGATTCTTCGCGGCTCCCTCTAGAAGTAACTGTGCAAGGGGGACATAATCTAAATGGGAAGGAGAATTGAAAACAAGCAAAAAAAGGCTCAGCTTCAGCTGGTCTTTCTCACGGAGCAAACCAGAATCAGAGCACAGAATCGCAGAATCACAGAGCCAGAGAATCACCAGAGAACACCGAAAAATGCACTCAAGCAATTATTTTTGATTAAGTCTATTTGGTGTCTAATAACGATTGAGATGAACTTATTTAAACCAAATGACTAATTTTTAATGCTCCCTTTTCCAGTTAGTGTCCGTCATGACTCCTCGCGTGACCCCAAGTCACCTTGGATTCACCTTAATTTCCTAAACAGGCATGCATAGTCTGTTCATTATGCACGAAGCTCTTTTTGCCACGGTGAGCATTGTCTCACCTCCTCTTGACTTCTGTTAATCTGACAGCCACACAGTCCTGTCTTGGGGAATATCGCAAAGCATCTCCAATTCAATAGCATTTCTGTGGTCAAGGGGCTTTATGTAATTACAGAAGTTCTGTAGTTGATTTGAATGTTCTATCCCTGTTGTGGAATTATGTTTGGACTTCATCCTAAAGGACCAGGAAGGGATTGTGTTTGTTTTGTTTGGACGTTTCTTATCACAGAACTATGTTGGAGACAGACCCCAATGACACGAACGTTCAAACAGCACCTTCAGATGTAATATTGATTTATAAAACAACAGTGCACAGCTGCTAAGCTTCACTCTTGAATACAGAAGGTCCTCAATTCCCAACAAATTACCGGCATTTACAAATTAGAGTTTCCTCCGAATGTCTCACAGTTCTTAATATTCCAGTCACCTTCCTCTTCAGCCTTCCCTCTTGAAATATGTGCATGGGGAGGAGGGGGGAGCGAGAAAGTAGAGCATTTGCAAAATTGTAGTTAAAAAAATCTAGATCAACTTTTATCCTTAGGCAAATTATGCACAGAGTTAAATTAAACCACTATATGTACTTGTAGATTGAAGAATCAGAGGTGGAGGAGGGGTCAGAGACACTGAGATCAAAGTTTTTGTTCTTTGAACAAAATCCCTTTGAAAAGCCCCCATGCCACCTACTCTGCTTGTTAATGTTTTGACTGGGAGTGTCTAGCAGTGTCATCAGCACAGAATATTTTTCATACCATATTTTTTTAAATTTTCTCTGTGCAGCTAGCTCTGCTTAGCAGAGCACCAGATCCTTCGCCAGCTCTGTTCTACGTCTCTTAAGGGAATATTTTTGTTAATTGCAAATATTTGATTGACAAACATAGGATGCAATTAGCAGTCAGGCACAGTAGGAATGTGCAGTGAACTGGATCCCTGAACCAACGGATCTCAACTCTCTCAGCTTGATCTGAAATCGACTAGAGCATTTCAACCATATGTTTGCCTCAAACTTCCTCTTTCCTGTGAACGTTGTTATTTCCCCAAACTAGCTTCTTTTCACGTTGGTTCACCGAGGGAGCTAATTCCTCTCTGATCAAGCCAAATAAAGAAAGAAAATTCTTCACAAGTTTCAGTCTGGTGGGGCTCTTTGACCATGGTGGTAAAAATTAATGTGGACAAGATGATACATGCCAGTTATTTCTTTCCAAAGCCCTGGGTGGAAAGAGTGCCTGACCTCTTTTGAATTCAAACATTTTTTTTTCTTTTCAAAGCTATTTAAAACACCCAGCACCATCTGATTATCTTTATCAATTACATTTTGTTTCTTTCTACCTATAGCAAGATGAGTCCTTTGTTTTGGCTTCTTGCAGTACAGAAAGTTCTGTTTTTTAAAATAGACCAGTCATTATTAAAGGTATTCCTTAAGCCACGAAGCAGTAGGAGAGGCTGAAAAGTCTAATACTATCCTATATTCTGTACCCACTTCCTCCTTGGGGAATTAATTAAAACTCACAAAATTTGGGCAGGGGGAGGGAATCTCAAAGCTTGGCTTTTAAAGTCTTAAGAAAATTTAAGCTGTATATGATGTAAAACAGCAGGAAGTTGAAAAAAACTGAAACAATAATCTCATCCAACCGGGTTCAGAGCGTCGAAACATGAGTTGTCGGTTTCTCTTCACTGACTGATGCCATTCACGTGCATTTGGGGAGATGGGATATCCACCAAGAGTTGCTCTCTAAATGATAAGCAAATAGATATCAACCCTGTGGATTAAGAGGTAAGAAACCTCTCAAGGCAGGAGGACAGCATACCGCACGCTCAGGGACACCCCGCAAGTACCTGGCAAATGATGTGGGGCCTTCAAGGAAGATGGGGAACCTGAAACCCAGGGAGATTTTAAATTAGTTCAAGGACACGCTGGAAGTGCTCGGTGATATGGAAATATAGGGCAGGAATCCTGACATGCAGCCCATGAAACCAGAATGCTTGTCAAGTCTGTCAATTATAATGTGCCACACTCCAAATAAAGCTTTAAGAACGGGCATCTAAAGGCTGCAAGGCACCGCTGTGGTTCATGTTGACCATCCTCCTTCCACTAGAAAAGCTGCGATTAATTTTTTAAAAGTGGCGGTCTGCTCTGATCATACAAATAAATGATGTTCTCCGTGTTTGGAATATAAATAAAACCGTGGATGAGCGAAGGAGGAATCTGGACAAATAAAAGGACAATCTCACATTGTCTTGCTCTTCTCTCTTTTTTCCCCTCTTGGAATGATCATTCCAAGCCCTGTGACCATGAAAGTAATAGAGGATAGATCAGGCTGAAGGGGAGAGCACTGACGTCACGGGCCTGGAGGGCGCCCCCCGTGACTTTCGCCATTGGTCAAGGCCGTGTCTAAAATGATCACCCCCAGAGTCTCTTACATCATGTAAACCCACCATTTGTCTGGGGGTCCTAGATCCTTGGAATCAGACGGATTTAGAGGTGGAAGGGATCAGAAAGGAAATCCACCCATCCAACAGATGAGGCATCAGAGGTGCAGAGAACTGCTGCCTGTTTCAAATAACAGGAAGACACTGTCCAAGTCAACTTCTGCGTGGACTGATGGTTTTAGCCCCATGATTCAGAAAGATTAGGGAGGAAGGAGAAATCAATGCAAAGAAGAATAAATCAAAGCAGCTACACAGGTCCGTACCGCGAATTAGGTGACAGCTTTCTGAGATGAACATTTTGCAAGAAGGGGTGGGTGACTGGTAAAGGAAGAGGGTGTGTGCTTTTCAGATTAGAACAGGATTACTCCTCAGATGGTGGATGGTAACCAGAAGCTTGCTTCTTTTTTTGCGGGGCTTGGTCTCACAACTCTGAGATCGCGACCTAAGCCGAAATCCAGTTGAACGCTTAAGGCACTGAACCCCCCAGGTGCCCGGCAAGCCGCTTTCTGATAGCAAATCAAATAGCGCATCCGGTAGGATTGCTACATTTTTAAGGTGTGTATTCACCTCTGTGCCACCTTCAGAGAAGTCCCCTTGCGCTCGGGGAATCAAGTTACCTTTCAGACTTTTCTCAGTTTGCAGTTTCTTTGCTAAAGCTCTAGTCTCTATAGGAGTTTACAGCCAAGAATTTAAAGCTCTTGTATGCAGAGAGCTTTTTTTTTTCTTTACAGCCTTCTTGGGGGGATCTCTGCCACTCTACCAGAGCTTCTCAAAAACTTAAGTGTGTTGGGGCGCCTGGGTGGCTCAGTTGGTTAAGCGACTGCCTTCGGCTCAGGTCATGATCCCAGAGACCTGGGATTGAGTCCCACATCGGGCTCCCTGCTCAGCAGGAAGACTGCTTCTCCCTCTCTCACTACCCCTGCTTGTGTTCCCCCTCTGGCTGTGTTTCTGTCAAATAAATAAAATCTTTAAAAAAAACAAAACCAAAAACTTAAGTGTGCATCAGAATCACCTTCAAGGCCTTGTTAAAATGCAGATTTCTGGGCTTCACTCCCAGGCTTTCTCATTCATCAGGTTTGCTGTGGAGCCCAGGAATCTGCATTTCCAACAAGTTCGCAGAAGGTGCTGCTAATGCTGACCCAGGGACCATACTTTGAGAACCACTGCTTTTTATATAGAAGCAATGCTCAGTGTATGATATTGACTAAAAAATTCTTGACTTCAGTATGGTGGTAGATGACATGAGAGTCAGAGAGTGAAACAGTGCCCGGCATGTACTAGCTGTTCAATAAATATTTTTGATTGATTGAATTGAGGCTCGATGTCACCCTCTATTAGCTTATATAATCCAAAAACACAATTTATGGTGCTGAACAGGTTCCAAAACATTGCTCTTTTGGCCATACCCCAGGCTGGATTCAAATTGTGGCAGCATAACTCTGTGAAATGGGGAGCTTTCCCATTGTCTAACAGTTCTAAATATTAGCTTCCTTAGTTATAAAACTAGAGGAAACGGGGGTACTGTGAAGGCTAAATAAAATAACTTTTATTGCAATTCTCAGCACAGTGACTGTATGCAAAAATACTCTTTTTTTTTAACTATAACAACCGAGGAAAATAAGTTTTCTGTAATTAACAGAGACGAACAGGAGGCATTCCTTAAAATAAAAAGTGCACCTTAAGTTAGGCCGTACAATCCAATTCCCTATAGAAAATCTACACGTAGCCTGTGTACCGATGGGACTCCAATATGGGAGGAAGAAAAACAAAAATCCCCTGCACTAAAAAATATTTTTATTAGAACATTTGATGCAGTTTATCAGTTTGTTCTAATTTATGGCGAATCACTAAATGGTTTAATGGGTCGGCACATCACGAATAAATAATGGGAAACTTTAAAAACCGGTGTACTAAGTGGCCCAGATGTTCATCAGCTGTTTAGAAGCCTATACACCTGTGGCTTGGTATTAAAAAGTGAATGATATTCCATGTACCTTTGTTAGCCTTCTTGCAGAAATATATTTTAAAAATCTTAAAGAACAGGAGTCTAAAAAGAACACATCAGAACAGGCTCACAGTTAGGTTTGACATATGTTGATATTCTTCGAATCAGATATTTATACTTTTGGTTCCTTATATAAAGAAGAAAAAAGACTCATTTTCTTTTTTTCTCTTTTTCTTTTTTTAAAAATATTTTATTTATTGATTTGACAGAGAAAAACACAGCCAGAGAGGGAACACAGCAGGGGGAGTGAGAGAGAGAGAAGCAGGCTTCCCACCGAGCAGGGAGTCCAATGTGGGACTCGATCCCGGGTCTCCGGGATCATGACCTGAGCAGAAGACAGTTGCCCAACCAACTGAGCCACCCAGGCGCCCCCCAAAAGATTCATTTTCTAAGTGAGTTCCCATCATTGAATAAAATTGGAAGAATAAGTAGATCATGCAATTTCATGCAACAAATAAACGATGTATGTATTTATTTTAATCTAACTTATGTAAAAAAATGTACATAGTTCTGACTATGTTCCAGGCATTATTGTAAGGGCTTTACCAATAGGCACCCATTTAATCCTCAAAACAACCCTATGGGATAGACCTAATTAACATCACCTCCATCGAACAGTTAAGTGTAGCACAAGTAAACTAATAAAATTGCCCAAGTCACATAGCTAGTAAATGACATAGTCAGGAATTAAACGTAGGCCATCGGGGTCTGAGTCTCTGCTCACTGTGCCCTACCTTCCAGTCACCCACCAAACAGTCAACACAGGCAAGGAATAAGTGAGCCCGCCTTCATGGAATCTACAACCTCTGGGATTAAGAATGTCACTGGGGCTCCTGGGTGGCTCAGTCATTAAGCATCTGACTTCGACTCAGGTCATGATCCCGGAGTCCCAGGATCCAGCCCCCTATCAGGCTCCCTGCTCAGTAGGAAGCCTGCTTCTCCCTCTCTCACTCCCCCTGCTTGTGATCCCTCTCTAGCTGTGTTTCTCTGTCGAATCAATAAATAAAATTAAAAAAAAAAAAAAAAAAAACACGTTACTAGAATTCATTAGGTGACAAGTGCCAGTGTTTATGGTGCATACACAGAGGCCACAAACTGGGGAACCACAGATCAAATAAGGCTTACGCACATGTTTTCTGTGGCTCATATAATATTTTGAAATTTTTGAGCTACCGGTTTAATAAGGAAATATTTACATTAATATTCCAGATTGTTAGCTGCAAAAAACTCTTAGTTTTAGAAACACTAGGCCTCAGTACCTGAAATAATCCAATGGCACTAAATCCTCTTCTGTTTCCTCTAGTCCTTGGCAGACACTCACTCAAGACATTCACATAGATGCATGCCAACTAGTTTGCTGAGCCCCTGAGTTGACCCAAATATATACAGGTATAGGTACATATATATTATACAGCCTATGAAAGGGATGTGGGGCCGTGGGGAAAGTTGTTGCCTGGAGTATTTGTACAGGCCTGAGAAACAAAAGGTCATTTGCACTGTACTTCAAAAGAAGAGGACAGGTGGTTGTAACAAGACTTAGACAAACTATCTGATTCCTCCTGATACCCTAGGCTGTATCCATACAAAATATCTTCTAAATTCAACCAAATATTGAATCAGCATTACAGTTTTCTGATACTCGTTTTTGCAGTGACTACCATTTAGCTAGAGTCAAAATATTCTTGCCTGCCTAGTGAATGTTGTTTATTCACTGAA